>VZRS01012048.1:142763-163389 GCA_013398055.1 Ifrita kowaldi | reverse complement strand
TTACACATTTTGGTTGCAGTTCTTTGTAAATGTAATTTTCATCAAATCGGACTTTTACTTTGAAATTCCCTTTTTCTTTCTTTTTTTTTTTTTTTTTTTGGCAAGTATAACCCAGCTGTATGAAAATTCAGAAAAGGGGTGAAACTAGGACCTTACTGAGCTTATTAAAAATCTTACCTACTGTGAGACATTTTGATTACCAACGGGGCCTTTGTAACAAATACAGGAAAGGGACATCAGCTTGAAGCCAGCTAAATCTTAACTTTTTATTTTGACCAACTGGAGTATGAGTTGATAAATGCAACTACTGGAGCCTATGAAGGACAACACCGTTCAGACACATCATCAGTCAACCATTGTGTAATAAATGCTTTCATTTATCGATCACTTACAATTTATGTCAGCTCTTAATAATTTGATACTTGTCCTCTGTTTTCACTCAGCATTGAATTCCTTTGTTCCTCAGAAACAAAAGGAACAAAAGAATCTTGTTTTAGCAATTAGTCCATAAATTCCTTCACTTAAGGAAGGAATTCTTCACTCTTTAATTTCATTATTGCCCTCAAATGTTGTTGGGTTCATCAGTGCTGCTTGACTAAGTTTGTCTGTGAAAAGAGTGTATGACATCAAAAATAGTGGCATATTTATGTCTACAACAAATGCCGCTGTGATACTCACAGTCTCTTCTGTTTCAATATTCAAGGTATTAAAATCCTTTCAGAAACACTGAAGTGGCATTGCCAGTGCATCAAACTTCACAAAAGCCTGTGATGTCAAGGTTTGCTGGATACAGTTCTCCTGTTAAGGAGCAGCTGTTCCATTTGTTTAAGTAGTTAGACATTTTTAAGTGCCAACTGGTACATGTTTTAACATCAGATTGATCCAATTGCTGTGTTTTTTCACCACGAAAAATAATTGTGAGCAAGATTATATTATGCTTCTTATATTGGGTCTTTTTAAACTTCCAGTCAAGAACATCTCAGAAAACTGTGCGAGATTTAACTTTTGTTTTAAGGCACCTACATTTAAGAACCTGAGTTTGTACTTACTCCCTGTG
The DNA here is from genome assembly GCA_013398055.1 of Ifrita kowaldi. Taxonomy (NCBI): domain Eukaryota; kingdom Metazoa; phylum Chordata; class Aves; order Passeriformes; family Cinclosomatidae; genus Ifrita; species Ifrita kowaldi. The sequence goes on along the minus strand of VZRS01012048.1, from coordinate 162,332 downwards.
ATTGTGTTGGGCTTGAGGCCCACATTTTATCCACAGAAATTGCTGACCCAACAATCCCACGCCACCCCAGGAAAGCATTGGTCTTGTAGAAGGACTAGTGTTGTTCCCCAGGCCGCACCAGGAATTCTCACTTCTCCCCCCTGTTCTTGGGTGGCAAACTCATGCAACGGGCAGCCCTGACCTCTGACAGCAGTGCTTCAGGCCAGTGCAGGAATTTTCTTTCCAGGAGGGGAGCAGAGGACAGCAACTCCAGCTGGCAGTGCTTTTGGCTGAGCAGACACATCTATTAGCTGCCCCCTCCCAGACAGTAAATGCAAACCTTGCTCCCTCTCCTCTCTCCTGGGATACAGTGTTGCCCCATATCATGATAGACTGATAGGAAAAAATAGGTTTTCCTACTGTCTTTTCTCTGTGTAGGTGGTGAATAAATTTTTGCACCAAAATAATGTGCAAAACACCTCTTTGTATTTGCAGATAGAAGAAGACTTAGCATGGAATTGTATTGGGTAATGTTATGGAACAATTTAAATTTCATTTTAATCTGTTAGTGTCTGCATTACTTCCTGCTAATTATAGACTTTCAAGTATTGGGTAGAAATTGGGAATAGATTTTATTAATGGAAAAATTAAGTTAAATGCCAATTTTAAGGTTCAGACTGTAGCAGAGCTGTTTAATCTGTTAGATCTGCTTAAATCACAATGAATGAAGGCAATTGTACCATCAATGTACTATACAGACACTTTTCAGGTGGCAGCTATTGATCACTTTTGCATTTTTAGACTAAATGGGCAAATACCTCAAAATCAAGCAAGATCTTTGCACTCAAGTATATATGTTTGTTAATATATACATTACTTGAAGCAGCATGGGAGTAAGAAGTGCCTGTGACTCATCAAGAGAGATGTGTACAAGTCCTTGATGTGCTGTGTTGGAGAGATGTTATCATAAGTTACAGCTTTATAGTCATTATTTACAGTTTCAATACCATGAAAAAATGAGGAGCAGGGAAAGCTCACTCTAATGGAGCCTTGATAAAGGTCCACCCCTATTTGTCATGTGATTTGCCCACATGGTATGAGCTCCAGAAGCCCTGAGGTCTTACAGCAAGCAAGATATGGACAAAACTGGTGGAAGAGTTGTTGATATTGACAATCTCCTTCTAGTAATTTTTTGGCAATATGAGTGACAAAGAAGGTAATTATTTTTTTTCTCAATAGTTGTTTCCTGAGGCTTTTACCTGAATGTAAGGGGAATCAGCCTGAAGCAACCTTTGTGGGTTTTTTGTTTTAGGTTGGGTTTTGTTTGTTTGTTTGTTTTGTAATCTTTATCATCTCCCATGCTTTTTTTTTTAACTCGGTAACATCAAGTTTATTCACAGTTAAGTACAGAGCAGCAGAGTGTCCAATCTCATATAAGAATAAAACCCTGAGAGAATTATTGTGGGTTTAAATCTTCACCACTGCTTCATGATTATAACTTAAATTACATGCAACAAAGGCAGACCCCATTTAAAGTCCAAAATACAGAAAAGAACAAGGATGGTGGTCTTTCTATGCTACTACTCCCAGTATTGGACTTTATTTCAATGACTTTATTGTGCAAAATATAATTTATCTGCTCTTTTTTTGCTTAGAAGGTGTTTTCTACCAAGTCCCACCCTCATCAGCAATGTGCCTTAAATCTACCTTTTCTCTGGAGATATCCTCCTACACTGCCAAGCTTCTCCAAAACCAATTGCACTTGTCTCCATTTGAGGAAATATTTGAATTCATCCCAAACTATTTGGCACATCTCTTTAAAGATGACATTGCTGAACACTGAATCTTTACTTCATTTTAAAGTTTCGTGGTTCATGCGAAGTTTGATCTCTTTTTCAACACTGATGTAGTTTTAGAAAACTGTTTAGTTTTCTGCCTCTGTCTTTTTTGACATTGTTCTGTAAGTGCTGTCTTGTTAAGAATAATGTTTCTTCTGTCATGGGTATTCCGCTATCGTTTCTCCATCTCCAAATACGTTTTTTCCATATCCACATGTCAATCAATAGCTTGCCTTAAACTAGCAAATGATAGTCAGTGTAACTCAAATTGAAAATAAAGGTTTTTATGCTGAAACTTAACCACTGATGGCAGGATAGACAGCATCCATGGTTTCACGGGAGCAAACATAGCTCCAGCACTGGATCTCCAGTACTGCTCAAGTAGTTCACATGAAGCAGATGTGTTGTGTATCCTACAGCAGTGCTCCACAAAAACAACTGCCCATTTCTGACACATGCTCTGCTGAATGAGTGCTTTGCACAGGTAAAGACCAGTGAACCGACAAACACGGCAGTAATAGTATTTGCTCATAGGGACTCTGTTAAAGCCAGCTATTACCATATCATGCCTAGGCACAAAGCAAAGAACTGAAAGTCCACCGAAGGAGATAAAATGATGACTGCTGACCCTACTGAATCACAGAATCCCAGGATGTCTAAGGTTGGAAGGGGCCGCTGGAGGTCATCTGGTCCAAACCCCCTGCTCAAGCAAGGGCCCTTAAGGGAAGTTACTCAGGATTGTGCCCAGACAGTTTTTGAACATCTCCAGTGAGGGAGACTTCACAGCCTCTCTGGGCAACCTGTTCTAGTGCTCGGTCACCCTCAGAGTGAAGAAGTTCCTTCTCATGTTCAGGTGCAACTTCCCGTACATCTGTTACTTCCCATTGCCTCTTATCCTATTCCTTGGCACCACTGAGAAAAGCCTGGGTCCATCCTTTTGACACCCTCCCTTCAGATACTAATTGATAAGATCCCCTCCAGTCATGCTTCATGTAGCTTTGGATCCAGATTGGAGTGTAGTAAATGTCTGCCTCAGTCTGTGGTCTGTAACTATACTATAGGAGATTTTCAGCATCTGTAATATATTAGCAACTTCTGTAATCGTCTATTATATGTTTTCAAGTGTGTCTCTATGAGTGTATATCTATTAAAAAGGTGTGTGTATTTATGTATTCATATACTGTTCTCATTATCTTTTATTTGGTTTTATTATGCTTTCCCTTCTGTGTCCTCCTGTTCGTCATGTCATTTATACAAAGCTTATTTCCTCTTTTATATGTGGAATTCTTCCCATTTCTCACACATATTTTCTGTCTTTCCTCAGGACCCGTAGGTACCACAATGTCATTTTGTTATGAGATAAATAATCATATAATGATTGCTGCTCCTGTGTATATACTTTGAAAAATGTGATCATACACAGAAACCATACTAAATCAACTTTATTCCTCAGCCTTTGTATTACCTGTATCTTTAGACATTAAATTCTTATGACCATCATATTCTCAGAAATGCTTTTACTGTACTCAGCACGCTGAGACCTTGATCCTAAGAGGAAGTTCTCAGTGGTTTTGTATTGCAAAAATCTTGTGTACTGGTTTAAATACCAGTATACTGACAATACTAGTTTAAAAACACTTTTCCCCACAATGGAACAAACCATCTTGACATGTTCAAAACCCCTGGAAACTCTTGTTTTTAATTTACTGCTTGCAGCAAACTAAAACTAAACTAAATTTAAATTCAGGCATCAAGTTCAAATGTTTGAGCACCTCTCTTCTTTGACCTGTTTAAATAAATGTTCTGTTGATGGCAGCCCAAAGAGAAAATAATATGTTTAAAAGCTTTAGAACATTTTTTTCTGCTAGAACGTAAGTCTCAAATGACAGTCCAAAGTAGACTTGTGTCATACTAATGAATTTCAAGAGGCAGCAAAATTGCTGAAGAAAAGGAGATAACATAAACTTCAAGTGTCACCTGAGTACAATCAAGAAAAATTCAAAACGCAATTACCTGGTTTTTGATCTCTAATACATCGGAGTAAGTAATAATAATAATGTATGATAAAAAGCAATAGATTTTATTGTCAACACTTTCAATTTCCTGGTATTCTGATATTTATGCTCTGATCAGCTGCTGTCACTCATTGACCCCAAACTGCCTCTTTGTGTTCCAGGCTTTCAAACTGCAAAGTGAATGCTCCTCACTCCCTTCAGATGAACGAGGGCACCCAAATTTTCATGACAGGTGGACTGGTGGTTGGTGTTTTACCACAACAGCAAAGCACTGGATTTTTGGTTTTACATCCTTATGTGCTGAAGCAGAAGGTACTTCCCTGAGGGAAGCATTTGGTGCCTGCGAGGAGAGGAAAGGCTTGACAGCGGGTTCCCTGCAGGCCAACCTCTATCTGCAGGAGAGGGATCATGTGGGGTGGGCTGTGTGCAGTAATCCTCACAGGTTCAGGTTCCTAAACTCTCATAGGATCACAAACTTCTTTCCCTCTCAAAAACACTGCAAGAATCTCCCTGTTTATGTAAACATTTTCATCTACATGACTCCTTAATTCAGCCACTACTGCTCATGTGTGTCTGTGAAGACTGGCATCCAGATTTCAAAATTTCCATATAAAGTATTTACGGAGTTAAAGTATGTGTTAAGATACACTTTATCAGTTATTTTCACAGATTGTGATGAAGTCTATGTATATTATAACCATCATAGAGGCAACACTTTCTGCCTCTTGATGTAGCAACACTTAGAAAATAGATACAGTAATAAAAACACGTAAAGTGCAAATATATTAAAAAACCATACCGAATTCTGCTACCTATTATGAAGGCTACAAAAAGGAGGAAAATTCTGAAGCTTTTAAAAGATAGAAGAAGTAACATAATTCCACTTGAAAATTGATAAATCAGTACTTTTCATATTCTTCCATGTAAAAGTTAATTATTTGACTTGAAGACTCAATTCAGCAGTATCTTCTAAAGAAACAGCTTTTGGGAATGTAAAGTCAACCAGTTTGAAGATATTTTGGCTATAATGTTGGTTGTTTGGTTTCTCCCTTCATTTGTTGTTGCTATGATCTATAATTTGAGGAGTTTTTCAATCCCTATGTAGCTCATAAAAATAGAGTGTCTGGAAAAAAATGCCAAACTGTTGCACCCTAAATTTCAGGGCTTTTAAAAAATCAGTCACAAGATAAAAGCTCAGTGGAATTTAAGTTTTTATTAACAAAGTTATAGAAGGGACTTTGCTCCCACAGATTTTGGCGGGAGCATGTGCTTGCATGGTCTCATGATTCTGGCCTGTAGACATTAAAATATGATCCCTTTCCATTGTCAGCATTTTACTGAATTGATTAAGAAGCTAATCCATTTGTGCATCCTGTGCTTATGGTGCATATTATTGTATTGTAATACTGTAATTATATTATAATGGTGTAAATACAGAGTCATCTGAAAATAAGTGACAAATCTATGAAAACCAGTCATAACCTCGAATGTTAGAAACTCATATAATGATAGAGGCACCAGCAGAAAATACTATATTGATAAAATCAGCACACACAAATGGAACCAGTTTGTGACATTTTGATTTCCAGAAAGCAGAGGTTGGAATTCTCATGTATTATTGCTATAAAGAGAGTTGAAGCTCAGGCAATTTAAGACCTAAGTGGGAATTTATTAGCAACAGAAATACATTTGCCACCTGTTATGCTAGGGATGTGTTGATATCAAGCATATGGTCCTTCCTAGCCTGTGAAAAAGGAGCAGCTGTTCCAATATGTCCAGGCTGTAGGCTGAAAGGATGACAAAAAGCACTGAAGAGACACCACTCCAGTAATCCTTAGGCTTTCCAACTACAAACAGAAGAAATGAAGCAGGCACTAGATGAAAGGTGAGACAGAATGCGCACATGCCCTCAGCTTACAAAAGTACAGATACACACACGTGCATGGGCTCATATAAACAGACATCCTCTGATGGGCTCAGAGATAAATCTATAAAGAGAGTTCAGGAGGTCTTGGACCTGCAAGACCTCTCAGATCAACTGTATTGAACTGGGTTATTTGGGCCTCCACCAGGGGACTGTTTGATAGCTCAGGAGAGACATGAATAAGCTACCTGAGGTCAGCATAGAGCCAGTATGAAAACACTGCAGATGAGGTAAATCTCTCAGTTTACCAAGTGTTGCTCAAGGTGACACACAAGCAAACCCTTCCATTCCCTGGGCATTCACAGTCCACCCCTGCTAAAGGTAGGCTTGCAGACTCATTTCCTTGCAGGTTCATTTTTTTCCTTTTAAACCTGGATGGCAGAGCCACTGGGATAAAATTTTTATATCGTTATTTGAAAATCGATGAGGAAATTAGACGTTATTTCAGTGAATTTGAATCTCCTCATGAAGATTTATTGTAAGCATGGGTACATGGGACAGTTACCATCACTCAGGCTTAATTTGTGACCCTATTAACAAAGGAATGAAAAATTAACTAGAAGGGACTAAAAGGGAGAAGGACTGCTGTCTAGCCATCTCCTGAGCGGAAGAGGACTTGAGTTCTGATTTATTCTCCTAGGCCTTTCCCTCCTAGGTTAAATGGAATTGACTTTGAATAACGTACATAATTTCTAGAGACTGGAAGCACTATTAATCCTACCTCTGAAGAATGTTGTTATTTTAAATCCTGGGGCCCCTTCCTGAACAGTGATGAACTTGCTCTTCCTCAGGATGAGAGCTTATAAGCACATGGTTAGGACATGTGGGAGGTGTTAATTTGCATCCTCTCATGAAAGAAAAGACCACTAGCCCTCCATCTTCCATATGTGTAGGTTTTCTAGCTGGACAGCTGTGAAGTAAAAAGAGGAAAGTGACCATGTTTTAGAAGAAAGAAATGGGTGCAACTACACTCAGTAGGGAGTGTGGTCATGTAAATGCATCTCAAAGATTTTCTTCCTGGACTCCAGTTGCAGTTAAGCATGGTCATGATGTGTAGTTTTGTATAACCCAAGTACATGTGGCACAATAAAAGGGAAATTTGAAGTTTTAAAGATGATGTCAGCAGAATTCAGGTGCTTCCAAAGCCAAGAGTCAGGTCAGTCTGTGACTTCAGGATCATGACTCTTATGACAGACACTTGCCTAACATTGAAATCCTGGCCCCAGTGCTTAAATACTTCTTGAAACCCACATTTATGATTAAATTTAGGCAACTGACAAACTGTCCTGAGTTACATGCATTCATATATGTGGGCTCCATATTTATTTAATGGTGAGAGAAAGGAATATTTAGAGTATGAAGTAGTCCTAGAATTCAGTCCTTCAGAAAATATTAGCTACCTAAAGTTAGACAGGAAAGAAATGTCAATTCCTATTGCTTCAGCTGTCGACTTGGACGACATATTCCATTTACTAACTACACTACACTCTGTATTTTTTTTCGGTTTCATTTTGATTGTTTCCAACCATGTTTTTACTGTTGTATTTATTAGTAGATCAATTAGTAGTGCAATTTCTTCTGTTACCACTACAATTTTCCAGACCTCAAATTCCTCGGTAAGATCCATTTCCTTTCACCTCTGCAAAGACTGCAGGCAATTTTGTTTTGTTCTCTGACCTTTATGAATAATTAAGTTTGCTGTCTACCTGACTGTATTGTCCAGTCCCCTTTGCCTCTGCTATTTTTATAAGGCACAGAGAACTCCTCATAGTACTGCAAATGCAGCTTCATTCATAAATCCCTCATGCAAGAGCTGGAATAACTTCATCTATGTTGTTATTGTTACCTCTCTGAACCAAAATAGTAACATTTTATATTACTGTTAACCACTGTCCTGAAGCTTTTTGAGCTCAGTCTGTCTCCAGATCCTGCTTCTTGCCACCGTTTTGTACCACATGATTACGTAGGGCATAAGCACTTTCTGTTAGTTTGTGTCCCTCATCTCATTATCTTACATTTCTCTACATTAATTGCATAAGGCACGTATCTTCCTTTGGGCACAGTCTGTTAAGAGTCATCTTGACTTTTTTTCCTTCTTTTTTTTATTGATTGCCCCTTCCTAGTGTGTATCATCAACAAATTTCATTCCCCTGGTGTATATCTCTCCTCCTGGTTAAAGCAAGTTCTAATACAGAACTACATGTTGTGGCAGACCAGGCTCTCTTTAAAACAAATTGCTACTCACCCTTATGTTCTTTTCCCCTTTGATCTCATAACCATTCTTTAAGTACTTATGTGTCTGTATTTATGACACATTTAATGACTTCTAGCATAAATTTCAGTGACCAGTTAACTATGAAACTCTACACAAGTTCTTTTAACTCTTCTGGTTCCCTGTTCTTGATTGATCCATACATTATTGCTGCTTATCTTCAACATCACCTGTGGAAACTTTGGGTGTATTCTTCTTCAGCATCATTACAATTAAGATCAGCTTGGTAGAAACAAAGCAGGAATGCAGAAAATAACTCTGATTTGAAATGAGAAACACACCAATGTGTCTGAATTATATGAATGTTTATAACATATAAACTACTGTTATTACGTTCTATATAAAGATTTTAAACTAAACTAAGACTATACAAACGTTTTATCAGCAGACTGGAATGTCAGTATTCTTTATTACTTGTTTTGGCTAATTAATACTAATTTGCTGATTTAGTAAAAGTCCTGTAGGTTTTCCTATATATACCTATATATAAAGGTTTATATACCTTTAACTTCCTTATGTATTTTAACTATTTTCTTGTTTTATCTCATTCAGAGATTTAGTTTTACAGACTATTTGTAGCTAGGTTCTCTTTTTATATCATTACAGAGGCATCATCTGCAGCCGCTCAATAATTTGTCTTTATGCATTCAAAAATGCTTTTCTCATCATTTATCTTTACATGTGCAAAGAAGCTATTTTGTCTTCTTCCCACTCCTTATAAATAAATAAATTTATTAATAAATAAAATGCTAAAAGATCATTCTCTTATTCTGGTGTTAGATTAAAGTCTAAAAATTCTCTGAAATTGACAGCATGGAATTAACCATTATGTGAATTTTCTTGGGGGTGAATAGGGAAAACTCCATGAAAGGAGCTATTTTCTTGTAATAATTAACAATCATTTAACAATCTCATGGGTTTGGGCTCTCAGCTGATGTAGATTGCTCTGCTGGTTTAAACCAGCTGAGAGTCTGACATGTCAACACTTTCCTCTATTGCTTATTATTTTATACTGAATCAAAATTGCATTTTACATTTGTGCAGTCAGAGGGAATTGAAGTGATAGGAAAGAAGCAAATATTTAATTTTTATAGCTTCTCTTCTGTGTTTCCATGACCCTTTTCTTTCTGTGTCTGCTTTAGATAGTTACCACCAACAGATACCTTATAGTTTTCATGTATTTGCCAAAGCCCTCATTATTACTCTAATTCTTCTTTCTTTGAAGTGAGTAGAACTTTAAATACTGACTTTAGAGTGAGTAGATTTAGGACAAAGATAAGTACCTTAGGGAGTAGTTACTTGCATCAACACATAAATTAATAAATAGCAAGTGATTAGTTTATGCACTTAGCTTTAATGCAGGGTAACCATGAAAGCAGGTGTCTCCTATAACACCGATCTCAGGCAATGCTGAGATCTTCTATATAAACAAGTTCCCCAAAACCATTTTTATTTACTCAGTTTTCAAAATGTGCATGTAATAATCCAAAAGATTCTACTTTTCTTTACCGTGCGTCGTATGTCAGTCCAGGAAAGGTCCAGGAAATCCTGAAGGTAGGGTGAGATGTCAGTTCAATATCTGCCTATTAGAGGCTATTCTGGTTCTTCAATTTTTAGAGCACTGCTGTCACAGATATCATCAGATCTCCTTCAGTTATGGAAATGCTCTTTTTAAGTGCTGATATGATAGGATTAAATTTTAAGCAGTCATCTTGTAAGAGATTAAAACAAGATATTCAATGATTTACCCTCCTTTCCCCTTCCTATTGCCATGGACTGAGCCTGTAAGTTCACACTGTGCAGATTAATGTCAACACTGCCAGCTTTCCAATATTCAGGGAAATTATAGTACACACACATTGAAAACCTCAATGTCTTTTTGAAAGCTTTTTCTAAAGCATAATTGCTCATAAAGTAATTTGTAATTTAGAATTGTACAGACTAAGTTCCTATGAATGCCCTCTGGTTTTGTGCTTATAGTAATATATTGAAAGGAGCAAACAAACTCTTTTCAAGGTATCAGCTGAGCTCAGTCTATCCTCTCTGACTTCCCTGTTAACTCTGAGGATTTTCATTGTTAAATAATTCCTGCACGTTTGTCACATAGTCCATTCTGGGATTTGGCCCTGAAACTAAACACGCTCAGGAGCAGCAGGAACTGTGTGAGGAAATCAGGGGAAGTTGTGTAGTTGCTACCATGCACACAACTGGGCAGGCTCTTCCACCTGCCTCAGCAGTGTATGCCGTAATAGATTCTCCAACCTTTCCACCCAGCTGATGGCAGATGGGTTTTCCCTGTAAATGTAAATTCCTCTGAGTTAGCCCACATCTGAGACGGCAGTGGTTTCTCTGAACACTGAAAAAGTCTGAAGGAAACCAATTCAGCACTGCCAGCTGCCCCTTCTGTAAACATAGTCAATAAAGGAAAACATATTAGCTAATGTAAATCCTCCGGTCTGTGCATGAGTAAGGCCACTGCAGCTTGGAGCCTTCTCCTTTATAATAGCTTGTGAAAAGATGGGATTTGAGATCGTTGCTTTTAGCAATTTCCTCTGAAGAAAAAAAAGAAAGATGCTTTTTCCTCTTGAAATTTTCTATAATTAATCTTTATTTCATAATTATATTGCTGGCTCAAATTTTACAGGCTTAGACTGTAAATAACAACTGTGAAAAATATTTCAGGACTGAAATGAATGAGACATAAAGCTAATTCCTACCAGCCTTCTTCATGTTGCATGACACACTGCTTCTTGAAACTGACTGCATCTACACTGTGTGGGAGAGGATGCTGCTTTAGGGGGACATCCGCATTCATATAATCCTGATGCCTGCATGCTCTGCTTTGGAGCAGGGAACCTAGCTGGGGCTGCAGCCTGAATCCTGACCATCTTGTCAGGTTCAGACCCTTGACACAAGGTGTCACCTTTTCCATAAAGCCCACAGTGCCTTTTTGAGGGAAAAAGCTGAAAGCAAGCCCAAGAGTCAGATAAACTTCTGCACAGGCAGTCAGGAGACTGTGGTTTGGATTGCACTGAAAGTTAAGATGCTTAAAACCAGAGGTGGAACCCAGCGTAGATTCTTAAGAAGTGAATACCAATAAAATTTCGTCATCTTGCCATGACTAACTGAACTTAATTAAGAAATTTAAGTTTTGTTGTAGTTGAATTGGACTCATGAGTCAATGCAGACACACAGGAACCTTTCTCTGGGAGTTGCTCAAACTCTTCTCTTACGACAGAGACTTCAGACTCTGCTGACTGAGCTCCTGGTGCTGGCTCTCCGGGGGAGTGGCTCAGACTGGGTAATATTAATTCTATTAATGTCTGAACACAGACCAGAATTTTTGTAGGAGAAATATTTTCACGGGAGACCTTTTTATTAGTACCAGAGAAGAGATCTATATGTGAAGATAAAGAGGGACATAAGACATAAGAGGGAGGGTCTTGAATGCTTAAGGAGCATTTTCCTAACGAAGTCTGAAACAGTGTCTGAGATTAGGGAGGTCTCATGGTATGACTTTCCAACTGAGAATGTTGTGTTAACCTGTAACCATTTTTCAGTTTCATCATCTTCTCTTACTATACATTTAAGTGGTTTTAGTTGAAAAGTAATCTTGTCTAATAGAAAGAAATTTTTCCTTGAAAACTGGAGCATTTCTTTCCCATGTATCTGTTTCCTTGATAATTTAATTTTAAAATTAATTATACTAATACATGCAGTTTACAAACATTCTTTATAAACACCAGAGACTCCAAACAGGAGAGATGTGACAAATACTCAAAATGTACAGAAGTTTGAGATTTGTGGTCTGTGCCTTATAAAACACCATGAAAATCTACCCAGAACAGAAATCTTAACTGAGGAGCAGATTGCTTAGTGTCCATTAATTGCTGAGCTCACATAGAAGACTTCACAGAGAGCAGGAATCATTCTTCTTTCTTTCTATTTCCATACAAGGTAGCTCTAACATCTGTAATCTCTACCAAATTTGATTAAAAGTGGCCAAGGTTTAAAGAGTCTTTGGGCAGGCAGTGATAACTGTACAAAAATAGTTGAACATGTCTGAACATGTCTGCGTGTTCAGAGATTGTATTCTATGGGAGGAAAACCATTTCCAGTTCAAGCTTTAAATGTCTGTATTGTTATGCCCAAAGGGATAATAATTTGAAATAATTATGAAGGGAAGACATTTTGTATTGGAAATGTTTAAGGAAAATAGATCCAATAGCACTGTTTAGAGAGCTGTCTGATTGCTTTTCATGTTGCTGAAAGTTGAGACAGTCACTAGGTACTCAATGCCCTGCCAGCTGGCATCTGTAACAAACACTTCTTCATCCATACCCCCTTCAGCAGCTTGCACCACTAGTTGAACAAGTACGAGGTATCCTGCCATGTGAGAACTAATTTACTTCTTTGTTTTAGACACATCAACATTAAATTTTTACGTAACATTCCACAGTAAGCTGATGTGATAGAATTTAATATTTGCATTGGAGCTTGTATAATATAAGGCAAAAGAAGACCTGTATAGTACATTAAAAGACAGACAGCCTTTTGGCTGTGGCTGTGAACCCGAGGCATTACCTCCCTGTCTGGATGTGCTAGAATGAGTTGCTCACACCATTTTGCTTAGGCCAGCAGCTGGTAAAGGTCCTTAGGTGAGACAGGTGAAATCTCATCTGTTCTTTGAAAAGGCATATGTGGTTCATTCAGCTAGTTCAGATTGCAGTGAACTAGGTAGTTCAGATTGCAGATAATGTTCACTTATCATTGGCACACATTTTTCTTTGCTGGATGTGTAACACTGAGCTGAGCAAGAACGAACACAAGTACATCAGGGAGAACTGTCTGTCTGAATATAGACTAACTCCACTATACTGTAAAACATTCCAGTGCCTCTCTACTATTGCAGAGCTTGCTTCTTTTTTTCTTTCTCTCTTTTTCTTTCTTTTTCTCTTTCTCTTTCTTTCTTTCTTTCTCCTTTTCTTTTTCTTTCTCCTTTTCTCTTTCTTTCTTTCTTTCTTTCTTTCTTTCTTTCTTTCTTTCTTTCTCCTTTTCTTTCTTTCTTTCTTTCTCTTTCTTTTTCTTCTTTTCAAAGGCCAGTAACTTAAAACAGATGGTGCTTTTCAAAGATACCTAGTTTCTTCTCTAATGCCACAGCAGATCATTATTTCTTGCCGATGTCATGTTGACCTGGTTTTGTTCTATTCATCTCTATTCCTATAAACTGGCAAATCCAGCAAGTTCTGTGCTGTATATTTGATTTTACTTCTTTCTTGAGCTCTTCTGTGGCTAGTAGCAGGTTGCTAGAAAAACAGATCATTGTTTTCTCCGTAGGGCATTTTTTCTTGACTGATGGGTTTCAAGTGCACTTGTTTTGGTTTTGAATGCTTCATAAGTCACTGCATCTTGCATAGTTTGTTTGGATCTTAAGATGATATGAATGTGATTGGCCTGTTTGAAAGATGAGAAGAACAGAGGTTTGCAATATCCTGGGATTTTCTTGCTGTCTGGAAAATTTCATGTTCATTGTATATTTGCATTTTAGAAGGAAGAGGTTACTTATGAGAACACAGTGAGACACAAAACACAGTGTCAAGGTTCCTTGGATTTGGGTCGATAACGTCCCTCTGCCAGGCTTCCCTGCTGCTCATTCCATTCTTTAGTTGTCGCATCTACTTTGGCATTAATGTCACCCATCACAAAGTGTAAGTTGTGTTTTGGTATTCTGTCAATCACACTTTTGAGACAATTGTAGAATTTGTCCTAGTCACTGTGTTCTTCTGTCAGAAAACATCTCTGCATGATTGACATCTTTAGGAACTTGGTTTGGAATCTGGCATATATGATGTGCTGGCTGATAGCTTCCCAACCAAAGCATGATTTTTCCACAAAATCTGTCATGGTGAATGTTATCCAGTTTGCATATTCCTTGTCACACAGATGGTTCAGCTTTCAGTGGGTTCAGAGATGGGTTCCCACTTTTTATCTTTAGCAAGGATCATGACAGGAGTAAAGAAGAGAACACCAATGCCCTTTACAGGGGCTTGTAAGCACATGGACGGAGACGTACAAGAACATATCCCTGAAAATCAGCAGGACAAACCACAATCCCTGCATGTTTACCTTGCTCCAGAAGTTCCTATTCCCATGAGCAGAAGCAGATAACCGTACAGCAATTCTATTAAATATCTGGTCAGATTATCCAGGGTGGTGTGAACATTTCCTTGCTTTCTGAGTCACTGCACTCCTGCAAAGCTCTCAGAGATGGTACAAGCCCCTCATCTACCACTATTATTCTTAGAAATGCAAACTGCCAAAACAAAGAAATAATGAAAGAACCAGATAGACCCTGAAAATGTTGGCATGATATGGGAATAAGATGAGATTTGGCTTAGGAAAATATGTCTGATTGCACTGTATGTAATACTAGTTTGAGACATACGTCTCAATGTGCAGGAGAAACACAGAAAGTGGTAACATTGAGAAAACCCCAAACCATGGAGTGGAAGGTGTAGTGATGAACACTTCATTGCCATGGTGATGGGATTATTCTGAATACTACTTTGTACTCTCTACTACTTTGAACTCTCTACTTAAAGGCATCCTTTTTCCAAAGGAACTTCTGTGAATCTTTCTGGAAAACTCAAGTCAATTCTGGCCAACAATCATTTAGCAAGGAAAATGCTGCCAATCTGAAGGGAATTTGGAAGAGCAACAAAACTGATTAAAAGATTGGGTGGACTGAGGCATAAACATAAATATATAAACTACTGCTTGATTAAGCCATGAATAAGGTGATACACAGAGTGGAGGAAAATCAGGGAATGGGATAACATTAGCACACCCATTGATATGGCCATAGATATCCAAGAGGAAGGGTTTCTTGTGGTTACTGTTAATTTTGTAATTAACACTAATGGATTGACACTATAAATAAAACACTTAAAATGGCTATTGCAAGAAAAGCCTTCACTTTTATTAGGCTGTGAAAAAGAGAAGTGAAAAGACCCTTAGAAGTGAAAAGTCTCTAGCACTGGCAAAAGTATAGACTGGATAATCTCACAGTTGCAGGGAAACCGACTGGATGATCTTTGGTCTCTTTCACTCGTTTCAGATTCTGGTACCAATGCATATTTAGTATTAGACTGATTAGTTTTCTCTTCTCATTGTGTTAATCTTTCACCTGCTTTGCTTTCAGAGTAGGAACTCATGTAATATATTCATTATCAATGTAATATTCAGCTAATCTTCTGCTTATGCCTTGGACTGTTTTTTTCAGATTACAATGTGAAGAATGTTTTTAAAACTGTAAAAAAAATATTATTTGGGAGCCAACAGTGGAAATAAATTATCCATCTTCCTATTTTATGTTAGCTGTGAAATATTTCTGGCTTTCCTTAGTTATATACTTTATACTTCTAAAATAAATAACACTCAAAAAACCCCAAGAAAAGCTGCTTGTCTAAAAAGATAGACTAGTTTATTTCAGAAGATATGGAAAACACATAAATACAATGTCCATTATAGTCTCTTCAGCTGGCAAGAACAAAAATGATACCGTCTTGGCATTATTTTTGACAATATTAATATAATTGACTAGGGGACAGGGTAATCTAACAGCAACAGCTTTGGCATGTTACAGTGAAGCCAAAAAAATTGGAGTAGTTAGTTAATATCCTCAGCCTAACCTTCGTATAATCTCATTACCTCCAGAACCTCTGTCACTCATGACAGATGTCCAGGGAGAATTTGGTTGTGAGAGGATGAACAAGAGGATGAGTGAGACTGGTCTGCAGCTCAGCAGAGCCACACATAGCTCCCAGTAATGCCTGAGGCATCCTCCATGAACTCGGGGATATTGCACTGCCAGTGGTTTATATATCTTGCCTCTGAATGGTCCATGATAATTCTGCCTTCTCCCCATCCTGAAACACCATCTTCCTACTTTTTCTGAGCAAAAGCTGTGTTCATAAATGCACCCGAAACACCTGCCAAGAGCTGGATCAAATCCACTGGCTGGCAATTAGCATGTTTTGTTGGGGACAGAGCAGCACTGGCTCTGTCTGCCAGCGCTGTGATGTGCCTGCCAGCAGCCAGTGTCGTGGGAAGGTGTGAAAGCATCACAGCCACCAACACTCCTGCCCCACAGTTTAGTAGGTACCCTGTGGTTTATGAACTGAGAAGCCTTATGCTTTTCCTGAAAAATATATATTGTCCTATGTCGCTGTCTGCACCACGAACGGCGAGAAACGACAGAGTCCAGGGTGAGGGATAAACGGAAGCGATTTAATAATTTTTTCCAAAGGCTTTTATATGTTAGTTCGTGAAAGTGTGTTAAATGGCATAAGGTAATTGGTCCTTTGGCCATCCACCCCTTGAGGGTATTGGCCAAATTCTAAGACACCCATTTTGAAGTATTTTTCTAGTTAGAACCATAACAATACTGCAAAAGCAACCTGCAGGTGCAAGAAGTTTACAAAGCTGTAACATTGTTTTAAATAACTTGCATGGGAAAGCGAGAGCTCTCACAAAATGCTGCAGAAAGCTGGAAAANTTGGGGACAGAGCAGCACTGGCTCTGTCTGCCAGCGCTGTGATGTGCCTGCCAGCAGCCAGTGTCGTGGGAAGGTGTGAAAGCATCACAGCCACCAACACTCCTGCCCCACAGTTTAGTAGGTACCCTGTGGTTTATGAACTGAGAAGCCTTATGCTTTTCCTGAAAAATATATATTGTCCTATGTCGCTGTCTGCACCACGAACGGCGAGAAACGACAGAGTCCAGGGTGAGGGATAAACGGAAGCGATTTAATAATTTTTTCCAAAGGCTTTTATATGTTAGTTCGTGAAAGTGTGTTAAATGGCATAAGGTAATTGGTCCTTTGGCCATCCACCCCTTGAGGGTATTGGCCAAATTCTAAGACACCCATTTTGAAGTATTTTTCTAGTTAGAACCATAACAATACTGCAAAAGCAACCTGCAGGTGCAAGAAGTTTACAAAGCTGTAACATTGTTTTAAATAACTTGCATGGGAAAGCGAGAGCTCTCACAAAATGCTGCAGAAAGCTGGAAAATTTCTCTGCTAAATCTTTTCAGCGTCTACAGTCCTAATGTAAGGTTTTTGTGTCACTGTAGCTGGGAACCAATACAGCTAAAAGGAGAGCAACAAATGTATGCTCTGCAGTTTGCATGGTCCCCCTAGGTTCTATATCTGACACCTAAAAAGGATTTCAATAGAATTAGCAAAATTTTATAATAAAACATTTCTTTTCTCAAGCCCACCTTTTAGACATTACTTGCGGAGACCTGCAATACCTTGTTTCACATCTATTTTGGCAAACACTGATGCTGATGTTTGTTTGGTTTGCTGTATTTCATTTTAACTGAAAATGTACAAAGTCCTGCAGCTTGAGTTCACTGCGAGGTGAGGGGCAGAAATACCCCATTTCTGATTATCTGCCAAGACAACTTCAATCAGTCATGTTTCACATCTTCAGATTCACTCTCCAGACTCTAGCTAACCAAAATGCTGGTGCCCATTTAAACTAGGCACCTCAGCTTCTTACTTTTCAGGTCTTTCTGACATCATGTCAGAAGGGAGGAGAGAGCATACTGGAGTGAAGCTCACATTAATAAACAAAATAAGTATTATGAATGGGTTGAATGAAATATAGTTATATTTTGAGCCTTGTCCATAATTGCTCTACTGGTCTTATATGATCATAAAGATTCACAATTGGAACAATGCCTGGGATACAAATATTTCTAACATAAGTGATATTAATTGGGTTTGACATTATTTTTGATACAAAAATAAGGGACTGTTACCATAGTTAGAAGGATTTGTGCATTACTAGGGATGCCATTAGATGTGTAAACTACATGCAGAATGTTTTTTATTGCTGTTTCCAAATTGACTTTAGGTGAAAGCACAGCTGGGTGCAGAGGAAGCAGACATTTAAATATTCAGCTCCCACTTTTTGAAAATTGCACTGCAATTTGAAAAGTGCATTCTCTCTTGAGAAAATTAGGCCTTGAAGTCCTGCTGCAGATGACTGGTGGTGCCAGCTCTCGATCAGTCCCTCCATTCCTGTGATCACTGGTTAATTCTCCATTTAAATGGCATGACTAAATTTCATATTGTCTGCTCACACAGCAAGGAAACATACAGTCTGCACTGTCTTTGTAGAGATATTAAGCAGAAAAAAAGTCTTTTGCCTTAAAGACCCTTTTTCCAAGATCACCTTGCACTCACTGATGTCAGTAGCAGTGGCCAAAGGACCAAGTTATAAAAAAATCTTGGGTCTTGAAAAACAGAGCAGAGCATGACATTGGAATTTGGTCCAGAGATAATGGCTTCCTCGGCTATTGTCTTGTAGTGGACCCAGGTTAATTAACACTTGTTTGTAATAACAGAAGACGGTTACCTAAGTTTAGTGATCAACTATGGCTATAATTCCACTGAAGAAGCAGTTCTCCTTACTATTGCCCCTGACTGGACATCTGTATACCTTACGCCAGCTGTGTCCTCCTCTTGGTGCAAGCAACCACACAACTGCCTGTGGAAACATGATACACATTAAAATTATTTAGGAAAAAAAAGTCAGAGAAGTTTTGTGATCCCCTCCATGTCATGGCTACAAAAAGCCACCCATGCATGTACAAGGGAGGGTCTGTGACCACGTAGCTACATTTGGAAGGAAGTGCAGCTACCTCCTCTAGTAGAAGCTTGGATTTAGACTGGCTTCATCTGACCATGAAGCCTTTAATGGTGCAATTTCATACCATGCTGACTATGATCTAATGGTAGAAAGGATGGTACTGTACCCATTTCCCTTCCTTCCACTTCCAAGGTTCCTGATCTATTGAATGACCATGTGGTGACCTGAATCAGTTTGATGAACTACTGGAAAACTAATTAGCCATTCATGGTTGGATCACAGCATAGCTTCACACCCCTGGGAAGAGTCATGGGATGGGAAAAAGTTGCACATGGCCTGGTCAGCAGCAGCTGCACTTGAAATAGATTACCACAAAGCTGAATAGCAAACTTAAAAAGCAAAGGTGAGTTCAACTTGTTTCTACAGAGGGTGACATCTACCCCAAAATGTTTTAGAGGCTCACCTCATCCCTCTCTACATAATTCAGTGCATTTCTTCTTTCAAGGTAGCATCTTTAGTTTATGGAATGTTAGGTTCCTTCTCATTATCTGCCCAGCAGGATTTTGTGCTGGATAGAGTTCATGGAGCCACTTACTTGAGTTTTAGATGACCTGATCCCCCAAGATGCTAAATTATATTTATACCCTCTTTAAGGCCACTTTAAGCTTGCTGGAATGGTGCTTGTGAGGCCCAGTGGAAAACAGATATATTCATTTCCCAGCTATGTTTCTCTATAGATATCCAGATATATTTTGGATCTTTGCTCCTTTTTTTATTTCATGTTGAGTTCAGTGGCATTTGGGGAGCCTCATGTGTTTCTTGTTCTCTACTGGGGGGGGGGGGGGGTTTTTTTTTTTTTTTTTGGGTGTGTGTGTGGGGT
>VZRS01012048.1:64083-142700 GCA_013398055.1 Ifrita kowaldi | reverse complement strand
TTTTTTTTTTTTTTTAAGGGAGTCTGTATGAGGATTCATATCAATAAAGATTTCTAAAATAAGTGAGGGTGACAAAGTTCAGCTGAAGAGGGCTTCTTTATTGACAGAGATAGCAAGCAGAGAGCACCAAAGTCTCAGTAAATAACTGCCTGGTAATTGACTTACAGGAAAAAAAGTCAGCCTTTTAATAAGTTGCATCATTAGCAATGCAAAACCGGTCCTCGATGTTATTGTTACAGAGATTTTTTTTGCTTATTTTCCCCTTCCTGCTTCTTAGTTCTAATTCAATCTTTATTATTTTGTAAGATTTTGCCAACAGAAAAAGCCTCCGTACATCAAAGTGGGTAGTGAGTGGCTGGGATGAGGTTCTGTCAAGGGAGAGAATGGGACACTTGGCATTAAGAGGAAGTAACTGTGCACTTAGACATGAACCGTTTTATTTTAATCCTTTCATCTACTTTAGCTCCTTTTTGTTTCAGCTGCCATAAACACTTGCTGTGGAGCCAATGTTCGGTACTGAAAAGATTTTTTTTGTGTGTTCCTCTCATTTCTGTTGAAACATGACACTCAAATTGGAGATAGGAGCAGAGATCAACAAACCCTGTCAGCTCTTGTCAACCCAGGTGTAACAGTGTGATCTTCTTAAATTGCTTCTAATCTGCCAAAGATCTCTTTATCTGCAGTCTCCATCATGCTGTTTGCTCACATTTGGTTAACACTTTAAATTTCCCTTTTGGAGGTGTCACTGTTTGCCATTTAGCAACTAAGAAGAACTGTGAGAGCAGCTTAAAGCACATGGATTTGGGAAGCTAGAAAAGCTGATTAGCTATTCAGGGAGAATAATCTTATTGAAAGTAGTAAGAGCTGTATAAAGAATGCTTTTCCCTTTCCTTGTAACAATCTTCTAATTATGTTGTCAAGCTTGCTGTCGTGTTCTCCCCCTGTGCCATTAAGAAACCGTTTTCTAAGTTAAGAAAGAGATTTCCAGATTGTGATGATGTTTGCTGATTTTTTTTTTAATTGTTTAAAGAATCTGTGTGTATTAAGCCAAACATTAAAAAATTGTTCATGTTCAGCATAATTATCTGAGATGAGGCGCTCAAGGCTGTGGTGGGGGCAAGAAAGGCAAGGGCGTGCTCGGCAGGTGGGGGTTATTCTTCCGTACGCCAGGGGATTTCACTGCTCTGACTGGGATCTGACTCTAGGAGAAACCTTTGTGACTAAAATATGATCACAAATCGATAGGTGCTCAAGGGGTCAGAAGCAAGGCCAACAGATATCTGCAGCTGCAGATTTACAAGCAAACCCCAATATTGCTTGGCGATGGATGAACAAGTCCAATTGTGCTCTAATCTGCTCCTTTATTTTTTCTATTGTTCATATTTTGATGAAAAGAAAAGGAGCCAAACTTTAAAAAATTCCCTTCAAATTGAATGTCTGATAATTCGGTGGCACAGTATGGATCCATTCACTGATATCAGCATGTTGGTGGACATACAATATCATATAATCAAAATAAAATATATTACTTGCCAAACAAACCTAGACTTGCTCAACAGTCTTCCTGTTTCTGATTAATGGCATAAACACCACCTATCCTGTGGGTTTGACTTTAATATTTTCTTATTAAAAATGCAGTCATTTGACCAAACACAATATCAGTAGTGTTCATTAATTTACTTTTGCTGCTGAGTCTCCCAAAGACAGTTGAAGTTCATATTAATAGCTGGTAGGATTAGGTGTATCAAATTATTAAAACCATACCACAATTGAGGAAAAAATTTGCAGAATAACTGTCTTTATCAAAATGACTAACTATGGTGTCAGTTCTGACACTATGCATCGTGTTTTGTTATTGAGACACAGTGACTTATTTTTCCCTCACAGTTAATGGCTAAAGGTGTGTAGAAAGAGTTACTGAGCAAATACAGTGCACTGCATAAGTTATTTATTTAAAAGTGTAATGGCATGCCATCACATATTTCAATTTTCTGGATGTTTCCCAGAGTCAGATTTCTTCTCCTGTCTGCCATTGTGAGTCTCCACTTTATTCAGCAGAATTACTTTTTATTTCAACAGCAAGAGAAAAGAATTTGGCTACAAAATTTTCCACGTACAAAATACTTACTACCTGAGTGAAGATTGTTCTGCTTGACTGATGCAACTCACCGAAGTCTGACCATTTTTCTTTTATAACAAACTAACATTCATTTTAGAAGTGATTTTTTTAAAAAAAATTCCCCTCATGTTTTTTACCATGTCACATATGTATCTACTATCCTACTTAGATATACAATTGGCCAATTGAAAATTTTTTATCACTTTTTCATAACATATATGAACCATTTGTACACACACACACACAAATATGTATCATATATATAGAGAGAGACATACATACATACAACAAATTGTCCTGAAGACTACCAAGTAGGCTGACAGAAATTATGAACATTTCTAACAGAAACCTATTTTATTTGCACTTTATTTAAAAGTTAGGGAAATATTTATGTACAATGTTTTTGAGTCGACAGATCTGCAGTTTCCAATGAAACCATAGTGTATTTTCCAGAATAAGTCAGAATTCACTTTTCTTTCATACAGACACATGTGATGTACTGTATTAGCAAGGACAATATGTTCTAGTCTGTAAACAAATCCTCACCACGCTGAATTTTATAAGAAAGCTAATACTAATACTTAACACAGAATTTGCCTCTCTGAGTGGAAAGCCAGATGTGCATCAAGGATTGGACAAGTAGGAAGAAGTTGATATATATTTCATATATACATATGCATATTTATTTTAGTGGATAGAGCTAAACTTTGCTCTCATAAAGTATGCATCTACAGTGAGAATCAATTTCTCCTAAGTGAGATTTTCCCTTTTTTTGGTCTTCTCAGACACTATAATCACAATGGTAACCCAGTCAAAATTATTGCTGTTCCCAGACCCCAATGTCATTCTAGAGAGTATGAAAGGTATGTAGGTTTTTGGTCGGTCTTAGATTTGAAGAGACCCTCAATAAGCCAACTCTAACACATACTCTTCCAGCACGTGACCTCCACACCTATGGGGCCCATCTTTTCTCTTTAGAGAATGTTTTATCAGACAGAGCAAGTTTATGATCTGTACCTAACCTGGCATTCTCTCATAATCACATGGGATTGACATCCATGTCCTGCTCTTCCTCTCAATGGTGGAAACCAGTATTCTTTCCAGAAAAAGCATCTCCATTTCTTTACTTGCTATATGAGTGCCTAACATGAGGAATTATGTCAGATTCTGAACTGCTGTTTAAACCTCAGGAAGTTCAGTGAAGGGGATGTGCCACAACCTGATTGCAAGAGGTAGCTGAAGGGTACATAAACTGGGGAATACTGCAGATTGCCTGTGCAAGTTTTCATACGGTCTTTTGGCCACAGTGCCTGCTGGTGCGTTTGGGAACACTCGGGTGCAGCAGTAGTATAACAGATGTGTGTGTCAGCCTACACACAATTTGACGCTGGAGGGCATGGGAAGCATCTTTTAAGCTGATAGACACATTGGCTGTCTTCCATTCAGGGTAAGAGAAATAATTGTGTTCTTTCCTGGAGTTGTAACAGAGATATCACATTCAGCGCTCATTCTTTTTCAAAACTTTTATGCAGCAAACAGGCTGCCACACAAACATGTAGTTTCTTCTTCTTGCTTCACATTTCATTTGTTTTCTCTGCCTCCCTCCTCAGTGCCGCTATTGAGAGCTCTTCCTGCAGAGGATGATACAAGCTTGTTCTGATCGTTCTAAGATTCTGATCATTCACAAGCTGTATCATTCCTGATCCAGAGTATATAATTAATTTTGATTATTCACAGTTTATGAATGTCTCCAGTGAATCATAACTTTTATACATAACCTCAGTTTCTCACGATTATTGCTATCCCAGTCCCCAAGATATAGAAGGATGCAGTCTCTGATTTGAAGAGCTTACTTTCTAATTTGATCTAAGACAGAGGTGAGCATGAATGAGGGAGGAAGGAGAGAAAGAATGAATAGTGGGCTCCTATTCATTACATAGGTAAGTAATATCACAGCTTGATAATTCTGAACAATTTTCAAGTATCCCTTTTATAAATCAATAAATAATGATTGTGGTTATTACAGAGCTGTTTAACCACTATTTTTTGGCTGATTCTTTTGAGTATCGCTTTCAGAAGTGAATCATGAAGAGCAAAGGAATAGAGAAGAGAAGAAAGCCAGAACTGTTTCCATGTGTGTGGAATAACACAGATAAAGAGTGTAGAGGAGGGTCTTCCTAAGAAGCTGTCTGTGAACTACTTGTTTCAGTTTTCCTGGCAGAACAGAGGCTAGTTTAATAGTCTGAACTGCCAGAAGACAGGAACAGGGGGACTGAATAAAGGCAAGATGTTTAAAGAGAAACGACCATTATGCACTTATTGCTGCTCTCAAAACCTGCATATATGAATGAAGTCGAGGTAAAATGCCAGAAGGAGGAAGACTGGATGGGAGAAAGGATTTGGTTAATGGTGTACCAGATTACTGCTAAAGGTTGAGCTGAGAGCTTAGAACAATGGTTGACCATAGATATATGCTTGTGGACAAGGTTGTTATCAACCTCAACTATAAGGAAGATTAATTTTAACTGAGTTTTTGTCATCCAGAGGTCAAGTGTCCAGTCTAGAGACAAGCAGCAGCACTTTCAGAGCAATATTTACATCTTCTTGCAAGTAGGTGGTAGTCATCAAGAATGGAACTGAACCATGCATCAACAGAATCCTCTGTTTCTGCAGGATAAACTATATAAATGTGCATGTGCAAGTGATTGCTTTCATTCTTATAAGACCTGTTTTCTTTCCATGATAAGCAAAGAAATGTGAGGAAGTATGCTGTGTTTCAGATTTTAGGGTTTGGGGATTTTTAACACTATGACACTATGTAGAGTCCATCCAATACCAAAGTGGTATTTATTTTAGACACAGCTGCAAAAAATCTCTTCCCACTTCTTGTGGTTAGAAAGAGAAAATGTCAGTTTAAAGAAATCTAAGATCAATAACTGCAGGTTTTCTTGACATACAATGCCTTGTGAAATAATTTGCAGGAAAAACTGTGACTGCAGCTAGACAGATACTTGATTATTAATATTCTATTACAAACTAACTTCAGAAGAGGCCCCAGGAGGCACCACGGTTGCTTCCACAAAAAAAAAAACAAAACAACCAACAAATCAAAAAGACCCACAAACAAACAAAAAACCCCACAAAACCAAACAAACAAACAAAAAACCCCAAACTGCAAATGAGATATTTTCTCATTTGAAGACCCAACCAATGCCTGCATTTGGTATCGATTTTTCCTAAAGGTTACACCACTGTACATCACTGTGAGAAATCAGTAGAACATCTCCTACTCAGCTGGTTGTTCCCATTGACCTGTTGTGCCCTGTGATCCTCCAGGAGTTCAGTGCAACAACCACTGCCATCACCCTGGGTGCAGCTTCCTGTTCTGAAGGGTTATTTAGAAATGGTAAATCTTAGCAGAGATTAGAGGAGGAAGGAAAGGGGAGGTAGTCTTCACAATGTCCAATAGGTAACTGCTAGGCTGGTCTTACCGAATGAGTGTGACTGCAGGTCAAATCTAGATGGAAATGTCAGATGGTGGGAAAGTTTTTGTTCATGTTCTTGGTGAGGAAAGTTGTAGGGCACTGCAGGGAGGTGATGCACCAAACTGGAGGTTAATCTTTGTTCCTAACATGAACCAAAATAATTTCAAGCTTACAGGACTCCAGCAGAGCTAACCAATGAGATGGAGGTAGTCTGGCCTTTCCCAGACACAATGTGCAGCTTTAGAGCAGTATCTTTCCTGATGTTTCTTCAATTTTTCGTGTAGAACAGTGAAATGCACACTTCAGCCTGATCACCTTCATGCTACCTGCTGAGGTTTTCTTTGCAGAATGTCCATTCCTTCTTTGCTTTCTGCTGTGTCTCATGTATTTGGCTGAATCAATGTGTAACTATAAGTCAAAGTTCCAGCACTGATACATTAGAGGGCACATGAATCCAAATGGGTGGATGAACGCAGCAGAGCAGATGGAAGGTGCCCTGAGAGGTTGTAGTCAGAAAAGCATAAGAACCACTTACTGCAGCAGGTCTTCATATAGTGAGCGTTCACTGTTTAGGAGCACAGAGTTCTATTCCCATCAGGAATATTGTGTTATTAATATGAAATACACTAATGAGCTGTATTTAAATAGTCAACCAGTTTACATGAGAGCCATGTATTTTCTAGTTGATGGGGGAAAAGAAAAACAATCATCTTAATTTTTCTTAGCTTTCTGGTTCTGCTGTTCAAAACTAGAGCTATAAACTCAACTTTTCTTGCCTTCTTATCAGTCCTCTCACCACCAGTGTATTTGGCTCTAGGATAGAATAAACTCCAGACTCAGAGTATTGTAGATGTAGATGAGACACAATCTAGAATCTAGGTCATCTGAAAATGACAAGTACATTGTTCACCCAAAGCACTGTCTGGGCTCCTTTGACTGTACATCCTGTGTACGACAAGAGCTTAAACACCTTCCTCCCATGTAGACTTTTGCGTTGCAGACACCCACAGGTAAGGTGCCTGACTGTGAAGCTGAACATTACTCATGAATTTCAAAAATGGTCTCCAGCTTTTCTTGTAGCACAGCTGCTGCAGATAATTGGTCTACTTGGGTGAGGTGGAGAACGT
The DNA here is from genome assembly GCA_013398055.1 of Ifrita kowaldi. Taxonomy (NCBI): domain Eukaryota; kingdom Metazoa; phylum Chordata; class Aves; order Passeriformes; family Cinclosomatidae; genus Ifrita; species Ifrita kowaldi. Next base: position 135,969 of record VZRS01012048.1, on the reverse strand, counting down.
TTTCCCCAAACTGTTTCTCCTATTGCTTCTTGATATCATGACATGAACTGGAGAAAGCAGTTATGCCTATTTCAACTTCATAAAAAATAAACCTTCATGCTTTCGTTTTGGTCAGGTTTTCTCACAGAAGTAGAATCAAGTTTGTAAACATGAACCAAACCAAAACTGACTCACATTTCAAAGGAATGGCAGGCAGGCAATGCACCAAACTGGAGCTTGCAACTAACATAACTCTTCAAGGCTTTTCTTCATCTCCAGTTGAATTTTGCCACCCAGCCACAAAGCAGGTCTAGAATCATGTCTGTGTACAGCAGGAAAGGTTTTGGTGGTTGAATTCCTCACTAAGTGGAGTGTTGAACATTATAGAAGCACTGAAAAAAGGAAGAGAGTGCAGTAAAATTTGAATTAAGTTGATGTATCCAATGCTTTGCTGTTCCAGCAGAATGTCTCCTAACTGCATCCCTGTACCAAGTAACTTTCTAATGGCACAACAAGTGTGCCTTGTGTGTATGTTTATGTACTAGTTTGTCATCTCTTCACTAAGCAAGTATCCCCAAGAGAATTCAATGATAGGACCCATATAAAGTATCTACGCAGCATTGTCCAGAGTAAAGCTATTCTGTGTACTGAATTTCTCTTTGGAATGCCCTCTTGGTAATTGTATTCAGAAATGCATTTTTACTCTTGATCCTCAGTGTCTTTGGTCTGCTGTTCTTGCCTTGCTTCTTTGAGTAAGGACCTGGCATTACCCTGGTTGGAGAGCCACAAGTATTTGCTTTCTTCTGTTAGAAGTGGGAGAAGTAAGTAGGGTCTGCATAATGTATTTTCAAGTGTACTGTTTAAAAGTCAGTTCAGGGTAAATGATCTATAACAACACTTAAAGGACAGTGACAACGAGAGAGAGAGAGAATTTTTTTTGCTCTCTTCCTCCCCATCATTTCTATAATCCATTAGTTAAACCTAAATTATGTCCTTGCTCAAAGTCATGCCTGTTAACAAGTTTTCTTTCTTAGGTATTTTTCACAGACCCTTTGAGAGGAGCCCACAAACCCCACATCAAAATGAATGGCTTTTTTCCCGGGAGGAAGGGGCACCCCTGGTGATGAGAGCAAAAAGCGTCCTAGATTCCTATGGAAAGCATGGGAAACACTAATCATAGTGGGAAAGGCAGAAGAGCGGTATGAGAGGCAGTCCTTGCTTTGGACAAGGACAAAGAAATCAGGAAGATTTTTTTTTTTACATTGGTGGCTCAATTTCTGTGATTAATTCAGCCTAAGGAGATGACTCCTAATCTAAGACCTGGGCACACAGAAAATGCTTAACTGCTAATATATATCCTTCAACACAGTGCAAACATCTGTCAACACCCACAACAAGAAAACATGACAACAATATGAGAAGTGTTCACAAGAATGGACTCTCTCCTTGTAGCTGAGGAGCTGGTTACAGGCAATAGCAGTATCTGACAGACAATGGTGCCATTTACTCTCAGATATCATGAAGATGTCTCAAATTAATAAGCCTGGTTTTAAAAAAAAATGGTAGGAAAGCGAATGAGTCTGCAGCTGATGTCAGTGAACCCTGCCTGCACCAGACTATCTCAAAGTTTAACATCCTCTCCCACCCCAAAAAAAGAAAAAGTCTTTCTGAATTTTATTCCCTCATTCAAAAATCCATAGACTGAGAGCTGCTGCTGTATTTGGCTGGATTGCCTGTTCATACATGGTATCTTTCCTAGAAATAGGAACACAGCATGTCTTGCACTAAGAGACCATTTTAAAAACTCCAGAGACTAGCAAGGTTGCTACCTGCCCTGGTAAGAAGCTCCAGCATTGATTTACCTTTACTTATAGGAATTTTTTTTTTTCCAGTTTAATTTTGTATTTCAGCTTTTGTTATGCATTTGTCTGAAAGACTGAATAGCTTTCCCTACAGAACATCTTTTCCATGTCTGGTAATCTAAAAGAGAGTGATCAAGTTGCTTATGACCCTTTTTGCTAAAAAAGCAACAGTAGATAGACTTTCCCAAGAATGACACTACATGGATTTTTTTCCATCTTTTGAAATATTTCTGTGCTTAATTTTTTAGCTCTTTTGAATGTTTCCCCTCTCTTTCTAAAAGATGTATACCAAAGCTGGACACAAGATTTTAATAGAAGTCTCATCAAGGGAAAAAAAACCCAAACAGTTCTTGGGTTGTATTTCATATTTCTAATTAGCAAGGGCTACATTGGTCTCAGCATCACAAATAAAACCCAGGATTAGGCAGTTATTGATGGCAACACCCATCTCCTCTGAATTTTCCAAGACAGGTTTCCACACCATAGATAGAACTTGTAATGTTCATACAGAAACATTCATTTCTAGATTTCCAAATGCTGTGCTCATTTCTAAACATGACCATTGCACATAAAGCACATAGCAGTGGATTGTACTTTACTCCACCCTCCAATAATTTACTAAAAACATTGTTTCACTTTACCTAAAATGGCAGCAACCAAATTTGGGTTCCAGTGGTGCTGCAGCAGTTAAACAAGGGCGTGGGTATGTGAGAGACAATACAGAGTAGAGGAACGAGCCCTGCAAGACATTACATTTTTTTTGTACTAGGAAGTATTTGTGAGTCTGAGTGAAACAGAAAGCCACAAGCAGAAAAGTTTAGGAGCTGCTTACCTACGTAACTGATTAAAATAATTTGATACTGTGAGACCAAGGACCATTCCCTAGAAGCTCTAGCAGTAATGCTCATTGATGCCTTCCTATTAGCAACCACATTTTAAGACCTGTCACGGAACCAATTTTAAATCCATGCAACTTGCACCTGTAACCTGAGATTTTTAATCATGCAGTACTGTGTAAAATGCCTTGGAGAAATACACGTAAACTATGTCAGCACAGTTGCCTTTATCAAGCAGACCTGTAATCTTGTCAAAGAAAGCTATCAGGTTTTTTTGACAAGACCTACTTTTCATGATACCATACTGATTGGCATTAATTAGATTTTTAATCTCTAGGTCTGTGTTCCTAGAATCACAAATTAACGTTTCATGAAACAAGTGCTATCCCAGGAAACTGATCAGACTCCTCTAAATAACCAGATTTCATTGCAGGTCTCATTTTTTGGGGGGCTTCCCAAATTTTAAGACGTTTGCTTTAAGTACTTGCAGTTAGGCAATTCTTCCAGCGTCTTCTTTAAGTCTTTTTCAAGACTTGTATGTGAGTTTCTAATTATGAAAATGTCACCAACACATAGCACAATTTGAAAATAAAATACCTGGCTTCGCTATTTTTAACTAAAAATTATTAATGCATCAGCATTATTCATCACTGGAATTACTTCTGCTAGAAAAGAAAATTAAATGCCCAAAACAGTAACTCAAGGGGGCATAATTTTTCCTAAATCCCTCTGGATGTGTGTGAGTTCCTCCTTTGACATCAGGTACAATTCATTACAACACATTTCCCAGGATAGACCAAGAAATTAAAGAAGTGGTTACTTAAAGATGACAACAATATGAGAAAAATTTCTGTGGTTTTCATTGCAGCTCAGCACTTATGAGGTCCCCTCTGTAATACTAATTGATCTTTCATCAACATGGTTCAGAAAAGATTTGGACCAACAGCAGAAAGTCAAGATGAGCATAGCAGCAAATGGAGAGGCAAAACCTGTGAAAGAATATTAAAAAATTGGGTTGAAATTTGGTAAATTTTGGTAGAAAGGATGACAGGGGAAGAAGCTAACAGCCTTCAAGTACATGAAACATCCCTGCACAGCAAAAATATGAGTATCTGTTCTCCTTAGCCCTTAAATGAATTAGAGACACAGGTTGAATATGCAGAAGACCTTCTGAAAACAAGAGTAGCAAAGTCTTGCAGCTGGTTCTCTGGAGACAGTGGTGTATTTCACTGGATGTTTTTCTGCCTTGGGCCATGAAGTAAATGGGTGGTCCCTTCAGGTGTCTTCCAGTCCTCGCTGCCTGTGTCATGGCTATCAGGAACAGGACTTTTCTGCTCAGGGTCTATCATGAGACTGAAGGTGTAAAAAACTCATTGTTTCAGCAACTGTCCTTCCAGTTATGAGGTTCTTTCTCCTGTGCAGGTTGGTGGTGGGGTTTTTTCTACATATCCTTAAAAATAGACAGTCTGACATTCTCATCATCATAACATGTAGTCATTTCCATTGTTATGAGCAATGAGTTAAGAAGTGAGGTAGATACCTCTGTCACTGTAATTTGCCTCTATTTGTGAGGCTGTATTAAATGTTCACTTAAGAGTTATTTTATAATTTTTAAATTATCTTGGCATTTATTTTATTTACTAATAGCAAGATTTTGTGTGGGCTGCATGTGGTGGCAGGCAGCAGCGTAACAGTGATTCTGCACAGCTGCTAATGCCTCTTCTTCACAGAGAGTGAGTGGGAAGAGCGAGGAAATGAGTTGAGATTTGGCTTCTTCCTTTCGGTGTGCCAGCTAGCACAGTTGAATCATCACAGCAGGGAAAATGTAAAACTATGTATCAGCAGCAGATGACTTCCTTTTAGAGCACAGGAGCAGTGCAGTATACTTTTAGGTACTTCTCCATAAAAAGCATATTGAATGGTACAGAATATACCACACACAGATGCTCAACTTAGCCATGAGTTGGCTCAGGCACGAGGTGTCAGGCAGACACATCAGTGTGGCATCCCACCTTGGCTAATTTACCCCAAATGACTGGTATTTCTCAAGACCTCTATTGTGCTACATTGAAATCTTAGTGAGACTCAGGCAAGGTTTAGATTTCTAAGCTCCAAATCTCTTCAGACCACCACCGAGCTGCTAACTGCAAATGCTCCTTAATTTTTGGCATTAAAATTGTCTTAGATTTGTCTTCTTCTTCATGCATTTGTGTGTGTGTGCACGTGTGTGTATCTAGCAGGGCATCACTATGGACACCAAATGCTTAAGCCCCCGTATTCTCCCACCTAGGCATTCTTTCCTTCTTGAAGCTGACTCCTAAGAGGTCCATGTCAGTCATTAAGAGCTCTTTGAAATCACCTTTTGGAGCAAGTGCTACATAAGTTACAGGGGCGACTACATTCTATTAAATAACTTGGTAACACTGGATGCCTTGTGCTAAGCAATATGACTCTCTATTAAAGGCTGTGCCCTGAAAAAGAGATCTGCACACCCTAGAGGATGACTTTTTGCCTAGGGGCTGGTCAGTCTCGTTTCATTGTCCTGAAAGAGCCCTGGGAACTCTGGAGTTTACTCTTGGGAATTGTGTTCATGCAATAGATAGATATGGTCTTTTTATAAAATAATTTTTAAAAATACTTGAATAGAGATTAAAAGCCAGGTATATTCCCTTCTTGTGTGAGCTGCTTAACAGACAGATTCCTTGCTCTTCCCAATGCACTCATAGAAGACCCCTTTAGACCAATCCCATTAATATCTTCCACCAGTGGTTTCTACACAGATTTGGGGATTTTTTTTCTTCTTGCTTTAAAGGTTCTGTCATCTTGGCTGTTGCAAAAAGGCTATGATGTTTTAGATAGTTATCCTGTTAGCTACAACTGCTTTCTTTTCATACTTCTCCTTCCAATGTGTAGGGGCAGTCACCGGGCATTAAATCGTGGCTCAAAGGAATGGCTCACAAACTGCTAACTAAACATTGTGCTGTAACAAGCAAGGGATGAGAACGACCACTCCGTTTCTTCAATACTTCCTGGTTTTTAATTCTTACCTGTGCAACTTTAAAAATAATTTACAGAAATCTAGCAAATAAACAGCCAGATATGCTCTGCTTTAGGATCCTGTCAGCACATACTCAATCGGAGTAACTCATCCTGTTGAATTTTGTGTATCTATGTACCTTGCTGAGCTGAGACAATATTGGCAAAAATAAAATGGCTTCAGATTTTTCTCCTGTAAATCTGATGGGATTCTTTCAGTTTTATCTGGAAATCAAAAATCTCACCATTAGTTTAATAGTTAATGAAGAACTTAAGATGTAGTATTATGGAAATTGCCAAAGAAATAAAGGCATGGCACTTTTTTCACTGTGTTTCAGTGTCAGAAAAATGGAGCATTTTTCCTTTCTGAACTTGACAGTTCTTTCAAAGCTCCTTCAAATTCATAAAGTTGTAATCAAAGCATTTTTATTTATATGTGAATTTCAATTAATTTTAAAAGAAAATACCTGGTTAGATGCATGTAAACATACTAGTTAAGCTGTTTATCTTCATTTTTTCCACTTCAGTGATTGAGACTGTGTAGAATAGACCGTAAAAACTGTACCAAAGAACATTTTCTCTTTTTATTGCTTGTCAAATTATTGCTGTGACACCCGTAGTTAGTAGTGAAACATTGTGAACCACTGTTAGCAACAAAAAAACAGAGTGTGAGTTGCTCATTGAGTTTAGGTAATGTACCATAAAACATTGCATGAAAACACTAATTTTGTCAATATATATTAGTAGACAGAAACAGCGTTTACCAATGAGAAGCTGAAGATGGTTTTAAAAATAGTTTATTTATCTGAAGGGTTTTTCTAAGCTCAACTTAATCACTTTATGTTGAAGGAGCAGAATCTGCAATTTGACCTATGTGTCAGTCAGTCCCAGGGAGATGTTATACCTGACAAATGCTGACATTTTTACAGTGAGTGACACATTCATCGTATCTTTGACATTGAGCTATCAGTTAAGGCATCAGTGGTGTTACACCAACCATGTTTTGTCATTTTTATCTTTATCATGTTATTTTGATTAGTCTCCCCTTGTGTTTGACATACATGCAACATACAGGAAATTTGTAGGTCATCTCTTCAGTCCTGTTGATGCTTCTCTTAGGAGTCTAAAGACAGCACCTGACATTAGCTCCTTCCTCACAGACGTGGCCTGACTTTGGGTATCTTACTGAAGATGATCCTGAGACTATTGTTACAGTGTGGCTTTAGGAGCTGTACAGATAAGAGCTAGTTTTATTTAATTTATCTGAACTGTATAAAGAGAATTATAAAACCCAGTATTGTCAACCTTTAATAATACTACCACTGAAACCTTTCATTATCTTGATATCAGTGTATTCAAGGAGAGGTTCTTTGTCTCTGTCCTTTTTCTTAAGATTCCTGTTTCTCAGTGTTAAGTAGCAATTGTTGGTTAAGACCAGCAGAGGGGAAAGCATTATTTCTTGGATAGCAGAACAGTTGATCTAAGCACAGCATAATAAACTTTATAACATGGCAAACATTGCAGCTCATGCATTTGTTCATTATCTTTTCTCAGTCTTTCCCCATAAGGTTTTTCTTTGTAGCTTCTTATACTGCTTCTGTGGTTCTAGATGATGAGCTCTGATGAGAACAACTTTTGCTGCACACTTCATTCTCTGTTCTGTCGTTCTCCAGGGGAAGAATTGTGAGTGTGGTAGATTTGGCTTTGCAAGCAGACTAGGAAGGGACTACCAGACCCTATGCCCTATAGAAAGGCATGCAAGGTAGATTCACCCTAGGCGACTTCCCAAGGCCGCTTACTCAACAGGACATAAGGCACTGCCTCGTCACAAAAAACCCAAGCCCCTTCCAGGTAGATTCTTGCTGCTAGTGCCTAAGCATCAAGGCTGTTTCTCTTCAGGAAAGCCAGGGACAAGACCCCCCAGAGAGCAGGCAGTGGGAATCTTTCACCTCTCTCTTGAAATCCAATGGCACAAGAGTCATGATGACAAAGCACATCAGGAAAGCTGAGTACCAGTAGTACAGAAATGGAAATGGTGGCGTAAATGATCAGCAGCCACAACAGTCACACCTTGCCACTAGAAAAGAAAGGTAGTGCTCTCAGGATAGTCAATATCCCATGCTACATATTGTCGGTTATCCAGACATCCCAGGACAGGGACCACACCTCAGGAGAAAACAAAAAGTATTGATAAACCTTATCAGTCCTGTTTGGAAAAAACATTCCTTCTGGACTATAGAAGTGGTGCCACTAATGTCAGCTTATGAGCAAAACATGACAGATCACCATGGAGAGCTTTTCATGGAGTATTGTGATGGCCTAATCTATGCCAGCTCATGCAGTGAGCATCTTCCAGTTCTTCTTACACACCTCATCCCAGAGAAGGACTTGGGTGGATACTGTTCCCCTCTTACTTGTACGTGATTTCTACACAGGGGAAACATTGACCTGCAACCCAGATGTGAATAGAATAAAAATGTCCCACAAAGGTGTTAGTCTGGATAAGCAGGACATCTAGGACCTCTAAACATGGCATGGCATAAATTCATGCCATCACAAATAGTCCAGGCACAGTCCAGAACCGAATTCCACCCCTGGCACCACCATCCACTCATTTTGTGCTTAGGTGATGCCTATCTCCAGAACTTCAAAGAAGGACAATTCGTCTGCTTCCCCACCACCACTACTGAAAAGCAGTCCATCCTGCAAGAAGAATTCATCTGTGGCTTTTGTTCATGGAAAGCCAGAAGTGTAAAGATAGATATTCACTTCTCAGCTAATGAATGGCAACCAAATCTCTTTTCAGCTTCCTCCAAAAAGTCAAACACCTCAGGTATCTCAACACCTGAAACCTCTCTATTTTTTATGTATTTTATAGTCACTGATATGTCCTGGTGATGCCTTAGGTTTTGACTTTTATATTTTTCAAATCCTATACTGCTTAGTGTGTAACTCTGAAGTTTCTTTTATCCTGTTAATTTCTGCTCTCTCATGCTAGTCAGACATAACAAAGCCTCTCCAGGCCTGCTTTCCAAGGACACTAAGACCATCCTAGGCCCGAAATACGTAAACTAAAGACTCTAAAAGTGGGGGGAAGCTTGGGGAAATTACATCATTAAACTGAATATTTAATTGGAGAATTAACCCTGATATGCAAATGAACCAAACCTATAAAAGTGTGAAGAACTCGTGACCTGTTGTCCATCTTGGGGTCCATCTTGGCAGCAGCCTCTGGCTCCCCAGGGTGTACCTTTGAAGGCCCTTCAAATAAATACCTACCTTTATTCACTTATTCTGTCTCGTCTCTGCGTCTAGGAGCCCTCTTAAGGCATCACTGGTTCTCATCAGAAAAAATGACAACCTGATATAGTAGCAGTATTCCTTTAATCTAAATCAGATGAAATAAGCAATGTTTTTAATGAGTTTTGCATATAAACAAATGATTTGGTTTCTTCGGCTTTGTAAATTGCATTTATTCATTTATTCTCAGAAGTTTTTACTAACTCTGTCTTCATTATTTGAATTTCATATTAAAGATATGGGAATGAGCCAGACCTTTTATCTTACCATAATAAACATCTTGTAATGTAAAAATGAACACAGATCAACCAAAGCGTATGGCTGGTATTCCCTTCATGTGCTCTAACACCTGGCAAAATTATTCATTAATTCAACAGCCACATTTAAAAGCAACAGTTCAAAGGCCTGTGAATGGTAAAATAACGTGTTCAGAACTGAAGTGCTCTTCAGCAGCAGCAGTGTCAGAGTTTAGAGAAAGAATCATTTCCTGTGAGATGGAGGGCTAGGGAGAGCGAAATAGCGGTTAGGAGGATCTCCACTTTGTAAACTTGTTTCTTCAGCGCCTGGCAAGGGCAGCAGATATTAGATGACTTGCATTTAAGAAGAGAATTTTCCACACTAAAGTTTCTTTATAAAGAAAACTTCCTTGGGTTACGTGATTTGTTTTTTCTCCCGTCAGGAGTTAGTCACCAGGCGAAAAGTGACTCACGAAGTAAACAGAAAACACACAAAGGAAAAGAAGGGTTAGGACTTTGGTGCAATACTTTTAGATGCATTAGAAGATGATTAGTATGTCATTTAGCTTCTATCAGTTGAAAAGTGTGACATATGCTAGTTACATGGAGCTATTTACAAAGTTCTTGTGTTTGTTTGTAGCAGATGAAACGCACACTGTGCAAGAAGCTGTCCCAAACTGGATTTGTTGCAACTCAAATGTCTTCATCCTTGAGAAACATTTTTGCCAAAGACTCATTCCTACTTCCTTTTGCAAGGTTTATATATAGATTTTAGGGGTATGTTCAGTTCTTCAAGGAAGCCAATCATTCCCAAGCTTTGATCCTTTGGATGCTTTTACACAGGAAATTTATATGAACTCCAGGGCATAAAGAGTTGGACTTGTGCCATCCTTAGCACAATCCCAAACACCCAGAAGTATCAGCAGCTTGGAAGAACCACACTTAAACATGACTGCCCACACTTACTCAGATCACTACATACCCAAGACTACCTTCTAGGGACAAAAATGTCAAATCCATGACAGAGCAGCCAGTGCAGGGCCCTATTTATACATTCATGCTGCTGCATAGAAAAAGATGTTATTGGATTTGTAATTTACTGACCCACAGATGTTCCAAGTCTTACAATGTAGGATGCACATTGTAGGATGTGGAGCATGTGATGGATGAAGCAGGCCATGTACCCATGTCCACCCAGGAGTTTAAAGAGCCCCTCTAAAGCTGTTCAGTTCCAAGATTTTTGCTTTTGATGTGACCAAATGTGTTCATTTCAGGGAACCTGCTTCTGTGCAGGAGTGCTACAGACTTGAGCTTCAGGAGCTGATATATCTTTTATAACAATTTATTTCTGTCCTGTAAAATTATACCATCATAGCAGGCCTCATGCAGGCTTACTGAAGTCCACTGGCATCTTTCAATGGGAATAAAATCTCCCATAGACTGCAGTGGACACTGAATCAAACCTCAGGTGAGATGATTTTTACAGGGTTCAGAAATTATTTTTTCTTTATCTCACAATTTCCTTTCCTTTGGTGATGGTGTATTACTCATACAATAAATTGCTGAAACATGGACCCTCATTTACATCTTAAGACACTATCTCCAAAGGATGGAAGTAATTATTCCATATCACCTTTCACCTTCTTCAGTGTATGTAATTTTAAATGCCTCCATCCATTAAGTGATTTTAAATTGATCTTCTCCCTTAAATCCCCAATCTTTCCTCTCAAGGTTATTCAATTACATGTGTTGTATTGGGTAGTGTTCCATTAAAGGTTTTCATGTTTTTGATCCAGTAATAAGTGCAAGCCTTGAGTGAAGGAGAGGCAGCTGATGGTCTTCTGCTTTTATTTTGAGACCTGTTTGTTGTGCATTAAATTGTACAGACAGAAATTTCAGGTCTTTTAAAAAATCTGTGGTTTTTTACCTATTATTTAACTGTTTATTTTATCCACCCTGTAAGATGCAAAGGCTGGGATTTTTATTATATAGATATTTTCTTCATAATTAAAAAAGAGAAATTAATTCCAGTCTAAATTTCCAAAAAGGTAGTCTTTTAATGAAAATTGTGCATTTCTAAGTAGCATGAGACAAGAGAGCTGCATCAAATGTGCTGAAGTCCTTCAAATCTCCGCTGATCTCAGGAGAAACAACAACTACTTAAGAACCATGAAACTTTGAAGTCACACTTCTACACACACTACTTCGAAAACACAATCCCTCATTTCAGTTTCCAACTGTACATCAAGGAAAGACTTCTTGATATGGAAACATGTATTCTTTCCTAAAGATTTACCCTGGTTTTTGAACTGAGTCAGAGCAAGATCAGCTCAATATGCTAAGATAATGCTAAAATAGTGTAAAGATTAAGATAATATGCTGGAATCAAAATAGACACCTTATGAACCACACTTGCAGACAGGTTAAAGGGAAATCATATTCAGAGACACAGGAAGGAAAATTTCTGTCATTACTGTTTACCCATGAATTTCACAGGTGATACCAGTGGCTGACAGTAAATAGAAGCAGTTAACATCATCCTCTCACTGCCTTGAAATGGAACTGCAGATGATGTGTCATTTGGCACTGGGACCTGTTCCAGATGTCTGTCACACCGTTACGTGTTGTGTCTCCGTACAAAAAACATAACAAGAAATCCAGCGTAGGAGCAGAGGTGACAGACTGCAAGAGCTCACCTTACGAGAGGTGCTGATCCAGGAGTACAACCACGGTGTCAGGCTGAGGAGCACGGCCCCATTAATGCTGACATAATGAAGGAAGGCAAATGCTTCTGTAGTAGATTACGAGTGGATAGAGTATCCATGCTTGTACTGCTTTCAGTTTGGATCACAGGTACTTTGCAAGGCTGCATTGTGTTACAGGTGGTTAAACTGAGGGAGCAGCTCTTCTCTCACCCATGATTATTGCCTAATGGAGTATAACTGAGCACATCCATCCTTAACTTCAGTGGATTTTTTACTGGGTCATGTCACTGACTTCCAGTTAATTTATTCTGATTAAATGAGAGCTGCATGTGGACCGTGGTGTATCTAGGTTACATGTATTCAGCCATTCAACCCCCATTAGCTTTGGAGTTTATGACTACAAATATCAAAAGTGACTATAGCCTTGGTCAGTGGTGGACTAGGTGTTTCATAGGATCATGGAATCATGATGAATAGCCTGGGTTGGAAGGGACCTTAAAGATCACCTTGTTTCAAGCTCCCTGCCATGGGCAGGGATGCCTTTCACTAGACCAGTTTGCTCAAAGCCCCATCCAGCCTGGCCTTGAAGAGGTCCAGGGATGGGGCATCCACAGCTTATCTGGGAAACCTGTTCCAGTATCTCACCACCCTTCCAGTGGATGCTTTAATCGTCGCAGGAAACAGGCTCCTAGTTCTGCTAGTTTACATTATCTGACATTCTATTCCTTACGATGCCTTTGTGTAGAAAGCTCTGGCAAACTTCATTGACCTCAGCTGACATGTAAGTAGTGCAAATTACCTAAAGCATATCAAAGATCCATTGAATCAGTGAAAGTATCTCTTGCACAAATCAAGCTTAGGTTTCCCAGTAGCCAGTCATCATCCACAGCAGCCTCTACCTAACATAATCACAGGGTCACTATCTATGTGCCTGTTTCTCAAGTCATAATGGTAGCATATTTGTATAGTGTTTCCACTTTTTTTTCTTTTGGCCCTTTCTTGCAGCTGCTGGTTAGTAGCATTTCCCTCTCATTTTGTTGCATGCAACCTCTTTGCACTGAATCCCAGATGCATGTGAAATGGCCACAAAAGAACTATCTGGGTTAAATGAGTACTAAACAGGTTTAAAATTAGTGCTTATTGTTTGGAAGCAGATGCAAGCTTCAAACAAATGCAAAACATCGATGCAAATGCAAAAAGGAGAGCAATTTGAAAATCAGATTCTAAGTACTTGATTCTATAGGTTGTTTTTTCTAGTAGTAATACCCAGAACAGTTCTGTTAATGTAATGGAAGCTCATTGAATAACTACTCTACCAGCATTTGTGTCTGCAGAGTTCATGAATCAGCAAAATAACTCAGGTTCCCCGCTAATCTCATTTTAATGAACTGTTAACTCTACAAAGCTGGTCTTTTAGAAACTAGTAAACACTGCTACATGTCTCTATGTGTTACATTCTACAGAAATTATTATTAGCTTACAGTTAGTTTCAATGTTTGTTTTTATCTTTTGCACTATTTTTTTGAGGGATACTTGTATTTAGAATCAGTTCTGAAGATGTACAGTGCTGAAGTCTAATGAGTTTTATCTGTCCATACTACATGCAAATTGATGGCAGCATATGAGGGAAATGTCTATGAAAAATTTCTTCAACCACACCATTGATAAAATTCCTATCTTCTTCTGAATTTTCATTCTTTATCCTGCTGTGCAACTTGAAGCAAAACAAAGCAGTGTATTTGTGATAGCATTTGAGGTAATGTCATGGAAGGGGTTTGCTTTAGGCATAAGCAAAGCAACAGATTCCTAGTATGCCACATGAATAACAGTGACAAAATCGTGGTCTGGAGTGACGAGGGCTGGCAGGGAGGCTGCTTACAGCCAGGCACAGAATGAGACTCACTCCCGAAGCAGTGGGGAAATGGCTGCTTGCCTCAGGAGCAGAGATACTCAATTCTCCAAATTTGGAAAGATAGTGTCTTGAAATTAATTTATTAATTTATTTATCATACTTCATTTTCTTACCTTTTCTTGTATTTAGTTTGGTTTTGGCCTTGTGAAGCCTTGAACTGGCGCTAAGAATTGATGAGTGATGAACTCTGAAAGTATTGTGGTGCACAAGACGCAGGGACCATCCAGAGTATCACCTCTAGAAATTCAAGTTCCCTCTGCAAAGAACAGATGAAATGTAAGCTTCTCCAAGCAACTTTCACTGCCAGTATGGTCCAGCTGTGGCTCAGTGGATTTTCCTCTGGACCCTTTGTGTTGTATGCTTTCTCTATAAGAAGTAGTTACAAAACTACTGTGCATAGACAAATAAACAGCTTTCAGGTCACAACACACTGCCAGTTGCATTGCTCACTGGGGCACCTCAACGAACAAGTTAGGTTCTGCAGAACTGCATGATCATCTATCCTGAAAGACTTTCTAAGACCTGCTCTTAAAAATGACTTAAAATTGTCCCTTGGAGGACGTGTAGTGCTGAGAGGGCAATTAACTTTCCATAATTTTCTATAAAGTGCACCAGAAATCTGCCATTGTATGCCAATTAAAATAGCAATGATTTAGGTGTAGATACCAAACCACTGAAATCAGAACAGGGAATACAGATAGTTTCAGAAATAGTTCTGAACATATGTTAGGTGTAATGGCTTTTAGGAAGGGATTTTATTTAATGACAGCATTTGGGGAGAAAATGAAATGGCCATTATTCCCCAAAGTATTGTTGCCAGCAGCCTTTTGTGGCTTACACTTAACAGTAGGTGCTCACTGGGATTCTTTTTCATTGCAAGCCACATTCACTTCTCCACATTATCCATGTCACTGCTCTCTCTAGTGCCTCTAATTTTACCTCTGATGCCTGCTTACTTGAGCTTGTTCAAATTGGTTGGAAACTATTGTATTTTGTACAATTTTAACTGTTTATCATTTTCTAAATATTACTTTTTTATATGCATCATCTTTTTCTGTATTGGTAAATACCAGAGGTGTGAATAGATGTGGAAGGCACAGAATGAAGACCATATTTTTATTTAAAATATGTGCCTGGGACATGAATAAAATAAACGCATTTGACAGGATGGCTTACGCTCATTTTAAAAGCACAGAGGCTGCTCTTGTATGCTATAATAGCACTGCAGAGTAGGGAGCTGTATCTTGGTGCCTGGAGCCACAAAGAGAACAAAGATTGCAAGTTAGCACTGACATTTCTGGTTTCAGGAAAGAGGAAACGTCCCTTCCCCACCAGCTGGAATTATTTTTGGGTACCTGACCTTAGTGGAGCTCTCTCAACATGTTCCTAAAAACCACCTGAACTCAGTTTTCCGTTAACTCCATGGTATTTTTTGAAAGAGACACCAAAAATACTTTGGCGCATCTCTCTCTCTCATCACCTAACCCTTGAACCATTCAGCAAGATTTACCCCAGATCTGCCTGCCAGAGGTTACAGCTGTGACCCCTCCCCACTTATTGCTGCCTCCATCCCCGGTCCATGCTTCAGTCAAAGGGCAAGCCAAAGGCAATCACACAAATATGTATTTCTCCAGACATGGAGTCAATACTGTCATTAAGGTGAGGTAAAGGCAGATGCTGATCTTAAACCTCTATCAAGAACTGCAGGACAGTCCAGGAGGCACCCAGATTGTGACAGTGAGAATTAGTGTGACATCACTGAGAAGAGGTACAGACCAAAAGACAATTTGGATTTTCTTGCAATCCATGTAGTTGCACTGGAAGTATTTTTAGTACCCAGCTGCTGACTACTGGTCATAAATATCTGTTTTGTCTTATAAATAAGTTCTAATAATTTTATATAAAATAAAGCTTTTCCAGATTTTATTATTTCTACAGAGATGTAAGATTCTAAGAATGTATCCATGGACAGTTTATATCTGGGTGTTGTGAAGCTCAGCACTGTCCAACTAGAAGCCAGCAGAATGATTCACAAAGTATTTTCCATCACAATACACTACTATGAAACAAATTTCTATAATATAACTCAACCTCATAGTTGTTGGAAAACAGAGCCCTTCTGTTGTGTCTGAAATCTTAAAATTTTGGATTTGTGCTCACCACTTATTTCAAGGGGAAAAAACGAAGGCACACTTTTTGCTAGATTCAAATAATTCCTGCTAAAAATAAGGTAGGCTATAATGCTCTACAGTTTCCTTCAAAGGATAGTAGTAGGAGCCATCTACAAATCAGTGATTCCTGAGAACAGAGTAGAACACGCTGTTCACACATGTGAAAAAACTGAATTGTTTCTGCTAGAGCATACTGACAACAGCTTTCCAGAGTGTGTAACCTCGATCAAATCAAGGTTCACAGAGATGTTCCTCCGCATTCTGAACACCCACAGCATGGATAAATGAATATACAGCAATATTGCAATGTTTATCTTTTTATGAAGCATAATAGAAACCCTTCTCTCTCAAGAACCTTTACTGCATCACTGAGAGATGTCCCACAAAATACCTCTTCAGCCTATTAGATAGAGAGAGGAAGGGAGAGGGACTTTCTACATCTTATTGCTGTGCAGATGAAAAAAACCCCTAATATAAACAAAGGAAACTGGGAAAAAAAAGTAAAGAAATAGTTACTGTCTGAAAATACAGTGAGATTATTTTAAAATGAAACTTGCATCATAGTGAGACAAAAAAGTTCTGGTAGGGAACCTACACCCATTCCTAGAGACGACAGAAAGGGAAGGAAAAGAATGTTTAATGAGCAAGATCTTAATTCAGTGTTTTGCAGGTGTACAAACACATTTCCCATTATCACCTGAAGATTATGATTGTCAGATTTCTGTATATTCAGAACAGTGTGTTAATTAAGTGGCATTAACTAACAAAACTATAAAGGAAAGAATTGTAAGAGAAGCAAATTAAAATAGTACCCATTCAGACATTACCATGAATAAATATGTAAAAAAATGGAAAATAGGAACTGACTCTGCTTGAATAACTGGAGAAGGTCACAGATGTGATTTTCTTCTTCCATTTTTAGCATTATGGAATACAAAAGCTGAAGTCAGAAATTAAAAAGAGTAAGCAGCATCAAGACACCACCATTAGTCAAGACTTCTGGCATGTGCTGTGGACCTGTCCAGCCATGGTAAGAGCTGTGCGTCCTTAGCATTACACAGCAGCATGCATGTCCTGTAACAAACTACATGTTTAGAGGAAATCTGGCTTGGACCTTAAGTCTTCAGAGCATTACAAGACATCTGAGCAAGGAACGTGGACTTCTGAGAAATACTTGCTTACATGCAAACAGACCTCTTAGAAGTCTGCAGTTCCCAGTGCTAGAGAAGGGAACAGCAAGAGCAGAGCTTGCAACTGACATTATCTTACCAAAATAACATGAGCTAGGTGACTGTGCTGTGGAGAAGTCCTCTTGTAAGAAACTAAAATATCAGACAACAGGATTTGGAAGGTGGCACAAGGGCAATAGAGAGTTTCTTGTAGAAAATATGAGAGGCAACAAGACATATCCTAACAGAAGGCAAGGAAAATAATTGTCATGAAGGAAATGAGTGGGTACTGGCAGAGGTGCCACAGAGCCTGTGGAGTCTCCATCCTTGGAGATGCTCACTACATTGCTAGACAAGCCCCTGAGCAACCAGTTCTAGCCACGAAGTCGGGTCTGCTTCGAACTTGGGGCTAAGCAGATGGCCTCCAAAAGTCACTGTCAACCTTGTTACTGAATTACTGTTAGGATTATCTGAAATGCCAGGAGGAGGACATTTTCAGATACGTGAAATAAATCTCTCCCCCATGAAGTAAAAATAAAACAGCAGTACTATATTTGTTTATATTTCTGAGGTATTCAAAACACACAAGAAGCTCATATATCCATCAATCCATCAATCCATATATCCATCAACAAGCAATATTTACCTCAGAAATATTGCAGTCTGAAGTAGAGACAAAGACAGGCGAGAAGTATTGGAAAAGAACTAGTTTATGGCATAATATCCAAGCAGGGAAGATCACTCCAGATAATGAGACTATAGTATGACAGCATGGTTGTTATTTGCACTGCTCATCCATGTGGAAACAATGGGACACAAAACTCAATGATAGTATATTTATTATCTCTCACAGGTCTTAAAAAGTAAACACAGCTATCTGCTGTGTTTACTGCCTGGCATTATCTTTGTTAAGACCCAGATATACCACAAAGTGTTTGGGAAAACTGAAGAAACATTACAAAAGCAAAAACATACAATGTGAGTGTTGCATGGCTTAGTATGATCAACATTTAACATTGTGCTCAGTGGTACAGGATTCACAACACTAAGAATGAAACTGGGATTTGCCATATTTCTACAGTATAGTAATATAACCATTCAAGTGAATAATCATACGTTAAATGTCTTCATTTAGTTTCCTCCAGTTTCAATCACGCATCATTTCATGTGTGAACTCTCTTTCTGAAGGCACTAATTTAATTGAAAGCATTGAAAGACTACTTTGCTTGTTCATTTTGTGAACACGAGTATATAGGGTGCATGCTGGATTGAAAATATGGGTGCTCAAAGCTGTTGCAAATCACAAAAGCATTACATTTATGTACATACACCAGAGAAGTCCCAAAGGTACCTTCATCCCTGTTTCTATACATGTATCTGTGCAGGCAAGTCAGAAGCAGCACAGAGCACTCAGGCATCATGATTCTGTTTAAGCCCTCATGGGCTTTCCAAAAGAGAGGCCTATCTCACCTACAAGGCCCAAACCCAAATGAATTATAAAAGAAACCAAACAAACAAAACAAGCAAGCAAACAAACAACGAAAAAAAAACCAAAAACCCCAAAACATAACAAAACAACAAAAAAATCCAAACAACCCAAAACACTAATCTGGCAGTGCCAGAACAGATGAATACCACCCTTTTCCCCTTTTGTCTAAAGACTTGTCTGTACAGAAAGTTACCCTCAGCTTTTTCCTCTGTATGAAAAGACAAGATTATGTATCTTTCACAGACCCAGAAAAGTGACTGGCTTCTAAAAGATAGGGTATTCTTGGAACTGGAATAGACAGTTCTTAGACTGGAAAAGACACTCCATGTCTTTTTTACTGAATAGTTCAGTAATTTTGAAATTAATAAGATTTTTTTAAGGAGAAACCAGATAATAACTAACTACCTTAGTAATTTAGGCATAGATCCAGAAATGAATGTGGAATCCATCTAATTCCTTAGTGAGATGAAGTTTTATATGTAAAGTGGAAATATCTCATCAGAAGATGATGGGACACAACAACCCTGAACTCAGAGCCTGGATCATGCCATATTTGGAGTGGGTTCAAGGTCCTTATCACTGAGTTGATTATTATTTGTAGGGGAGGCAAGGGATAAGAAAATGTAAAGTTATTGCAGACACTTGATTTCAGAAGATTCACAACAGAGACTTAGGGAGCCCTTCTTTGCAACATTGAGCCTTCATGAGAATGGCAGGCTTTTCATTTTCTAGCTTAGGCAGCTTCTTGGTCAACTGATCTGCTTCTGCAGTAAGGTACAACTTTGCCAGCCTCTGATTAAAGACAGCACGCAGCTCGCTATACGTTGAAGAAGGACACCAAATGAAAGCAAGTATGCTGAGGGAAGAAAAATCATATATTGCCAAGAGCAGAGTCAGGGAGGATTCTCCATTCTTCCACTGAACAGTTTTTCCTTGAAAATTTCTGATCAGATGAGGCCCTGCTGCAGGCCTGTGTAAGACCCTTGCACCCTCATCCCATCTGCTGCGGTAGCCTGGCTGCTTTGAGGGACAGTGCTGGGCTGAAGGGCACCTGCTGGCCTCAGCCATCAACACTGACACACTCTTGTCTTCTCACAGATTTTAGCACACACCTGTAGGGGACAACACAAATGCTCTGTGAATAGAAATATTTCCTTTGAGGGGTGCTTCTCCTCATTTATGACAGTGAAAAGATACACCAAAAGGATAATTCCAACAATGTTACCTACATGCAGGTAAATCAGGATGTCCCCCCTATGTCTACATCTGAACACTGGCAGAAGGTAAAAGTGAATTTTTTAAAGGTTATGACCTCACAGAATCATTAAAAAAACGCAAAACATGAAAAGAAATAGGGATTGCCGTGAAGGGCGTTTTCATAACTAATGACGCCTAATGCATCTATCCAAATATCTTTGCCTTAAACATCTTAATAGAAGTGATGCTATTCTCAACCTGATGATTTTATGGTCACGTATTCAAGCCAGTCTTGAAATCAAGATGTGTTTCAGGTCATCCAAGCAATGTTAATCACTCTAATATCTTTGAATCACTAGATTGGCTATATTTGACTTCCATATTTGTAGCAAATACAAGAACACTGGAATGTATTAACAGACCTAAATAGCCCATTTGTCTACTTCAGTCAGTACTCACAGGCTCTTCACTTAAATATAGGAAACTAATGAAAACTGCAAAGCAGGGGGGATTGCTATTTAAATAATCATATGCTAGTGCTTGTACATACCATGCCCTGACGCTGCAGTTTTGGACAGGATTGGACCATCTGTTTTGGACAGAACGTTAACTCATGCTGACCTAGAGCTAAACTTTACTTAGATTGAAAACTGAGATTAAATTTTTTTTAAAAAACCAAATATATATTTATTCAAATTTAATTCTACCTAATTTCATGCTGTATGCTAAGAGTGAGCAGATGTAAAATCAGCAGTGGTAACCACTTAAGTGTATTATAATTGATTAACAAAAAGAACAGATAACTAAGCAAAAGAGGAGTTAAAAAGGAAACTTTGAAAAAACACCAAGTTTAGATGGCAGGCATCAGGATTATTATTCTGTCAGGGACATGTCCTTCGGAGAAAGGAATTCAAATCCAGTTGAAGACAACAGCACAATTTGTAAGAGGTAAAAGACAGGACAGGAATTAGGAAAGCTGAGAGGGAATTTCAGGAGTAGATATGGAAAGACACAGACACAAAATAAGGCATTATGTAAATACCTGTGCAGCAAGATGGTTTTGAAAGAAACAGTGGTTCTACTGGGCCTTCTGGAAGTGAAAGGATCAATAAATAGGGATGAAGTCACCACATCTGTCATGAGTTCTTTTTGCTTTAAGATTGTCAGGGAAAATGTCTGTTCTCCTTATCATATAAAGAAGAGGCACTGTTAGAAATTAAAGTTTTGGAGTTTTTATTTAAGAGGTTTTATAACAAAATACTTTAATTAGTCTTGAACCACCAAAGAACTAAAACTTGATTCATAAGGACATTAGTGGGTTTAATTGCTGTCTCATCATCACTCTCAGGAAAAAGTAACCCAGACCTTGGACCCTTGCAGTTTTGATCCACAAGGTGTACTCAGAACCCTGGGTATTGTGCAAGGAATTCACAGTCCTGAGGATGCTGAGGTCCTCAGTGGTACGCTGTGCTTTTTGTGAAAAAGTTGTTCTCTGACCATCCCTCACAGACCCCTTGCTGCTTCTTCTAAATGTAACACCTTGCATGGGCCAGACCAGGATTGTGATTAGACTACTGAGGAATTGTCTCTGTTCTTCTGTTACATCAAGGGGAGACTCTATTTTTGTACCATCTGTTTGACTGACACTGGGACAGGCTTTCAGCCCATGAAAGAGACATCACGAGATTTTTTTGAGACAATAGCACTACAGAAAAGTACGTAGACTGAGGGACGCCTACTCAATATCAGACTCATCTGCTGAACCATCTCATGGCTGATGATGGATTTTAGCCATGGAATCTGGCACATCCATTTCAGATTAGATTATACAACTCCTTGCTGCGCTCTGTATTTCCAGTTTAATTCATTCTAATATGAATTCAAATAGCGGGGGAAAGCTGTTCTTGCAGAATAAATAAACCCTGTTTCTTGGTCTGAGTCAGTTTAGCTCAAGGAAGTGCTGGGCACAAGATCTCTGGTCCCTTGCCATCAGTGGGAGAGGAAGGTGCTGAGTTACCCACAGGGGGTCTGAGCCCACTGAAGAGTCAGCTCCTCCCACAGCATAATGAATGCTGGATAAATGCTTTTTTATCTTGTTAACATGCACTCTGATGGAGTTACCTTCTTCTTGGTTTTGTAAGAGGTGGTGGTTGCAGGTTCATCACTCTTCTGCCAGACAGAGGGAGGAAGCATTCAGTTCTTGGTATTGCTGTCACTGGGTCATCTCATTTATGCCTGCTTGTTCTTCTGAGGCTGGTTATTTGGGCAATCTTTCTAAGGATGCCTTTCTAACTCCCGCAGCAGAGTTTCTCTGTCAATTCAAGTATTTCACCTCTCCATCTTCTTCAATAAATGGAGAGCCTATGGTNGAGGGGTGAGGCCTTTTGACTGAGGATCCGCCTACAGTCCGTCCCTCTGGGCGGATCCATCTGCCCATTGGATGGCAAATCTTGGAGGGACAGGAGGCGGGTCCCAGGCAGGCTAAAGTACACCGCAACATGCTTCATCAGTGAACTGGCCATAACAGTTGTCTGCCCCCAGTGTGAACTGTTTCCTTTGGCTGGAAGTATATGTAAAACTAGTGTCCTATTTTTTTTCAGCAGAAAGTATGTTTTACCAGTTTAAGATGCTAGAATACTTTCAGGAGCTGCGACATCACTTTCTATTTCTCATTTCAGTGAAATTTCCAGTATTGAAATTAAATTAATTACAGAGCAAGACTGTGAAACAAATTGATACAGATGCATATCCATGTGTTACATGAGACTGTGTTACAGAAATAAACATTGGTGAAGATTCGTATTATATAAAAAAAGAAATTCACCCTCCAGTCTGAAAAACTCAAGCATCCTACAAGGATATTCCAACAATGGAAGATGACAATGGTTTGGTTTGTTTTACCTACCTTCCCTCCACCAAAATTTGCACATATGTGCAGGAATAAGTTTCTTATGTTTTTATCACTGATGCTGTTTCTGTCTACTCTCTGCTGACAGTTTAAATCTTCTGTTAGTTAGGGAATCCTTAGTTCCTCACATCAATGAGCAGCACCATGAAGCAGTCTATGAATTGCCATTGGGAGCAAAACAAGCACCACCAGGCCTTGTTCTGATTCTGGTGGAAACCAGCTGCTAGCTTTTGATTTCTCAGTTGTCAGCTTTAGCAACTGTATTTGCCAAGACAGCTGGTTATTCCCTCCTTTCCCTGAACTTCTCATGGGCATTGTCTTCTAGGGATAACAGATCTCCTACCTAATGATTAAGGAAGATCTTTGCTTTTAGAAGTGTGGTTTTGAGTGGAAAATCAGCCCATTTTTCTGGGGTGTACTGGTGAAATTGACAGGATGGGGTCCAGATAGAGGAGGGAGCACAGCCTAAAAGCTACACTCAAAAAACTCAATTTGTTACAGAAAAAAGGTTGAACTTTCATTCTAGTAAGCAAGTAAATCAATAAATAATAAAAATGTTTACAAGGTTATAAATGGTCTTCGAAGTAAACAGTCCATTAAGATGAATGGTAAAGTTTGCATTCCTCTTAGAACTATTGATTCAGTCTGGATGCCTGTAGATTCATGAAAATAGCACTGCAGCATCCATGTTTTAAAAGGTTTTCTTTCTACCAAGAAGTGCTATCTTTCAAAACAAAATAAATGCTTAAAATTATAGAAGGCAATTGTCAGAAGCTGCTCCACATGTTTTCAGCTTTATGTTATTAAATAATGAGATTTTTTTTTCCAGTAGTAAGATTCTGAACTTAAGTAACAGCAACAGTACTGAAAAAAACCACATAAAATTAAATCAACTTGGAATAAAAATCATAGTCATATTTAAAAGTACTGTCTTGCTCTCTGACAGGCCACCTTGTGAGCAGTTTTGAGAACATTCTATTGGCAGCAGACATTTATACCTTAATTTTTATGCATATAACCCTTTCCTTATTATCGTTACTTGTGGAACAGCAGAATCCACTGATCATAAGACGTCCTTTAATAGAAGTTTGGGGTTTTTTTTTCAAAAAGACAGTTTTTTGTCCTAAAAGCTCATAAAAAATTGGGGTATTTGTATCTGGAAAGAAAGTTCTGGAGGAGCCACTTTTCCTTCATCAATTAGATAAATGGTCCACACACAGCCTTTTTCACTGTGGACCTAAAGCCAAGTAAGATGAATACAGCCACTGCATTTTGCCTGTATGAACGTTTTCCAGTTGCAAGTTCTTCTTTGCTAATCCATACTACTGGCATTCAAATATATCATTGATAGGTTGTAGATAGTAATTTCCAAAACCACAACTTTTTTCACAGAGCATAAACTTCAGGAGTTGATGGAATTTCCTTTTTTTCTCCTAACAAGCATTCTTTTCAACCATTGCAGCCCTTCATAGGGACAAATTCTGAAGTGGCAGGACACATTTTTTAGTTAGTATTTTCCATTGGTGCTAGACCACCAGTACTTATATTTTGGACACAGTGGCATACGGCTTACTGACTAGATTGTGTATAGATGCACAGAGAGGGTCTTCAAAGAATGAGAACGTCTTTTCTTTAACTTTGAAAAAATTTGAAATTGTCCGTAAGCAAGATATGATTAATGCCAATTTTTATACAACAAAATCCAGCCTGAGATCCCTTGAAACCAGATAATAACAAGAAGTTATAACAAACTGGAAGCAGGACATCCCCTGTTTTCTGCTGGTGTGGCAGACCCTGACGAGGGCGTCTGTCACAATTGAATAAAATTACACAATCACTGGAATATTTAGTGATGTCTCATGTACTCAAATGGTTTCCAGAAGCACACTATTCTCAGGTTTCTCTACCTGGATGTTATGGTTTAATGCCAGCTGGCAGCTAAGTACCACCCCTTTTCCCACCAGGTGGGGAAAAAAGGTAGAACCAATAGTTTGTGATAAGAACAGTTGTTTATTATTATTATTATTATTATTATTATTATTATTATTATTATTATTATTATAAGAGAGAGAGGCATAAAACCCAAGACAAACAAGTGGTGCTCAATGCATTTGTTGATCACCCACCAACAGATGCCCAGCCTTCCCTGAGCAGTGATTGATTTGAGCCAATCCCCCCACAGTTTATATACCAAGCATGACATTCTATACTATAAAATGCCCTTTTGGCCAGATCAGGTCGGCCTTCCTGGCCAAGCTCCCTCATGGCTTTTTGTGAAGCTCTTCACTGGCAGAGCATGGGAAACTGAATAGTCCTTGACTTAGGGTAAACACTACTTAGCAGAATACTAGCATGTTATCATTATTCTCACACTAAATCCAAACACCAACACTGTACCAGCTACTAAGAAGAAAATTAACTCTATGTCAGCTGAAACTGGGATACTGGGTCTAACTGTCCTCCTATGAATTGCATCGGTCTTAATTTATTCTTGGTACTGTTCTGTGTTTTTGCACATGGTGTTTTCTCCTGCTAGAAAGAGCATAAACCTGGCCAAGCATTACCAGCATTCTTACACATTCCACATGGCTTGTATAAAAAGAAGGCCGTTTCCTGATGACCTGTGCTTTTGTTTATGATTGTCAGCATTATTGTTCCACAAGTGATTGAAAGAAAGCAAGCTGATTCAAGAATGTGGAGAATTGAATACAATATGGTCTTAAGCAGGAGTGAGAGTGTCCTGACAGTGGACTGGAAGGAACACAAGATCACTTCTTTCTGCTGCAAGATGAATGGATTTGAGCATGGACCATCTCACTGGCAATACACTGGAGGCCATTCCAGTAGTATTTACTGAACTCAACCACACTGATTTTTAACATTTGTCCAGAATCTTATATTCTGTCTAACACATGTTGTTCATGAGCCCTGAGTGTGTGAACCCAGTGGTTTTCCTTATCTGTGGATATTATTAATCCACAAGAAAAATTCCACTTATTCCATTGACTTCTGGTGACTCAGATGTAGAATATCAACATTATCATATGGCAAATGCCTTTCTGTGTGAAAGTAGCATCGTGAACATAACGAAAGGAGACATGCTCCCTCAGAGAATTTGTCTTTTGTAATTTAAAATCCAAATTTTCCTTTCTGCCCTAAAAAGTTCCCTTTAAAAACTTACACTGACTGGCTTTGCAAAACAGAGCAGTCCATGCCTGACTGCATGGTAAAGGCAGTTAAAAGCACCACTGAAGCACAGGGCAAGCAGAGCCTAGGCATGGAGCTCTCCAGGATTAAGAAAGTTCCACTGTAATGGAAAGTGTGGCAGATCTTCGTATTGGAAGAATATGGTAGATATCCTTCCCTTAGGAACACTGCCTGCAGTTTTCTCAACTTTTGGTTATTTTTTAAAGTATGCTGGTAAGGAAGTCCTTATGGGGATCATGTACATGTAAACACTGTGTTCCACTAATGGAACTTCAAGGATGCTGTTTTGCATCTTGCCTAAGAGGCCAAATACATCAATTTTATAATATACGCAACCTGTAAAAGCATTTGTCCTTAAAACTCCAGTCTCCTCACAAAGATGGGTCTCCTATTAATGGAATCAATTAGTAGAGTTCAACATACCAGGAAATGAGAGCAAACAAAGCCAAACAAAATCCTTTTTTTGCTTTAGATTTATTTTTTTTATGAAACCTATTGGCTTTTGCCTCTCAGACCCATTCCCCTGTACTTGCTGATTGTTTCACTGCCATTATGTCTAAATTAATGATGTGTTTGGCAGTCACACAACTGATCCAATTGGCTGCAATGTCACATCTGAAAATGCTCATCAGTCCTGCAGCCTACTAATTTTTTATGACTGACATGAGCCCAGCCATTGAACAGTGTGCTTGCTCCTGCTCTCCCCACACACTCAGCACACGAACAGCAACATTTACATTAATTTGGTGAATATGCAGCCATGCTTATTGAGTGTGGGGAGTTTCATTGTAGAGAAGTGGGGAGGGGGGCAATCATTGCTGGGTGAAAAGTGACTCTGCGCCTTACTCTGGGAGTTCAGCCTGGGGTTGCCCAATCCCTTCTACAATAAGGCAGGGTGTATTTTTTAGAGGGGGAACTCTCTTAAGTGGGCAAGCTAGCATAATTATATTTATAACTACTTGGTTGCAGCAAGAAGGCAGAAAAACCAAAGTTATTCATTTCTGTCTCTCTGGCACAGGCTCAACAAAAGGATTTACATGCCTTGCAGTGCTAAAATGGACATTCCTCTCTTCCACCATCCAGGTTATTAACAACAGTATCAGATAGTACAACAACAAGGACAGATTTCTGTGAAAGTCCATATAGTTTAGTCTTCCATTTTGACAATGAAGCATCACTAACTATTGTCTCAGTACAGTTTTCAAACTCATTTTATACATGTCCATTAATTTCTTTGTCATTAGTTTTTTTTCCTTTGCTTGCTTATGTAAATATCATGTGAGACAGTGTGAGTTTTACTAAGATCTGGAAAGATAATATCTGTTGTTTCTTCTCAGTGAGCAAGGTCTGTTACCCACTTTGAGAAATATTTTTTTCATGTTGTTTGTTCTTGGCAAATCAGTGGGGATCATTCCTCATCTTATTTCTCAGGTGCTTAGAAATAATTCGATTGTTCATTTCTTTTAGAAATTGAAGTTACTCAGGTGGTCTGTAATTTTTCAATACCATTTCTTTTAAAGATAGAAACCATAGCTGTCCAGAGACAATTTCCTGGCAATTCATTCACCCTTCCAAAGTTCTCAAAAATAACTGAACAGCCATATGATTCATCTGGCAGCTCTTTAAGTATCCTCAGAAGAAATTCATCAGGTTTATCTGGTTGAAAATCTCTCATTTATGTTCCTTCTCTTTAAGAGGCTGAGATCCTGCTTACTCCTTTGCAGCTGGAATTAATCGACTACTTGCCACCTCAAAATTGACCTCTAATGAATGGCAGTGTAGAAAAACTTAGTTCAGTGTATTTTCCTAGAAGAAATCTCTAGTACTGATGTCATAGGCATTACAGCTAAAACCATTTTCCCCTAGATGAAGTGAAAAAAATCTAGGAAAAGAACAAATAAACATTTTCCCTTTTTAATTCTTTATCCTTCATTCTGAGCTTATTTTTTCCTTAAACTTTGAGAATTGCTACACATTTGCAGCAGTATTTTCAAGTATATTGAATTCTAATTAGTCTCACCATGTCACTCTGGCTTGTAGGTAAAAGAATTTCCTTTCCCCAGCCAAGAAAAAGTTAACAATTAAAGCACTCAGTAGAAATCTTATCTATATATCAATAGGATGATGGCCGATAATTTTAAGCACAGAATAGTGCTATCCTCTGAACCAGAGTAAGTCCAAAGGTATTCAATAACACTACAAGGATGTAGCAGATTAAAGACAATGAGCATCTTCCTCTAAAGCATATTAGTTTCTTCTAGATGTATAATTGATTGGTTCCTCCAATATACCAATTCCTTCTACATTGTTAGCGACAGCATCTGATCAAATATTCTTTGCTTTGGGACTGTAGCTGTACTAACCATGTCATGGCAAGACTGAAAAGTTCTCTGACAACTGCTTCACAAGACAAGGAAAAGGCTGAGAATAGGGAATGAGACCACCCATGCTTCACACTCAAGTTTGAGAGCTCTGCAACAACAAAGCTCACTTTCTTGCTTTAAACCTTTCATTGCCACTCAGTTTTGCTATGCAAATCAGGGCTTATATAGGACAAGCAGAGACTAATATGAGAATGAAATGCATTAGCTCTAAGACAATTTTTACTACTTTATATGTCTGCTCATTTGGAATGCATGTCAAATTACAATTATGCATGTGAACCAAAGGTAGTCTGAGTTAAGTGTCTGAAAAGTTTTCTAATTGCAAAAAAATGCCATCAAACTTCTGATTCACATAAAAACTGTATGCTTTACAGGCCTCTGGGAGAAATATTTTAGCCTTCTTTTAAAAATATATTTATTTTGTTTACTCCAGGGTTTGCAAATATCTATATTTAATTTTGTTATAACTAATCATGCTTTTCAAAATAGATGTATTTTGTAAACTTTGGGAACTTTCTTAAGTAAGTATTCCTGGATAAGCAACTCTGAGAACAGAACTGTCAAAGATCTGGAAGCTATTGAAAAATGTTACATGAAAAGCATGAGAGCAGAACTGCCAATGTGGAAGGAAGTAGGAAGAAGAGCAAGATGAAAATACAGAGTTCTTTGAAAACCAAAAGACAAATAGGAAAAGCAAGATATGACTATGAGTATTGCAGAGCAGCTTTTGTGTTTCACTGTAGCAATGATTTACACTAACCCACCCAGTATACCATCATGAAAAATTAAGAACATGTCGGCTATGGAGGCAGTAACCTCTACCAGTGGGAGGGTAATGAAGAGTAAGGGGCTGTCTTGGGGTGACTTCTTTCAAGCACTCTGGTAAAATAAATTAAACACCTTCATCTATACCCATAGGATGCATATAATGAGGCAATGTAAGCATGGAGGATAAAATCAGAAGTGTTAAAGTGCAAAATTAATTAATACCAGTAAGGACACACATTTGAAATCAGAGGGAGATAAAAGAAAGTATAGGTTCACCATTTAATGGGGGAGGGCAGCAAATAACAGGAATAAAGAAAGCCGAATCTTCCCATTTTGCTTCATGTCTTTGTGAAGAAGATTCACTGAGAGCAAATGTTACTGCAATTCATTTAAAAAAGAACAGTATGAAGGCCAGAACAGAGAAGGGGTAGGTTCGGTACCCATTTAGTTATTTCAAATGTATTTAAGTTAGTTCCTGATGAAATTCACCGAGAACTTAAAGAATCACCCAAAGCAATCTCCGAGGCATTAGAACTATCTTTGACAACTTCAGGAGGGGAAGGAAAGAATTCAAAAGACTTCAGAGAAGTCAGCATAGTACTATCATCAAAAAGGGGGAATAGGAGACCACAGCCATTGAGTGTCAGAAGCAACATTAGACAAAGAATTAAATACTCCGTGTATAAACATCTTTAGGGTATTAAAGTGATTAAAACTGCTGACTAAGATTTGCCAGGAGTAAATCCTATCAAATCAATCTACTCACCCCTTTCAGAAGGACAGC
Source organism: Ifrita kowaldi (assembly GCA_013398055.1). NCBI lineage: Eukaryota > Metazoa > Chordata > Aves > Passeriformes > Cinclosomatidae > Ifrita > Ifrita kowaldi. The sequence continues at coordinate 106,026 of VZRS01012048.1, read as the reverse complement.
TGCTCTGGCAATTGAAAAAGACACAGTAATATCTATACTATATATAGGTGATATACCTAGACTTTGATATGTTTATTTGAGTTTGTTTTGCATTACCTTGCCATAAACAATGCAGAAATACAGCTTAAACAAAATCCCCATAAAACAGCTGAAAGTGCATTTAAACCACAAATGCCCCAAATACATTATTGGTGTAGGTATAATTCAAGCAAGATTTTGCACTGAATTGTCCTAGATCCAGTTTGATTCAATGTGTTCATGAATTACTTGGGGTACAGAGTAGAGAATACACTTAAGGTGTTTGTGATGACATAACATTTAGCACATAAGGGGAGACAGTATCAGAAAGCTAATTGATCTTGATACGTTGGATGTGAAACTTGAAATGCAATAGACAAATGCAGAGCACCAAAAAGAAAAAGACAACAGATACATAATTACAAAATGAAAACCTGAAGAGGCAGCAATCCATCAGAAAGGGACCTGTTGTTCTGGCAGCTTGCTGAGTGAATATGAGTAGAAGTTGTGACACTCCTGGAGAAAAAAAAATAAGGCAAATCTAATTCTGGATAAAATCAGAGGAGTGACACAGATAAGAAACAACGCACTGATTCTGATCCACTTCCAGTCAGTCAGGCTTCCACTGCACCTTGATGCCCCATTTGCTCAACACACTTCACACCAAAAACAACTTTTAAGGGGAAGCCAGCAGACAAAGACACAGGAATGAAAGACCAAGTTAAGGAAGAAACACAGCAATCCTTCAACATGTGGAAGCAGAGAGAGTTCTGTGATGGGTAAACAGAGGAGGCTGGAGGCAGCTAAATGGCTGTTGGCTACTCCCAGTACTGTGACAGAGTCCTAGAAAGCCAGGCTGCCAGCTACTGTTTCTGCCGCCAAGAAAAGGGTTTGGATAAGTAGACTTACGGCTATTTTGGGGAGGAAGAGGAGATCCCAGAAGCAAGAGTCACAATCTAGGATTGGGACAGGAGCAGCAATGTCCATTTTCTACATCTTGCAAGCACAGTCTGAGTTTAGCCTTTCTCCTTGAAAGCTGTCAACTTTCAGGATTGCCTACACTGTTGAGAGGCCTTGAGCTGTGCTGTAGAAGGCATGTATAGAGAGCATGGGAATCAGTTCTTGATGTCCACCAAGGGAATAACAACAAGAATTTGATAACTTTACAGCAGAATGGCTTTAGCAAAGATATTAGCAGGAAAGTCAGATTAGCAGGAAAGTCTTGCAGAAATCATTGCTCAGAACATTACAGATCTTTATTTGGTGCAAGGATGAAGAGCTGTTAGGGGAAAAAACACATTAGCATCTGCAAGCAGGTGTGTTTGTTGTCTCCCTGTGAAGAAAGACAAAAAAAGTGACTCACCGAGGGGCATTTCCATCATCACACTTCTGATTAATAACATTTCACTACGTCTTCATGTTTTACCAGGAAAACATGTAGAAGCAGCACATTGAACTCTGTGCTGATAGTAACTTTCAGAGCCCCTCTTGCAGCCCTGGGACAAATGACTGGTAAGATAAGCTCCAGCATAATTTTTAGCTACAATTATATGGTGTGTGACATCAGCCCATAGAAATTGTTTCTGGCTTCGCTCTCTGGCATCAGTGAGCAAGTGCTAAGTCATACATCTGTTTGGGAATGCAATCACATTATTATCTCCTGACAGAGAACATAATCAACTAATTTCAGCCCTGGTATAAATGGATAACCATTTATTATAAATGGATAACCATTCTCAGTTACCCTCTGAAGAAGCCTCCTTGTCTCCATTACTGCTGTATAGGTAAATTAAACTCCTTAATTTATGTGCTCCAAATTAGTTAAAATAATTCAAAGTAGATGGAGTTAACCGCTTGGAAGTTATTTCTCAATAAGTAAGCTAATCATTCCTAGGGCTCTTTATAATCAATGCTGGATTGTTTCTCAGTGAATATGCACATCACCTTGCTGTTACTTCAGCTGAGTAATGCTGAGTTAAACCAGCTGAGGATTTGGCCCACAATATCTCAAGGGTACTTACTTTTAATTTAGTTATAATTACATCCTATGCTAATATACTAGAAGGTCTTTGGCCTTCAAGTTAATGAAATAATACCAAAATGACCCTTAGACTCCATTTCTTCACCAAAGAGGAAAATTATTATTTCACAAACAGGAAGTAACCTCAATTTCTTATAATAAACTTCATTTTGCATATAAACAGAGAAAGAAAAAAAAAGACAGAGAAGAAGAACAAGTAAGAAGATAACTTTTAATATGATTTTCTGTGGTTCTTATCTGTCTAGCTTTTTATAACTCAAATCAGAAGTGTAAACCATGGATGCACACACACATGTGCACACAAACATAGTAAATTAATCTCTATTTCACCACCTACTAAAGGTCCCACACAATCATGACAAATGCTCCAGAGGGATGAGAAGCCATACATTCTGCCACACAGAGGAAGAATTATATCTCAGACTACATTAATAATAACCTGGGAATGTTTGTCTTTCATCCTCACAGTGAACTAGTAAAGAGATTGTATATGTGGCCTCAGAATAACAACCTAAAGAGGTGATGGCAGCTCTTCTAAATTTCTCAAAGAAAAATTGTTACATCTCCATCTCCCATGCACCATTTTTTCCCCCATCTTTTTTTAACCCTCTCACACTGAGCTAATTTCACACAATTATACCCACATAATCTTACAGTTTCACAGAGAGAGGATCAGGTCCTGCCAAAAACAAAGAATACTACTGGAGTCTTTTTCCTCACACACTATATCTAAAAGGAGAGTTACAGGGGAGATATTTTTAGCTTTTCAGTCAAATAAAATAATTGTTTCATACAGCAAATTATATCTCCCACAGCAGGGGGCTGGAACTAGATGAGCGTCAAGGTCCCCTAACAGCCCAAGCCATTCTATGATTCTATGATCCCTATGATAGTTATTTCTATTTCCTATCTGCTCAGTCTGAGCAGTTTACTATAGGATTTTGTAGTCAGATGTAGGAGTAGAATTTTGGTCAAAGCTTTACATAAATTGTCCTTCCCTGTTCTATGTGAAAATGTTTACCATTCTTCCAAAGCATAATTTTGTGGAGAATCTAATAAAAATTGAATTTTGAAAATACAACAAACAGTATTGATTTCTGTAGTTAGACCACCAAACTCAAGTAACACCGTATTGCAATTTAGAGTTGCACTCTGACAAGGTATGTAATCATTGAATAGCTCCCATTTTTAATATCCCTTCAANAAATTAATCTCTATTTCACCACCTACTAAAGGTCCCACACAATCATGACAAATGCTCCAGAGGGATGAGAAGCCATACATTCTGCCACACAGAGGAAGAATTATATCTCAGACTACATTAATAATAACCTGGGAATGTTTGTCTTTCATCCTCACAGTGAACTAGTAAAGAGATTGTATATGTGGCCTCAGAATAACAACCTAAAGAGGTGATGGCAGCTCTTCTAAATTTCTCAAAGAAAAATTGTTACATCTCCATCTCCCATGCACCATTTTTTCCCCCATCTTTTTTTAACCCTCTCACACTGAGCTAATTTCACACAATTATACCCACATAATCTTACAGTTTCACAGAGAGAGGATCAGGTCCTGCCAAAAACAAAGAATACTACTGGAGTCTTTTTCCTCACACACTATATCTAAAAGGAGAGTTACAGGGGAGATATTTTTAGCTTTTCAGTCAAATAAAATAATTGTTTCATACAGCAAATTATATCTCCCACAGCAGGGGGCTGGAACTAGATGAGCGTCAAGGTCCCCTAACAGCCCAAGCCATTCTATGATTCTATGATCCCTATGATAGTTATTTCTATTTCCTATCTGCTCAGTCTGAGCAGTTTACTATAGGATTTTGTAGTCAGATGTAGGAGTAGAATTTTGGTCAAAGCTTTACATAAATTGTCCTTCCCTGTTCTATGTGAAAATGTTTACCATTCTTCCAAAGCATAATTTTGTGGAGAATCTAATAAAAATTGAATTTTGAAAATACAACAAACAGTATTGATTTCTGTAGTTAGACCACCAAACTCAAGTAACACCGTATTGCAATTTAGAGTTGCACTCTGACAAGGTATGTAATCATTGAATAGCTCCCATTTTTAATATCCCTTCAAACCCAAGCCTTTCTATGATTTTAAGTTTGAAATATCCTGGAGGCATTTTTTAAGCAACAGAGAATTCCTAGAATGAAGTCAAAACAATTTTACAGATTGTAAAATGGTTTGAGAATGATTAGCATGTGAGCTTTGAGGAAAGTTCTTGGCTTAAAAGGGATAAAAATAAAGCCCTGTTAAAGCTGTAAGCACAGTGTTTTGAAAACCAGATGATAGCCAGAAAATACTCTGTATTAATTAAAAAAAAATAAATCTGTGTCCCTCTTTAATCTTTTTTATGCTCTGACAAGAGCCCAAATAATAACAGGATTGTGTCCTAATAAATGCTGTATTTAGTCCTGATAAATGGTGCAGTAGCATAGACAATATTAAGACTGAGAAAAAGGTTTTGCTGAAGTTTGTGCTGAGTTGGTAAAATAAATATTGAGGAAACCATAAAACATGTTCCTTTTGATCATCTCTTTATCAAATTTACCATCATGTTTGCAGATCCAGAGCTGATATCATAAAATCTTCCCAGTTTGTCTTGCTTTGAAGGTTTTGCAGCCTTGCATAACCTGCTGATGGGATGTATTGTGAAAGGAAGGGAGTCACTGCCAAATCTGATTTCTTGACAAACACACACTGTCCTAGAAGCATCAGCTGTGCATGCAATGGAGACTTCTCTGTGGTGAAATAAGGTCCTTTATCCAGATGCTCAAAGAATATAGTGGAAATACAACCCTGTGAACTCTCCTTAAATGGTTGCACACATTTTAAAGGTACAGAGTTACACTGGGTCATTTTATTGCTGTGTGTTGCTTTTCTTCTGGGACAGTGACCTTTGTGTTCCTTCCTACCCAGTGGCTGCACGAACACTGCACCCTTTCTCCTTTCCCCCTTCCCTCCATTCCACTTTGCTCTGGGTACTAAGGGCACTTACCTGCAAGGTCACTGAGGAGAGACAGAAGCCTCTCAGACTGTGGCAGTATCTGCCATGAGGCTTTTAGTTTTACAGAAGAACCTGTCTCTACTCTAAAAGTTATTGAGCTCCTGACAGACACACTGTCCAGGATGGTTTGTCTTGACTTCCTGCAGGAGAGGCTGACTTTCCAAACCCCCTCCATACTGCAATTTGGACTCTGATTTAGAAACTATGCAACTGAAATTTAAATACTGTCCCTAGCTTATCCTGTGAATTGGTTCTTCTCCTGTCAAAAATCCAAATTTTTCTGCAAATCACAGGGACACCTGAATTTCTGTGGAAAAGGAGATAAAACTTTGTAATAGGAACTATTAGACACATTAAATACCAGGCTTGCCAAAATTCCCTTCTTCTGACTTTGTAAATCAAACTCGAATAGTTTCTTCCCAATCTAGTTAAAGCCGAATTCTTTCTTTGTGCTGTATTGAGAGGTAGCTTGCAGAACACTACAGAAGTTACAGAATTAAATTGGTGTGAATGATAAGGGAGTTGACCATCCAAATGTGTATTTCAAGCCTTACACTCTCAGTCTGGAAGAATCTACAAAATGTTGTGAAAATACTGTTGTCATTGTTGCAGAACCCAGAAGTCAGTTTTCCAGGAAACTAAGTTTCCTATAGAAACAGTGCAGAGTGATGCAAGTACTTCACCTGATTTTAAAAGCTCTCTGTAGAATTTTAGAGGATGTGACATTTACAATTCTCCTATTTCAAACAAGTGAAGCTCCACTCTGAGTTAGTCTCATTGAGCAACAGTGAAGTGGAAATTTTATTTAGCTACAATTAATTTCTAATAGCCTTGTGTTGTCTTCAAGGCATATTTGAAAGAATATATGTGAGGTTGGAGCAGCTGCTAAACTTTCATTTATGTGTTACCAATTTGGAGGAAATAGTTAATTAATTTTAACATCGTTACAGTCTCTGTAACAGTGTCTCAAAATAACTGACTGTGATTAATAGACCATGATAAGAATTCTGATCAATGATACAATGTTTCTTCATTTAAAAAGGAAGGATTTATTGCATATTACAACTTTTTGAATTAAGTGTAGATTTCAATCTTGTCTGGAAATGCAATCTTCATCCATTCAGTGACACAAGAAGTTAGTTTCATGTACCCAAACATTTAGAAACTGTGCCTCTATTCCCTTTCCTCCTGTCATTATTTTATTTAATTTCATATGGTTTTAATGAGTGGTTTTTTTCAACAGTTTTAGAGTGTTTCAGATAGCAATATTTCATTCTGGAATAAAAGCTAATGATCCATAAATACTTAATGCCATATTTTTATGGCCAGTAAATTAGTCTTAAATGAGTTCAGTAAGTTCTCTGACGTATGTCATTAATTGCTAATGGTGTTTTAACTAGATAATTGTTGTAAAAGGTTGTTTATCATCACCATTGGTGGGTGACTGACTGTTCCTCGCAATCTGTCCCGCCTGGTACTGCTGAACTTCCTCTGTCTACCACTGTGTGCAGCAAAGAGATCAGGGGACTGCACAGCATAGTTCAAATATCAAATTCAAACACATCTAGTGGACAATGAACCTACACACCGTCAGACTTAGTAAGATCAGATTACTTCTTGTTTTTCAGACAGAAATTCATGTGTGTGATATCGTAGTGCTCCTTCCACACGGCACAAATGAGTTATAGACCAATCCTGACTAAGGAGTAAAAATGCCTAAGCTTAGATCCAAGCTGATTCAGGCATTAAATTACCATAAGATTATGCTATGCAATGACTTGGTGACATGAGTAGCAAGTGAAGCTTGGATAGTCATTAGTGGTTTCTCCTTAGGATAAAAATGTAGTATTACCTTAATGACATGCAGTAATTAGAGGGAAAGTTCACCATGTGCTAAGCAAAGTGAACTTTTCAACACACAAGAGCAAGTTGTCAGTAAAAGTAAATTGAATTGAAAAGTAAAAGAATTGAATCTCCTCTTTGCACTTAAATCCTTGACCAACATTATGCCTTCACAGGCTGTCGCCACCACGTTAATTAACAAGCAAACAGATATCTTTGGTAAGGTCAGATGTAGCCACGAAAAAGAAGTCTTGTTTAAGTAAATATAAGAGGCCCTAAGTATCCAGAGGCAAGGCCTTTGCTTGCTATTCCAAGTCTCTGGGTTTCCCTCATTCCTACAAACACATACGAACTTTTGTCCTTGCTCTCACAAGAGGGTTTTTTTAGGGTATTGCTACAAATACTGCATTTTGGTGTCTTTGGGCCCTCTTTTCACTTTTTGTCTGTGATTCTTTGGCCTCCTCACTATTTTTCACTGACACACGGCTCCCTCAGGGGAGGCCTGGCCCGTTACAGTTTCTTTCCAGTGGTGGCCAGCTGCGTATTTTGACTCTGAACTGGTTAGTGCATGTTGGTTGGACGCGGTTTATTTGTTCTCCAGTCCATGCAGCTTTTATATAGGCTTAACCGAAATGAGAGGTAGTTGATCTCAGTTTTCGAAAAGAATCTTTAGGTTAGTGTTTGCTCAATCCTTAGGAGAGCAATGCAGGCAGAATCATCTGAGACCAGCTCCTGGGTCATATCTGCTGTCCTTTCCCCTCATCTTCTCTTTTGCCTGATGTTTCACGGAGCCTCATGGACTGAATGGGCAGAGACTGGGATTTGATTGTGTAACTAGGGTCTAGTGGGAGGGTATAACATGCCAGCTCTAAATCCTCCCAAGAATGACTAGATGTTCCTTAAGGGAGGGTGCCTAACACTGTCAACTGTTCTGCCTAATCCCTGCTACAGCAGGGAAGTCCTAAGGGTTTGGAGAGTTTTGTTTGCCTTGCCCCTGTGTGTAACTAGCTGTGCATGCACCATGCAGAATGAACAAACGCAAATTACGGTGACTTGCTTACATGCAACAGGATGATGAGGCTGGAGTGCTGTATTCTGCCAAGAAAATCAGGTACAAAGGCATATGTTGTGCTCATGCTATATATCACAATATTTTACCCATCTCATTGGCTGCTATATTCCCCAATTTCTTTATGCTCTTCAACTAGTAACATATTGTAACCATTTACCAGCCTTACATGACTGATAAATCCTGCCAGGCACAGCCTCTTGTAAGCAGTTAGTGAAGCTTGTCAGGTAGCTCATGAGGAGAAGTGAAGACAAGACATTCTCCCCCAGAATATCAGCCTCCTCAAGGCAGGCAGGATGCACCATCCCCAGCAAAACAGTGCTGATGACAGTCTGGCTCGCTGTGCTGGGATCACCTTCTAGGAACACCTTGCCCTCTCACCACATCTCCCAGAAATGCTCTTTCAGCAGCATCCCTTGCTTGTCACCACATTTGGAAAGTTTCTGCTCTTCCCGTGTTCTTCACCCTCACTGTAAGAGCAAGTAGGCACAAGTTTCAAGGCCCCGTGATCCGAAACTGCTGCCTTTACCAGCTCACTCAGTGGCTTGTCCTATTTTCCCCTCGAAAATGGGTCTGAAAAACAGAGGAAGAGTCACTCTCACTCTTTAAAATGTGGAGCCAAAAGATGCTTTCGTTGCTATTACAAGGTGAAAAACAGTGGTGGTTAAAGCATGCACCTCAAAATGTGGCAAAAGCCAATCTCCTAGAAAAAGAGATACCATGGGAATACAAGTATCTCTGGAGTCAATGTAGGGAGTGGGAGGAATTCTCTCTAGTTTCCCAGTAGAAGTAGCTCCTTTGTACATGTAATATTAAGATATTAAATGAGAAGGAGTGTAGGAGTGAACAAGGAATATTCCAGGAGACAGAAAACTTGATTGCCAGTCCCTAATCTTGTACATTCTTACACAGTCTTATATTTTACCTACACTCAGCATTGGATAAGAGTCACAGGCAAACCTTGGGACCTTGGGATTTAGTCTGTTCAAGAGCAAGCTGCACCCATGAGGTTGGAAAGCCATGCTCAGTCCCATTCCTTAAGTTCTGCCAAGAAGGCATTCCACACAGAAAAGCAACCTCAGCAAACTGGATGGGAGAGGCAGGGAAGCAAAGCAGCCATACCTCACCAAGGTAAGATGGATTCAAGTAGAAAAGGGAATTGGCTGGTGTCCCACGTCGTAGGTCAATCTTCAAACCACCCAGTTGTTGTACAAAAACTGAGAAGCACCACCTCCTTCTTTAGGGATTGTAAGGTTTTAGGGGCCAGCATCAGCCCCAAGATTGCCTGCCAGACCAAAATGTCTGCTGCAGATGAGAGAAAATGCCCATATTTAAGGAGTCGGTAGGGCATATGCATAAGAGAGGTGATAAACTGCTTTTGAAGATGCATAAATAAACTGAAACTTCTGAAAATGAAAATTTTCTGAAACTCTCAGCCTGAAAAAGCATGTGAAGCTCCATTTTTAAGAGGCTGAATTAGCAACAATTTCATTTAATTTTATAGTAAATGTTACGGCACTGTCAACTAATGTTTCTGCCTGTGAGTGAGAGTGCTACTGTACATAAAAATCACTTACCTGAGTTTCATTATGAAATGTTTTGAAGAACTTCAAGGGTTCTTCAGCTTACTGAAATGAACTCATTGCAAAAATTGAGTTAAACTCCTTTGGGGTGAGCTCCTTTGGATATCTGGGATGTTATTTGTAAAATCTATTATTTCACTGTGCATAAATCTCTAGAAATAAGTCAGACATTATTTCAGCCCAGGACTCCAGTTTCCATTCCTGCTTTGGCTCCTCTCACAAGAGCTTACCATAATCCTCTTAATAACTATGTGTTCTGTTTACAATACATTGGGCAATATCAACCCTAGGCCACTTTTTTTTTTTTTTCAGTTGTTTAATGAAGATTAGATTAATTTCATTAGCATTCAAAGAGTGCTCTTTTCTGCTGTTCAGTTGTAGTTCTGCTGGGACTTTTAAAAAAGCTGAGGGAGGTGGTTATCCAAACACCAGTGAATTTCCCTGAGAACAGGTTATATTGCAGAGGCCATTGGAGAATCCTAGCTTTAATCATATTGCATTACTCAGGTTAGTTCTTGAAATACATTTTGCACTTCTGCACACTTGCTTGGTGCTGAGTCACACTACCAAAAAAAAAAAAATAGAAAAAGAAAAAGAGACACGAGACTGATTAAAAAAAGGGGGAAAAAATGTCGAGCCTCGCACAGTGCCGTGTATGGGCTGAGGGTGACATGTTATGTTAGCAAAAAGGGATTTGGGCAGGGCAGTACCTGCCTTGTTAGTGCTGCGCTAAGATCTCAAAAGCACAGTTTTTCACCTTTCATCTCGTCCCTTTTGTTCTCTTTATCTCACTCTAAACCTTCATACGGAACCAGATCCTTAGGATCCAGCCAGTGGGAAAGTTCACCTCTTAAGGATTTCTCAACTATGAATATGTTTTGTTTGCATCCACTAACTGTTGAAAACTGGCAGAAACCTCTTTACGTGGAGGAGTATAATAATTTCTGTCCCCTACAGAGCTTGCAGAGACCTCAGCATCAAAGAGGTCAGACTTACAGAACACATTAAATAGCGTGTTTAGCGAAAAGTGCACCTGACACAGATGTTGGGCTAAATACCTGGTAAGATGTTTCCCAGCCCTGTCATTCCACAATTTTTTGGGAAAGACTGGTTCTCATGTTAAGGATGTGAATGAATACAAACTTCTCGAAAACACTGACTTTAACCGATGCTTAGCCCCACTGGCTATTGCTCCTCTTTTCACAGGTGATTATTAACACTGCTCTTGACCTCCTCTCTTCCCCGTGGAGACTCTGCTCAGGAAGTCACTGATGTTTCCCCATGCTGAGAAGGTGGGAGGAACTGCACTTTGCAAGAGCACTGTTGGCAGGGAAGACAGAGAAAGACCTTGAGCGCTCTGACTTACTTTAATCATTGAATACAAATGACCTAAAAATGACCCTAAAGGTCACCTCCAAAATAAAAAGAAAATAAAAAAATAAGGCAAGCAGGGAGAGGGGAGAATTATGAAGACATCCCTTTGATAAACTCTTCCCCCTTACAAAGGCTGGAGGGCAGAATTTGAAGATACAAGTGGTGATGGTAAAGGTGGCAGCATTCCAATATCAATGTTGTCAGTTTATCCTGAAAAGTTAACCTTTTTAAACCAGCACCGAATCTTTTCTTTTTCTGTATAACAGCATTTTGCCTTTTTGTGGAAACAGTTCTCTAACAGGCTTTCTTGTGGCCATTTATTACACATCGGGCACTAGGTTTGGTTTCTAATAGTTCCTTTTCATCTAGCTGCCTACTGCTGACTGTGGAAAGTGTAGGTTTGGCTCCACTGATGGCTCTCTGTAATGGCTGTGATTACACCCTCTGCATCTTCTTCACAGTGCCAGCCTTTCAATTGAAAGCACATTATGCCTGGATAAAACTCAAAGAGCAGCTTAATATCAGGGTTCTCTGGAGCTATAATAACTGGTTCAAGATCGAACAGATAAAACCACATCAATATTTCTGTATGGTCCATGACGTAAAACACAACAATCCTGCATATGTCTATCCATGAGTTAAAGCTGTATTTTACCATCACTCTGGGGGAAGAGAGGTGAAAATAAACCAATGTCATCAGAAGGGCCAGAGAACAGTGTGTACACAGCATCCTTTTGCCTGCTGCATGAGTCAGCAGCACAGTCTCTTCATGTCAGACCCAGCAGATCACTTTGTAAATCACCATTCTTAAGTAGGTATCCCTTTAAACCTGAGAAAATGTGTTTCTCCAAAATATTTCACTATCACTGAACCCAGTTATTTCCAGGGAATCTAATGAAATGTTGCTGTAAGTACAAACAGAATGATTCTTTCAAGGGTGGGGGGGGACCCGGGAAGAGGCTGGGCATGAAACAGAACTGTTTATTCCTTTTTAAACTATACAAATTTACTAGTCAGTTTTGTGATCCTGAAGACTTAAGGAAGCAAGTCCAAGCCCAAAATATAAAAGAAAATAAAAATGAAGTCCTTCATTCACTATTGGTTCTTTGGAGTTTACATTTTGAATTTTTTCTGTGCACAGGTAAAGATTGAAAAACAAATTTTTTAACTGAACTTCAGTTCTGCTACATATTACTGATTCTCAAAACTAGGAAGCAGCTTTAAAAAAACCACCAAATTTCTCAAGAATTTTATATGAGGGGAGAAAGAATGGGGGCAGGACTGTTATCAATGCTTGTATTCAAACCTGGCTTCAGCACCAGAATAGGTCAGTAAATACACTTACCCCAAAACTCAATTATGGCTGCAGTGGTGTTTGTTTGAAAAGCTAAGAAAATGCTGCATTCAGTTTTCACAAAGTGCTGGACTGTGGGCCCTCCTTTTGGACCACGTCTTTTGGACCATGTCTTTTGGACCATGCTGTCCACAGGACCAGACTTACACAGGTTGTGCCCTTTCAGCAAGCAGTGTGGATGAGCAGGAGCTGGCCTCTGTGGAGTAATTAGTCCTGAGGACCTGATGTTCTCTAGGAGCACATTTCAGAGCGGGATTTTTGGGGGAGGTCACTTCAGACTATCTGTCCTCTGCCTATTTGGGATTAGAGACCTCTAGGTGCACATCTGGAGCAGATCTTTCACTTTAGTTTCATTTGAAAGGAAACCAGTTCATTTACTCTGAGACTGCTTCATGATGCAAAACAAAGTGGAAGTGGAGGCAACTGGGAGATTTTCTTCAGTAACACTCTACTGCTCTGAACTCAAATGGGAATGTAGTGTGCCCTCAACCTCCAAGAAGAATCTACTGTCTGAATGGCTCGATGTTGTGAAGTGCTGAAGTAGTATGTGGGACATTGGACTTCATTTAAATATCCAGTTTATAGGTTCATCAAAATATCTCTGTTCTTAGCTTTCCACTATAGAACCACTCATGAAAACATATTCTTCAAAGCACCAAGTGTGTTTTACTGTGTGGAAACCAAATCCTGACATTTATACACTAAAGCTGCATGTGCCATATAGGTACCTTTCAAGACACTGTCTATTTTATATGACAAAGTTTCCACTTGTCTCCAAACAATTAATCTTCCCATTTCAATACAAAGTTTAACTCCACTTACATCTTTACCTGCACTGAAATAACTACTGGTGTGTGGAACCACAGAGGGGCACTGTGATTGTTCAGCAAAGCCAAAGTCATCCACTTGTTTTTCCATCTCCCACCAGCAAAGACCTGGATCTGACAACAGCTAGAGAAACCGCACAAGTTCTGTTCCTCTCAGGTTGCTCTGTTCCCTGGAGTTTGCTATCTCACTGAGGCAGGCACTTAGTGAAACTGCCATCAGAGAGATCAGAAGTGACAGGCACAAATTTCCAAGGATCCCTGAAAGTCTCATGTCGCTTTTAAGCAAAACTGGCTTAGAATTTTTAAAAAAAATTTTTAAGGAGCTCTAGCAATCTTACTGGAGCTGACATGAATTACCCAGCTGAAGCTTGAGATTTAGAATGTAAGTGAAAGTGCTCCCATGAAAAACACACTGGTGTTATGTGTCTAGTTCCCAGAACTCTGATGCCTCCCTTTGCGTCCACCATCAGCAATGCAATCATTCAAATAAGCTGAAATCAATCATATAATGAGTCCCACCATATGATACTTATCTTTGAGGGGAATGAATAAATCATTGTGCCTTTGACAGGGTATTTATGCCATAAATTGACCTAGGAAGTGGAATGGCAACACTTTGATAGTTATGGCTGTGATAGCAACAATTTAGGAAAGAATGCATCTTTTGTACTTTGACCAGTTCGAATCCTGGCACCTGTTGAAACTAAAACTGTGGAAGGAAAAAATCTTGCTGCTAATAGAGATGTTGGAAACAAAACGGTGAGCTGTCACAGGAAAATGTAGAGGAAGCCTGATGCATAACCCCCCTGCCAGGAGGAAAGCTACCTGGGAGCAACAGGAAACTGATAAGCTCCTTTCTCTTCTGTGACAGAGCAAAGCTCACAGGTTGGAACTGAGAGCAATCGCTGGGATTCACCTTTCAGCACCAAGCTACGCTTTTCAGCAAAGAGTGCTCTCAAACTGATCACATTCCTCCTTGGACATCTCTCCATTTCTCACTGCTCTCTGTCCGTACTCGGCAGGCTTCTCATTTATAATTAATATTTTCATAAATAATGCAGTCAGAAAAGCATAGATTTGCAGTAAATGGCCAACTCTGTCCTTTCTGGCCAGAACCAAGTAGTGTCTACTTACACATGACTGTTATGAAGGCTTACAATCAAGCTTTATTTGCTGAGAATAAACTAAAACTGAATGTGAAGGTAGCTCCCTTTAGCTTGGATTTGGCACTTTTGTATCTACCACCTGCAAGCTTTGTGTCCTGAATAATATGATACTGAAGACATCAAATGCTGAGTGACATCAGCCTGTCAATCTTTATTCTTGCTGTAGCGATTTTTAGTGCTAAACCCATTATTTTTAAGAGAGTACTGTAGGTGTGAACAAACCATTATATTAGATTTTCAGGGGTTCTGGAAACTGTAGTCAGTATTTTTGAGGCACAGACATTGGTTTTAAGAAAAGCTGTTATAAACAAGTTTGTATCATAACTACTACAGTATATGTGCAAAATCTTATGTATTCTTTATACAAATAGAACTAAAATATCATGTATTATCAAATTCTAAAGCTGAGGCATAGAATTAGATATTAACATAGGGCATCTATGTTTTAGCACTGGATTCAAAGATGCTTTCAGAAACATCAAATTAAATTCCCTCTTCTCACAGTTGATTGCATTGCAGATCTTACTGCATGAATAGATCACTGTCTCTATCTGCAAAGTGGCTGAGATTTTTTGCCCAGACAGCCTTTTGGAAGATTGTTCCCAAGTCCTATGGGTCTGATGTTTCCAAGTGTTTTCTAATTTCTAGCTTAAGCATATTCCTAGCTAGTTTGCTGCCTTTTATTCTTATGTCAATATTGTTCTTTAGTTAAATACTTTCCCTCTTCTCTGATGCTTATTCTCTTGACATATCTGTAGAGCACAGTAATTCCCACTCTCAACCTTTGTTTTCTTTGGCTAAACAAACGAAGCTCTTTGTTTCCTCTTGCAAAGTCGGCTGTCCTTTCCCGATTACTGTAAAAAACCTCTGTATCTGCTAAGACTTGAACTCAGGTAATTTAACACAGGTTCTTTATCACAGAAGTATCTTGTTCAATTCATCATTTCCATCTCTACTCAAAACACATAATCTTACAGGTAGACTAAAATTTGCCTTTTTTTTCTTGGTTGCATCATGAATGTGACTTAAAGGCTTTCCATATACCCTCCCTTCTATACAAGGCTCCCTTGTAACTTAATAGACATCACCTCTGCCTCTAACAGGTCTGGCTCCTTGTTATATAGCTAAGAGAATCTGGTTATTTGTATGCACTGTGCACATGGTTTTGCAGTGTTCCAATTAGACTTCATCCTGTCCCTAGGAATTAATCTAATTTATGCTGTAAACTACTAAGTAAGCTTTCTCCCTGACATTGGTTTTCTGTCAATAAATATGGTAACTTGCTCCCACTTTTTGTGATTGTTCATCAAAGAAAATACTGAACATGTTATTGTTAGGTCTATCCTGAAGAATTCTGCCCATAATTTCTCTTCAGCCTCATACTTCTGAGTGGATGAGGGCCAACACATTCTCTTAGGTAGAAAATCTATTATGCTAAGCACCGGCTCCCTCTGAATTTTGTTTCCTCTTCACTTATTTCCAAGTCCTTCTTGAAAGACTTTCCTGAAAGCCATAATGACATTTCAAGCTACTCTTCAAAGAGCATCTGCTTGGTCTTCTGTTGAGTCATCCCTCAAGCAGTGTTTGCCATGTCCACCGCTCTTACTTCTGTAACTGCCTTAGGACAACATGCCCTCAGTTCTCTTTAGTCCTTGATTTGATGCCAGTGCCAGTGTTTAGCTTTCTAACTGCTTGAATTTATATTTTTGATGTTCAGAACCCCACCTGAGCACCTGATAAATGCATAGAGAGGCACTATGGCTAATCTGCTGGTAGCAGTTCACTCCTTCAGTTATGGGACTTTTCTCCTGGCCAAACTGGATGCTCATCTTGTGTTCACAAATGAACCAGTGGGACCCTTTGAGTTCCTGGACTGAACTGGCTATCCAGGTGAATGTATTCCATTTGTATCCCCTTGCAGAACTGTCAGATTCTTACAAGTGCTGTGAACTTCTGATTTTGAAATAGTCCTGACTTCGGCTCCTTTCTAGCATGATTCATAATCTGGGATAATACACCTTAAGAAATGGTAGGACATTACTTCAAGTTTGTTTTAATCTTTGCTTTTTTTCTTCTCTTCGCTGGTCCAACTGAGCACACTGCATCTTGGTGTCTTAAATGTTTCAAAGATGCTCAGGCTTCCACAGATATGCAGAAAATATGGAATTATCATACCTGTGAATTACTTCATTCTTTTTCATCCTTTCTTTTGCATGTTTCTTAATCACCTCCTCTCATTGTACAGAGGGAAACCCTCTATGTCCACTCTAAGATTTGAAGAAGATAGTATAACCTCCCATTACAGAAATAATTTTGAACATTATAGCAGTGGATCCTTGCACAATGGATAAACCATGTAATACATCCTCAATCATCAAAGAAGGCAATGTCTTTTTTTCAGTGACTACATCTGCATGTCAGTAGTCTCAGAGGATACACGTGGGGAGTCTATATCAAACAGGTTCTGTCTTCTTGGCGTATTCTTTGTTCAGGCATTTCTTATGTTGGGCCTCTGAAAAAGGACAGCATTGCCAGCTCTCCTGCCTTCCATAGAAGAAAGTACATTGTGATAAAATGTACCATCAATTTGATGGAGCCTGCTGCTTTAATATCCTGCTGTGAGTGCCAAACTACAGAAACTACAGTTTATAACTGGTGGGGAAATCATGAATTACAGGAGATCTTGTGTTCCCTGGGTTCCATACAAGCACTCTTCTGTTGTTCATTAGAATTAATACTGTTTCCTTGTACATCAGCAGCATGAGATCACATTTTTCTGGTCCACTATTTCTGGGACTGTATTACTGTATTGCAGCTGACTCCACAATCCACCTGGATTCAAACTGGTGTTTGACATAGGAGAATATCTGAAAATTTGCAGCCTTCTTGCAAAGTGTTCTGTCCTCAGAATCTAATTTATCATATTTTTCTTCTACTACTACTCTCAATTTATTGTTGAAAAAAACCAAAACAAGCAAACAAGTAGACGCAGTGTTTCAAATGCTATTCCTGCTGAGCACGTCTCTCTTACTTTTTACCTTCTGTCCTCTTGCAATGATAAAACATCTCTCTACAGTCTTTTTCTCAATCTCTTCCTTAATGTCTACTTCTGTATGCAGCAATGATCCCTGATTCTTAGCTTCTACAAGGATTTAAGTCTGTAATTTCCAGTGGTTTAAGTCCTTCCATTCTCGTAAGCATGCTTTTTCCTTTGCTGAAAAAGGTCCAATGGATGAGGCAACCTAATGATCACTCAGAGCACAACCCCGGAATGGTGATGGCCACATCTAGACCTCCTTCCCCTCCCCCCTTCTAATGCTGCACCCACTCATGCTTTGCACGGCAGTGTCAGCCTTATGTAAGTTACTGTTAGTCAGCCATACCTAGTCAAAGGTATCGCTTTGTCTATTCGTGGGTAACCACCTCTGCTTTGGACAGAAGGTAACCGGCACCGCACCGGTTAAGTCAAGCACCTTTGCTTTCTCCAGCCTTTATCTCTATGTTGCTCCCTTTTTAACTACCTGAGCCACTTGCATCTCCAGCACAGGCTATGTTACGTGGTAGGCTTCATTATCACACTACAGCAAAGATGTAAAATGATGCAAAGCTAGAGCTTCTGCATGACTATCTGTGTCATTACCAATGGAAAGGCACTGACGGCCAGCCATGCTTCCCATGGACTTAGAACTCCACTTCTGGATTCAAAGGACAGCTGTTTACTGATGCTACCTGTTCTGGAGCTGCAGCATGGTCTTTGACTTGGATAGAGCCTTTCTGATGGAGCCTCGACTATATTCTAACTGCCCCAGGCTTACTAGCCAGAGTAAAGAAAAAGGAGACTTGGCCTGTTGGATGACTCTCTTGTGCTGTCAGCAAGCTTAGCAACCACTTTTGATCCTAACATAAAAAGGGATCATGAGGCAGTGGTGAGAAGGATTAAAGCACTGGCCTTCTCACTGGGGTCATTTGCTTCCATGCAGAGAAGGTGTTAAATGCTCACAGGTCAGAATACAGCATTTTATACCCGGGAGATTTCAGAAAACAATTAAAATTCAAGCCCTACAGTCTCCAATCAGTCCTTGTTTGACTCCAGTTCTATGCCAGAGTAATTTCCCTAAAATCAGGTGAATTACTTCAGTATTATGCTGCATGAGCAAGTCCATCACTTTAAATGGAATTATGCTGGCAAAGAAGTGGTGTAACGTGGGTGACATGAATCAGGCCTCGTGTTTGCAGCAGCCTTGAATACACCAGTATTGAGAGGACCTTTGGAGCTGGGCCCAAAGCACTCACAAAGGGAGCTCCTGCTGTTATTCCAACCCATAGGCAGTTCCCCGAACAAAGACCAATTATCTGAGCTTTGTGTGAAGGGGGTAGGGGACATGCACCAATATTCATAAATTAGGCAAGGCTGGTGTTTACTAAAGTGGAGCGCCTTCATTCCAATTAAAATCTGTCTCCATGCCTTCTGTGAATTCTTAATTTCCTTTCCATGTGATATTTGTCAGTTTCCATTTGTATATTATGACGTTACTTTAAAGTTGAAATGCAATATCATCATTCCCCATTTACAGATAGGAAAACCAAGGCATAAAAAAGTAAAATGACTTGCCCAAGAGAATAGCTCCAAGGTCATTTGCTATCTAAGGTAAGGTTTTGCCCACATGCTGCCTCCTATTAACAATTCCACTCACTTCTTTGAGTGGCATACAATAAAAAGAATGGAAATCAGACTTTTTCAAAGGCTTTCTTGCACCACACCTCAAAAAGAGCTGTTGCATTTTTTTATTTTCATTAAAAAAACCTAAAAGAGTAAATAGCCATAATATTACCAAGGCTTTAATAAGGCTTTAAACCTACATGTTTGACTGTAAAGGAGTCACACAGAATATTATAAAGCATTTAAAATAATTTCTTTTATATGAAAAGGCCAATTAAAGAGGAGAAAACTTCAGAAGGAATTTTGATAATGTCATTATATACAGTATAATAACAAGATCATTAGAAGTTGTAAATATCATGTCATTACCCATTGTAAGTATCTGATTACATTCACTTACATTAACTTTGTAATTAGATGTAATTTCACACTTATCAAGTAAAATCATTTTTAACATGCATGGCAGTACAGCTCCATCTTTCTGTGTGTCTCTGGCCTGATCCCTGACAACGGAAGGATGGAGAAGTTCTGAGTGAATGGTCCTTCCTCAGGATTGCAACAGGAACACGTTATCACATGTGAGGAAAAAACAAAAAAAAATTTTTTTTTTACCAGAAGGATAAGGATCTTGAGAATTAACTCAGAGAGATCAGAGGTAAATGAACCTGTGAAACAACAAAAAACCCCCATAAATTATAGTAGAGCAAATATGTCATTTTAACACAAGACTAACCCTACACTACATCATCTAGTGAAATGACAGATTTTATTTATGAACATATTATTCAGAGAATGTAAAACTCCGTTTAGAGGGATAGTGTCAGCTTTCAGCTATACTCCTAAGTTCTCTTGATTCTTTGTCTTTTCTGACAAACTTTCATGACTGCTTTTCTGTTTTCCTGAAGATACTTCATCACCATATCAAAAGCATCACAGCTAGAGCAGTGCCACTGCAGGTGCAGAGATTAAAAATAGATCCAATAAACTGGATCACCCGAGGGGCCCTGAGGCCCAGGACCCTGCTTCCAACAATGACTGTCTTCCTGAAGCTCTTACCCTTCTCCCTCTCAGAGACCAAACAAGCCCCAAGACCACCCCACCACTTCCTCCTGGCCCCAGCCAAGCGGGCCTTTCACACCACCAGCAGGAGGAAGTTTGGGAAGGACCAGTTTCAGTTCCCTTCTCTTACTGGGCCTGCAGAGGTGGTAACTTTCTACCTCAGATATGTTCAGGGAGCAGTGGGAACTGTCAACCCTCCTTCTAGCTTCTTTGCACACTTTTGAGCATGTGATCTGCAACTTCTGTTTTCTCATCTGTCAATCCCACTGTTTTCTCCTTGTTTTCCTTTTCATGCAGCCCTTTCTTTCAAAGGCCAGGGGAACTTACACAGAGTCTATGTCCTCATACGTCTCAGAAATCACAGGCTCAGAGATAGCTTAAGGCAGAGGAGGTATTCTCAAATGTAATTCCCCATGACAAGTTATCCTTTCGTGTTCTTATCTAATCCTTGAAGCCAAGGACCTTTTGCATAACCACATTTTCTGTGCATTCCGCTCTTTTGCTCTACTAATTCATTCTACAATGAATTTCTTTCTTGCTTAGTTTGAACTTATTCCCTGGCCTTCTATTTGTTTCCTCCCAGCTCATGTATAAAGAGAAATGGAGAATAATAATTTTCCATTCAGCTTCTCTATTTCACGCAGTATCTATAAACCTCTTGAATCACCTCTTTCTCAAACAAAAGAGTTCTAGTCTATTTAACCTCTCCTTGTACAAAGCCATGGTCCTGTCATCCTTGTCCACCTTCTCTCTCTTTCCTATTCCTACAAGATCCTTTGGGAAAGCAGTTCTTCACTACTCACACACTGCACCAAGGCAGTTCTGCCTCTTGATTTGGCTTCCCTCTTCACTTGTCTAACCTCTTGAGATTTGCCTTTCAGGGAAAGGTCTGGAGTGTGAATTCCTTAGTCCTGGAATCTCCTGGGAGACAGTTAAACAGTTCAGTCTCAGCCACAATAAGCATGGCTGGTCAACTACAAACACTTTGGACATATCAGTTCCAGTGAAAGTCCAGTCTCTTTCTCCCTCCCAGGTGAAACTGCAGGAGTCTGAGGCAACTCAGATGTGTGTCTCACCTCTGCACACAGCACTCTCTCCCTTTACCTGAGAAACTCAAGAAAACAGAGACTAAACACAGACACAGACCAAAGCCTTTATAACAGTGAGATGATTTCTTGAAAAAACTGTAGGAAAAACCCTGGCATAAAGGTTTCCCTTTGAAACTAACCTTGCAACAATATTAAATAGTGGAAACGTAAGTGGCAAATTTATTTTAAATTTCAAATAATAAATTCCCTTCAGTTAAAGAAATTTCTTCATGTAAGTGAGACACCTGGGAATTTGACATGTTACCCATCTTTCAAAGTCAGAAGGGGAGGTGCTTCAGGCAGTCTTGATGGAGACCTGGAGAGAGCCTAAGACATGGTCAGATCTTCAATTGTCACCTAATGGTGCCTTTCCCTCTACCTTTGTGCCTATCTGTCCATTATTCTCCATGAATTTGTAACCAGTAGCGCTTCCTTGGTATCGCACTTTTTAAATCTCACTCCAGCTAAAGAGTGCTGGGGATGATGTAGGCTGAATCTTCTTATATCACAGGAAATAAATTCACTTTATAGGGCTCCAGTCCAAAGCAATTACATGGAGCTTTAAACTTCTACATCTGAATTGTCTCAACAAAGTAGGTAAAACAATTAAATACGTAAAGTAAAGCACCTACTTAAGTGGTTTGGTAGTGCAAGTGTACAGCCTGTGTAGGCTGATGATACCAGCTAATGTGTCTATTTGCAAGAAATTTGCCAACACACTGGTCTAGGAGCCTTTTCATTCTTTTGTCAAATGAAATTGAAATGCGCTGATTGTTCAAATGAATCACTTCCATCTCCTTGTTTTGGATTACACATTCGTTTTTTTTTTTTACCTCACATCTTCCTTGCTCTTGAAGGCAAAGCTAACGTCATAGCAGACAGAACTAGCCCAAGATTTCCCTAAGTGATATTTCTGAAGCAGAGCAGGTGCAGATGAAGAAAAAGGATCAGTCAATTTTTAAGAAGTCAGATGGCATTGTGCAGCAAACAGAAGGCAAAGAACTGATTTCAAAGCACAAAATCAGGTCCTTTTATTTATGTAGAATGCACCAATTCAGGGAATTTGAAATGGCTGGTTACAGAAATGTATACATTTGTTCATAGTTTAATCCTCCATGTGGACTGCAATACCTAAATCAGGAGAGCTATGAACATGGCATACAGGTTGATTCATTTCAGAAGAGTCACCTGGAGTTTCTTACATGAGATAGATGGCAGATGTAATTCATATTATCCAGCAAGAAAACTTATAATGAAATTTATTCTTAGCATTGTCTCTAGCGAGGAAGGATTGGGGGCAGGGGGAGGAGAGGGACATGAGTAATTTTGTCATAAGCATTTTTTACATATTTTGCCCTGAAATGAGCTTTCCATGTCCTGGTAAATTTAGCAAATTACACAAAAATGAGATACCAGGTCTTCATGCTTCTTTTGTAGTATCTGTCCGAAAAGATGGGAAGGCTTGCTAAAATGAAAATATCAGTAACAGTAAAACATTAAGCTTGTAACTTCTTCAAGACCTTATAGAGTGGTCACACAGAAATCTCATGTTTTAATTACTGTATCAGTGAGATCACACAAAGATCCAAAATGGCTCCAAACTTTCACACAATCCTTTTCAGGACTAATCAGAAAACACCAATTAAATAACAATTAAAAATTTTGAAGTTTTTTCTGATAAAATTACCTGTTATTTGAAAGAATGCCTTTCTAGTTCTTCACTGCTCAGCAAAATGATGTTGTTGTACAGAACATCAGCTTAGCTGCATCTATATGTGTGTGTGTGAATATATGGGGATAAACTTCTAATTAACTCCTCAAGGCATAATTAGTCTCAGAAAATACAGTGATCAGCAGAGCATGATAGCTACATGTCCTAAAATGTTTCTGCAATGGGAAAAGTTGTAAATTTAACCTAATAACCACAAGATTAATTTCCACAAGTTATATCAAAGTAGAACTATAAAACGATGACTAGATATTAGTAAGGAGATCCTACCTCAGTTATGTCAGTGACAAAGCCACTGCCATCTTCCATGGAGTCAGGGCTTCACACAGGACTTAATAACTTGCTCCTTCTAATTATTTATTGGGGGGGGAGGGGGGTGTTAAGAAAAAGTAAATAAATAAAAAATTGTAATTACAAAGCCTTCTGGTCTTTCTCTCCTGGTGCTAATTTGTAATATTAAGACAATTAGGCTCCAAGAAAGTACGTGGTTTCTACTGACTGATTCCTGTGATTAAAATGGAGCTGCAGTTTTAACAGGGGTGTAAGCAGCATAAGTCAGGACCCTTCACACCAAAACATATCTCTGGATTTGTCACAGCATACACTGGAACCATGCAATCATCCCAGCCTCCCACATCCCTCAGGCAGCTCCTGAGAGCAGAGCTTGCCTTCATCAGCTGCCTGAGGCCTTCTCAAACATGACTTGCTCCAGTGTTCCCATCTCCAGCACCTCCCCTGATTGGTGTATTTCATCCATACATTACCTCTGTAAGAAATTTCCCCAAGACAGTGGCATTTCTTCAGTATAACACCATGGGAGGTTGTGCCTGACCGTCTGGGAGGTAAGGTGAAGGACTATTACTGATGGCATTACTGTGAACCCTCTGCCACACATATCTGCAGATTTATTGTCCAACTTGTACTTAACATTGCAATCCCTCACAGAGTGGATGCCAAGTGCTATCCATAAGATAATGTCAGAGAAGTCTGAGGAGCAGAGAGGGAAAACTGTATAGTTGCATCAAATAATCACAGTGACAACAATTTCACTGTTCAGCAGGCCACATAAAACACATACATATTTAAAAGACAATCTTATGACAAGATCTTGATGACAAAAGGTTACCAAAATATACCACCAATCCAAATGTATTTTTCTTCTCATTCAGTGGGTGCCACCTCCACTGAAAGAAATTATTTTCATTTTCCTTCTTTTTTTTTCGGTAAGCTGAGGATAGCTCCTTTTTAGTTTTCACTGTCTGTGAGTTGCTTCTCTTCACCACTTGGTAAGCCCCAAGCACACAGGCACACTTGGCAATTTTACTGCCACTTTTCTTCTGTATCTTCAAGGCCTCCTGTAATGTTCCCAGCTCCAGGCTGAGGATGAGTTCTTCAAAGATGAACAACATGGGATTTAGGCATGTTCCAACCTGTCAGTCCCATGAGCTCTTTGGCAGCCATAATGTCTGGCAAGACCAGAGATTATTGCATCCACAGGGAAAACCTACAAAAGCAAGCATTCAGCATAGAATTCACTTTCTTAACTTCCAAAAAAAGCTGCAGGTAGTCTTCTACTTCAGTACACTGTTTCAATGTCTCACTGAAGATTTGAATACTGGCAAGCTTAAATACATGAAATACAGTGTGTGCATGCACATACACACGTATGTCTTCACACAGAGACATGAGAACACTTTTACACAGAAATGGTGTTTTTCATTTCATTCTGAATTTTTTTAATAGACCAGTTCAGGCATCAAACTCTTTTGACTGTATATTTCAGAAGCAGAAATTAATGTTAGCAGAGAAGGCCATGGCATTGAAACAATATTAATTCAGTGTTCCCTAAGTCCAAGGATGTTCTCTCATGCAAAAATAATGACAACCTGGTTGTTAAGGGTTAATCAAAATCTGGACTGGAAAGAGAAGAAACTACTTAGTAGAGTTTTCCTCTGCCAATCCATTTCTATTCCCATTGGCAGTTTTGAAACTGACTCAGCACCAACAGCTTTTACAGTGGTATCCCATGCCTTCCAATACTGAGGAGTCTCCTTCTAGCTCCTGGAGTCATAAGATTATCTGAGAATCACATTTAACCTTATATTATAAATAGAAATATAAGAGAAAAAATAACATTCTAAAAGGACTATTTTAGCTTGGTAAAGCCACTCTTCTTTAAATTGCATTAGAGACTTCCAGAGATAAAAGCCTAATTTTAGCTGCAATAAATCTGGATCAGCAGCACATTTTGGAAACTGTCTGTCAGCAAGATATTGCCATAAGTTTGGCACTGCTAGGATGAATATACCAGACTTTGCCTTACTGGGATAGGATAAAGATGTGCAGGTATGGAAAACAGCTGTTCTGTTTCCAGTAGGAAAACTTTATAATTTCCCCTAGGTTTGGGTTTTTTTTAATATGTCTGATGTACAGAACAGGGAAAATGGGGGTAACTGAAAGAAAAGAAAACACATTTTCTATACAATTATCTTTCACAATAAACCATGAAGTGTTATTTATTTCTATAGCATTTCAATCAGATGTTGATCACCAAGTATTTAAAATTAGTATCTCATTTTAAAACTCATGATAATGTCAAAGTGTAGACATATCTTTCTATTTAAAACTAAATAATAATGGCATTTTCTGCTTCAACAGTACAGTCTTTTTCATATTATAGAGACATGTCAGCAAGCAAAAGCTGCACTTAAATATTTTAGCATTAGCTCAATGCCATAACTGGTGCAAGATACATTTGTCACTGCTTCAGAAAAATGCATGTATATAGAGAGTTCATAAATATATGTGGCAGTACTTGCTGCGTGCTACCTAAAAGACACATAATATAGTATTTGCTATGACAAGGGTAAAAAAGCCAAAACCAACCACTTCAAATTTTACATTTTAACTGAGGGGACAGAGTAAAAATGAGAACCCAAGCACAAGCAAAAAGCTTTGCAGGAGAGAAGGGAAAATTAACAGCAGGGCATAACCTTCAAGTGGAAATTCAGATCTGTAAGATTTTATGCAATGCCCGTTTTCCTTAACTAGATCTCTTGGGGTCTGTTTTCCATAGTTAATCCCAGGGACTGCCTAGATACCCTGCTTGCAGATACTTTGTAGAGAACCACAGCTCCATAGGCAGATATGCCTTTTTGCCCACTATACCAGGTTCTCAGCTCTGTTGAAAGGTGCCTAAATTCACAACTGATTATAGAGCACACCAACTCCACCTTATGTACAGCAAAACCCTTTTACATTGCTTTGTCAGCATAACATACTCATGAAATGAATGTCGTTTCCTCCCATTTGACAACCGTGTTACTCTGCAAGTGGCAGGCAAATGCCACAAGTAAATGAGCATTTGTCTATTAAAGGAGGAAAGGATCTGGATTTGTCCATAAAATAAGGCCATTC
Organism: Ifrita kowaldi; assembly: GCA_013398055.1. Classification (NCBI taxonomy): domain Eukaryota; kingdom Metazoa; phylum Chordata; class Aves; order Passeriformes; family Cinclosomatidae; genus Ifrita; species Ifrita kowaldi. The sequence continues at coordinate 79,772 of VZRS01012048.1, read as the reverse complement.
TGGTATGAATTAAAGGTGGAGAGCTGACCAAACTCCATCAAATGACATTTCAGTGAGTCCTTGGATAGAAAGCAGTCTGCTGCCTAAACAATATTTACTGCAGATGGTGTTGAAGATGATAATCTGGCATGAGTCAACAAGGAAAAGAAAAAAAAGTGGAAAATAGCTGAAGGGTAGGATGGATAATGAAAGCAAAATGAGCTTCCAGCAGATCACCAAAACTATCCAGTGTCATCTTTGGAAAACTGGGTAGGAGTGCATAGAGCAGGCTATTACTGAAGCTGGCATTAGTTTGTCTCTCCTGGAATGGCCCAATTGTGTATTCACTATTCAAGGAGTGGTTCCCAGAAAAAGGATAGGAACTTAAAAGGTGAAAAACACATTTTAGTGAGAATCTCCACCTAAAAGGGGCTTTAACGTGCCTTCCTGAACAAGGTGCAACTCCTATGGACTTCAAAAGCAGCAGTGACCAAGCTGCAGGCACAGGTGTTGTGTGTGAGGATCAAGAGAAAAAATATCCCCTGGGAAATTGTCCTTCAGTTATCTGCAGCATCTAGGGAAAAAAAGTACAAAACTGATGAAAACCAGCACAGGTTAATGAGAGAGAAAAGGAAAATGCATTTGTTCTTATCCTCCCTATGTATCATTTTTTAGTTAACAGCATAATTGGATGGTTCCTGTGGGAGCTGCTGCTCTGTCCCCAGAGCTGGGCCATGGGATTTCTGTGGCCAGGACACGTACATGTGCACATGTGAGGGAAGAGAGAGCTTTCTAGCTGAAGACACTGCTGGGTGAGACAGCAGTGGGAGGGGGGGCGTATTACAGTCACTTTAGTCTCTTGGCTGGTTGCCAGCAGTACAGAAGTCGAGAAATCATTTGTCACAAGGATAAAAGCCAAATACATTGCTCTGGGTGAGATGTAACCTGACAAACAGTCTCCTGTGACTGATGCATTTGAACTACTAATACACTCTATATAATGACTTTTTTCTGACAGCTAGCAGTCATATTTTTTGCTTAGTTTTTCTGCTTGTTCATGCTGAGCTTTCTGAGTTCCTATAGATCAGATTTCTTGGCAAGGAACATGTGGCAGGACAGTTCTCTGTCATGCTAGTTTCGTACCACATGTTCAGGAGGAAACAAGCCACAAAATAATTTGAATTTTTTTTTAATTACTATTTTCTAGTATCTCTCTCTTCTTTTTTCCTTCTTTTTTTTTTTTTTCAAAAAGCCCCAAAGTCAGCTGACCAGCAGGGACTTCATTTATAACTGTCAATTTAACAGTTCATTTATTTCACTGAAGCAGTGAGACACAACAGGGGTGTGGTAACCATGAGATAATCACACCTCTGGGGTCTTATGAGGCAAGGAGAAACAGCCAATTCCCTCTAATCCCACAGTGGTGCGATTAGTGCTCCTGATAGCTACAGCCAAGGAGGCTATGAGATAAATTGAGCATTTCATGTTCTAGAAAAAGAATTAAATTAAAGTTAAATGTTTAACCAGACTCATTCAAGTTCTGCAATTCATCTTGATTATAGGTATTTATGTTCACGAACCCTGACCCACATACATTTGTCTACTTTAAAATAAGGAGTAGCCATTTGGTTTGAGAATTTTACTATACATAGAAGCTGTAGCATATAGCTGCCTATCTGTCTACAAGTCCTATAGGCAGGGATCTGTCATCATGCTATCTGAAAGCTCCTCTGGGTATGCAATCCTTACATGTGTAACTACAAAAAATAAAAGGAACTCAGTTGCAAAGAAACTGCATTTTTCCTAGTCATTATGGGTACTCCTGCTAATCAGTTTCATTAAATGCTCCTCTAATATCTGTGTATGCTATGGAAGGTCCATTCATCTCTTACTTAATGATGGTTCCACTAGAAAACATATAATGGGTATCTGGCAGACAGACAATGGCATCATGGAGGGCTGGGGAATGAGAGGCTGGAGAGCAGTGCCATGGAAAGGGACCTGGGGGTCCTGGTGGATGACAAGCTGAACATGAGCCAGCAGAGCCCTGGCAGCCAGGAGGGCCAACCCTGTCCTGGGGGCATCAGGCACAGCATCGCCAGCCGGGCAAGGGAGGGGATTGTCCTGCTCTGCTCTGCACTGGGGCGGCCTCACCTCGAGGGCTGGGGGCAGTTCTGGGTGCCACAACAGAAAAAAGATATTGAACCTTTAGAGAGTGTCCAAAGGAGGGCAATGAAGATGGTGAAGGGCCTTGAGGGGAAGCCGTGTGAGGAGCAGCTGAGGTCACTTGGTCTGTTCAGCCTGGAGAAGGGGAGACTGAGGAGAGACCTCATTGCAGTTACAACTTCCCTGTGAGGCAAAGAGGAGGGGCAGGCACTGATCTCTTCTTTCTGGTGACCAATGACAGGACTCAAGGGAATGGCCTGAAGTTGTGTGTAGGCATCCAAGGGGCAGCACTATCAAAGGGCAGATGCTGCAAAACTTTGAGGATCTTCAAGGTTTGCAATCTCTGTGCAGTGACATAAGTGCTTCCAGGCAGACGGTACACATTTCTGACTCGGGCTGTGGTGCTGCAGGCATCGTAAGGATAGGGAAATATGTATTGGGTTTGCATGGCAAGGTTTTTGGTAGTGGGTGGGCTACAGGGGTGGCTTCTCTAAGAAGCTACTAGAAGCTTCCTCATGTCCAAAGGAGTCAATTTCAGCCATCTCCACGTCAGGCCTGCCACTGGCCAAGGCCAAGCCCATCAGTAACAATGGAAGCACATTTGGAATAACAAATTTAAGACAAAAAGTTGTTCTCAGCTGCAACTGGATAGAGAAGAGAGGCTATGTGAGGCTAATTCTGCACACAACAAGGTCAGTGGAGAAGGAAGGGGAGAAGGCGTTCCAGGCACTCGAGCAGAGATTCCCCTTCAGCCTGTGGTGAAGACCATGGTGAGGCAGGCTGTGTGCCTGCAAGCTCACAGAGGTCCATGCAGCTGCAGCCTGTGAAGGACCCCACACCAGAGCAGGTGGATGCACTAAGAAGGCTGTGACCCCATGGGAAGCCCATGCTGGAGCATGGCAGGACATGTGGACCCATGGAGAGATGAGCCCATGCTGAGCAGGTTTGCTGGCAGGACCTAGGACCCTGTGGAGGACCTACACTAGAACAGTCTGTTCCTGAAGGACTGTGCCCCATGGGAAGGACTCATGCTGGAACAATTTGTGAAGAACTGCAGTCCATGGGAAGGACTCATGTTGGAGAAATTTGTGGAGGGACCCCACAATGGAGCAGGGGAAGGGTGAGAAGGAAGGAGCAGCAGAGACAAGGTGTGATGAATCAACCATAGCCCCCATCCCCTATCCCCCTGCGCTGCTGGAGGAAGAAGGTAGAGATTTGTGAGCACAGTTAAGCCCAGGAAGAAGGCAGAGGTGAAAGGAAAGTGTTTTTTAAGATTTTGTTTTATTTCTCATTATCCTACTCTGATTTGATTGGTTATAAATTCAATTCACTTCCCCAAGTCATCTGTTTTGCCCATGACAATAACTGGTGGGTAATCTCTGCCTCTTGACCCACAAACCTTTTGTTATATTTTCTTTCTGTATCCAGCTTAGGAGGGGAGTGATAGAGAGGTTTGGGTGGGTACCTGGCATCCAGCCAGGGTCAACCCACCACAAGATATTAAAATTCTTTCAGTAATTTCAGTTGTCAAAGTCTGACTTAAAACCCTTAAAATCTTTTTAGCTAGTGCTCTTGAACAGCCCAGGAAAGGGAAAGTGTGATCTGTGCACCTTAGTAATTCTTGACCATTCTGACTAGTTTTTCCTGTTCCTCGTTTTTTCTTAATAGACCGACTTGTATGAGAGAGAAGAATGAATAATGGCTTACTCCACAGAGTTTTCTTTAACACAAAGTGCCACATAGGTTTCTTCCAGGGTCCTGAACCTAACTCCAGCTACACTCTTGTTTTACAGAACAGCATAAAATCAGTTTTCTACATCAAAAGAAGGCTACAGTCAGCTGAGGCATTTCCTAGTTAACCCTATTTTAGATGCAAGAGGTCTGTTTTCTCTGCTGATGATAGAAGTACAAACCTTGCAATCTCAAAACCAGAAATAACACAACAAAAAAACTATCAAACAGAAAACCCACAACCAAACAAAAAACCCACACCCAAAATATTTATTTCAAAATTTATTTTAATGTCATTAGTCACCAAACAGGAAGTTAAAATTGTTAAAATGATCCAAAATTATAGTTTTTAGTTTAAGTGACTGCTAAAAACACCTTGGTGGCTGCTTTCAATGGTCTCGGAGTGCTTTCCATGGCTGTGAACAAATGGGATGCAGGTGTATCATTTTAACCATCTCATTATAACTGCAGTCCAGTCCTTGGTCTTCTTGTAAAGGAGATGGTCAGCTTATATGATGAAATTTCTGAAACCTCAGCAAGAAATATCAAGCACGTCATCCTCCCTGGCTCTTCAGTGGATACCTGTGGAGCAGTACTGCAGTCGGAACTCTGGTTTCCCCCCGCTCAGCTCAACGGCGCTGCCGCCCCTTCACAGAGCAGAGCTGCATCAGAAATGTGAAACAAACGGGAGTCTTTGTGAGTCACCTGAAATGCTATAATGAAAATGTACGTGAAACACGTGGGTTCCCCTTCAAACAATTTTTTGGTGACTATTTGGATATTTCTGGGCTAATATAAATAGTCAGGCTGAGCCTGACTGGGAGAATATTCGCCTACTCTAACAATGATGGAAACCCCAGCAGTAGTATTTCTGCAAGAGGGAATGCTTTGGAGCAATGCTGGCATATTTCTATTAAAGGCTGTTTTGGAAGAACCAGCACTTTGATACCTGGGGCACTCGGCAAAAAATTAAATGACTTTTTAAAAAATTATTCTTCTTTCAAAATGCAAGAGAATTATAACCCTTTTGTCCTAATGATAGGGAAAGGGTTTTAAATTCCTGAATGTTCCCTCCCTCTAGCCCCAAAATTTTTGTAGCTGTGGCACTGAATGCAGTCCCATTATTTTTAATGATATATCAGGACTGGGTAGAAGAATAGCATACCATGTATCAAAAGCTACACCCTTGGAAATCACAGAGCTCTTCAAGAAGCCACCAACGGGTTAAATGGTGACCTGACCAATTTGCTATGGTTCATTTGGTCTATGCTAATTGTTTTAAATGCTCACTTTGTGGAATATTCTCTGTGCTGATGGGAAATGAGGCATATTTCTTTAGAGCAGGGATTCAAGGATTCATTTATACGGGAGCGACTTTTTCAGAAAAGTACAGGCACACCTCAGTAGTGCTATGTAAATAGGAATTAAGCTTCACCTTTTACCCAACTGAAGGGAATACATTAAATAAATAATTTTTAAGTCCTTTTGCTTTGCTTGATTTTTCAGTATCACACTTTTTTCTCTATTCTTCTGCAATGCTTAAAGTCAGATTGCTTCTTTCCCATTATCAAGCTTTTCTGTCTGCTTGTGTGGTGAGTGGCTTTTTTTTTATCCCTCTGGACCCTGACCTAGTAGTCATTATTTTGTCTTTTCATCTTTTTTTTTTTTTTTATTAGACTAGTCAGCCTTGATATTAGTCTTCCCAAAGCTACTATCCATTACACTGTCAGGAAAGCAAGATGCCTTACAGTAGGCCAAGTGTCAACAGAAGGTGAGGCAGAAAATCAGACACAATCTAAAGCTAATTACCCTGCCTAGAAGTTAATTAAATACTTGTTAGGAGCAGCAGGGTAGATCCTAATTAAACTTGTCTAATAACAGTATGCTGACATACTCTGACACTGGGAATTCCTATAGGGTTTAAATAATTGTACAAAGGGCAATAATACCTGTCACATCATGGTGTGCAGGCAAACCCTGAAGATGCACATTTCTCAGTATTTTCTGTACTAATTTGCCACATATTGTGCACTTCACATGTGTTTAATTTACACATGTTTTAATTTTGGTGCCCCGGATCTTCTTAAATGACTTTGCTGTTGCTGATCTAAGTGTAACCACTGCAAAGGGAGATGGTCATTAGTATTTCATTGTATCATTTAATACACTAAACCTGATAAAATCCAGCTGACTGTGACACCTCCAGGGTTACTAAAATATAGCTCTGGCACTTTTTTTCAGATTTTAAGACAGTAGTGATTTTACCTGGAAATGAAGAGGAGCGGAGAACATGGCACACCTTGCCAGCCTTCCCACATTCTCAAAGGGCCACATTCTGCCCACCTACAGGCTGGCAATTTTACTCATTGCAATTTTCATTCACAAGAGTGCCACTGACAGAGAGTTTTACCTCCACTGCTAAGTGTGTCTTAAACCAACATCTCTTTAAACCAGTCAGATCTTCATTTACATTCAAAACAAAAGGAAGGGGAAACTGCTAATACGTGTAACTACCAGACAAATTTAAGGGAAGAAGAGAGGAGAGGTGAAAAACAGAAGGGGCTGATAACAGAAAAGAATCTCTGTCTTCTGATTATTTCCAGCCTTTTGACGGGCTGGAAATATTTTTGTTTCCAGACAGGAAAACACAATTTGCCATCATTTCAAATAAATGAGGGTTCCCCACAAACCACAGCAGGACTTTTGTCTACTTGTTTTTAAGGGATTCTCTATGCCAGCGGTTTTAATGCTGATTTAAAAGCTACCGTTTGACCAGGTTCTGTTTTTCAACTGATGAGTTGTCACACTGCCTTGCGTGAGGGTTAATCCCCCATTGTGTTCCCTATGCCACCGCAAAGAAGGACTGCGACAGCAATTGCTGATAAAGCTTGTCTCTTCTCGAAAAGCCCGGAGAGGCTGTGTCGCATGCTGATGGTTGTTTACCGCAGCAAAATGCCGAGTGTCAATTTTAGGAGAGCGATGTTTTAAAACTTTTTGCCTTTTCTCCCAGTAAATCAGTTCAGTTTTTCACCGTTCCTTTCCTACCCTTGACTCAAGTATCCTTTTTAACAGCGGTTTAGGGCTCTTGGGTGGTAACCAGCAATGGATGCTCAACGGCAGATTTGCTGTTCCCATCATTAGAACCATACTTGAAATGCCATGTCAGTGAAACTAATAAAATGGAGTGCCGTGATGTGAAACTAATCAGACATTAGTCTGATACGACTTTAGTGGGGGGGAAATAAGAGACCTGCAAAGATTTAAGCCAATCGTAGCACTCTCATTTTGCACCCTCTCCCTGAACAGCAAGGATTAATGGAAAGATATAAGAGCTCTGATCTTTTCTGGCACGACTGTTGTAGAAATAATCAATTAACCTTGGGAGATCAAATTGACAGAGCTTAAGAGTGAAGTTATTTAAAATGCCAGATTATCTAGGCAGATGAATACATTTGTTGCAATACTAAAAGGAAAATGAAAGTCTTTTTCCAAACTTCGTTTTTCTGAACTGATTTAACATTATTTCCCCAGGAGTCAACTCTGCCTTTTTCAGTGTGCACTTTAACACATTAGAACAAAATGAGATTTGATGTACTCTATAAAGAGACTAGTGATTTTTCTCTCTTCTTTTAAGGAGTGGGAGGATTATTATAGAAAATAGCTTATAGTAACCTCGTGCTTTTAGCTCTTTACTTTTGTTTATTTGACAATTTGATTATTTGGGTTCCTGTCCTCTGTGGTGATTTTGGTTGGTTTGCATTCTGGCTAAATCATCTGCTGCTTCATCTATGGAGTAAGAATTCCTTCTTGCCTTAAAAATACAAAGAATGTAAAATATTTTATAATATCAGTTACTTTTAACAAATACAAGAATCCCATCAGATGTTCTTTAAACAATCAATTTAACTTCATTTGGTTTGAAGATACAAAAGGGTTTTTTTTATTAAAATGCTTTGGGCTATGTTATTCAGACTAATAACCTCTCTACTATTTCATCACACTGTATTAAGATGAGGACAACGTAAAGTTATAGCAGCATCAGGTTGTAACTATACTCAGTGCTGCATGCTGCAGCTGTGTTCCAGCATATAAGAATATGCCTAATGTAAGCACTCAAGCAGCAACAACGCTGGTATTCTTGAAGGTAAGCATGCATTCACACACAGTCTTAAGTCTTTCCTTCAAAGAGAATTTGTGATCAACCTCATTGATTAAATTGGTACATAATCTATAATTACAAGAATGGCACACATTTTACCTCATGAATTTTAAATCAATTTCTTTGTAAAATTGGAAAAGTTGTCTTCATTCCCTCATTCATACTTTCATTCATTTAATCTCTTTGCTACTTCTTCTTTCTGCATTTATTTGCAATGCCATAGGAGTTTATACCAAATATAGCATTTCAATTTGAGAATACACTAGAGCTTAACCTGATTTTTATTAGCTGAATATATATATATTTAACTCCAAACTAGATCAAAAGTACAAATACTTTCAAGCCAGTAAGGAAACACTTGCACACAAAGACATACAGGCTGAAATGTAAAGGTGTAGTGTGTGAACCAGTTCAGATTGACCAAATTCATCCAGTTGCACTTTGCCAGCAGCTACACCAGTTTCAGAAATTGCCATCTCCAAACTTTGTTCCCACACCAGCACCAGAGATGACATCGTGAAATCATGCAGTACTTGTGTACCCCCAGGCAAACTGAGACAGGTTGTTCTAGTCAGTGCTAGCTGTGACTTGAGCTAATTTCATTCTCTTTGCCTGAGGCAGGGCAGGAACATCCACTGAGCTCTTCTCCTGAGCTGCATTTCAGCTGACAGTGACAAGCAGTTGAGAGTGGTGATGGGATCAGTCACTTCAGCCGGCTCCAAAAGAGCATCTCTCCATGCTCTCCTTCTTCCATTCCTTGACTATATAACCTCTCAACTCAGTCTTCCTCCAGACCGTGATACTATCAGACTAAAAAGGGAAGTGAGGAGAGGAAGGTCTTTTGGGGACTGGAACAGAAGACGAAAGGAATGGGGAACAGCTAGAAACAAAAACAGTGTGTGAAGAAGGGGTTAGCTATGAAACAGATGGTTGGGGAAATTATTCTTTGGACTCAGAAGAACAGAGAGGAAAAGTCCCTTGGAAGGTCTTGAGCTTTTACATATGAGCAGAAGGGCTAGAAACTGTCAGAAAATGGACAGCTTTTATGGACAGGGAGTCATTAAAAAGGATGACTACATGTCACAGAAGCCACAAACTATCGGCCAATCCCTCATTAAAGATACTCAACTCTCAGTTAAATGCTCAATATGTTTCATAGTGAGTGCATGCCCTTTGTCAAAGTTCAAGACAGAGTGTCAAACATGAATGACACTTTTTGAAGTCTTTCAAGTAGCAGGATTCCTTTACAACATAGACTGGACAGGAAAATTCATGGCAGCATAAAATTAGTGGATGTCTTAAATTCGTGGATGTAAAAAATCCGCCCTGAAGATGAAAATGGGTTAGTGGCAAATGACAGTTCTTCCGAAATATAGAGCTGGAAGATCATTTGAAGATTAGAATCCTCCACACTTGGAAAAACTATCCTAGAAAAGACTTAAGGGTCAGGATGGGTAGCAAATTGAAGAAAAACTCTCAGTCCACTACCAAAGTAAAGTACTAGTACATACCTTCAATTCATAAAGAAATGAGAGTAGAAAGTACGACTGCTGGGTTGCTTTTCATATCCTCTGCTTGGTTGGCATGTCCTCAATTCAAGAAAAAGGAGAACAAATTAGACAGAATTTAAGGGACTACAAGAATGTTTTAAAACTTGAAAACGTGGTTTAGAGTAAGAGAAATTCAACCAGCTTAACTGAAAAGAGAAGGTTAAGAAGTGACTTGATGACAGTTTGAAAGTATAAACACAAGGAGATAAAATATACTAGTGGAGAACTCTTCCCACTGGAATACCAGGGTACAAAGTTAAAGGGTGAAAAATAGTTTAGGAACAGCATATTTGTCCTGAACAGTAAACATAGCTAGTCCCTCAAACAATCTATAGCTATGGCTGATTCTCTGTTGCTGGCTATTTTTACTTGAAACTTGACACTTTACTAAATATTATCTCCCACACCAAATAAAACTTATTCTAAAAAGCCTACCTGCTGTGTTACACCAGTAGCCAAAACACCTGACTGCAACAGCTCTTTCTGACTTTAAAATGTATGATGCTTCTAATCAATGACTGTAGCAAAGGTAAACTTAATAAAACACATTCTAGAAGAAAAAAGCAATTACATAACTTTTTTTTAAAGTCTTTTATTGCCATCACTTGCCCCTGACTTTTAAAATTCACTTCTCTGCCAACCCCAGCCACTGGTGTATTGAAGCACTGCTGTTTAGTAATTGGCACTATTACAGGTTTTTTTCTTTTCAAACTCTTGCTTTAAGATAATACAACAGAAATAATGGTTCTTGTGCTTCTCCTGGATAACCTGTGCTAAATAATCTTCAGTCACTGCCAACAGGGCTGCAGAGAGAATTGCAGCAAGTCCACGGTGCTAGAGTAGCACAAAGTGAGTGTTCTATGTGATTGGTCCACTGGTCCTTACTCAGCAAAACCACTGGTTCATAGACCACCTTTACAGGAACTCTTGACCTTCGCTATTCTTGACAAATAGCCACTAGAGGCAGGTGCCAAGGGGTGTGTCAGAAAGGATAGTAATGACTCAGGGAACTCTGCAAATTTTTAAAGCAAGAAGCATGTACCACAGTCTTATAGAGGGAATTCCAAGTAGCATACACAGCAGAGTTTGAAGCCCCACAACTCGAAGAAATTACTTTCTTCTATGCATGTAAGGGGAAAACCAATGTATGTCCACAAAACATACCCATGATTTGTAAGGAATGCTTGCTGCTTCCTTTCTTTTCTGTGCAAAGATGAGATGAGGCAGACCATGGAAACCAAACTGTGTCTTCTCTGCAAGACTCCACTCTCAATGCACCACGGCAGACTTTAAACTGTATGCACGGTCTCAGCATAATGAGTGGTAGCCTTGCTAAAACCACCAACATCACACTGCTGCTTCAGTGTATACACTGATTAATTGCAGCCAAATCCTTAGATGCATTAGGATCAAGCTGGCTTCTGTATCAAGGAAGAATTCCTCTGCTGCCTTTCTTTCTTCAACTATTACCATCTATTACAGCCTCAGGGAAGTGTGACCTGCCATCCCATTTGCCCAGTGAAAGACTGATGGGTTTTGCCCCAGTAGATTCCTTTGGGATTGTATTTAACAATTTAATATTTCTAATGCTGCAAAGTGATTCTTTTTCCCAAAGTAAATATCGTTTAAGGAGATGGTGAATTATACAACTGGTCTGTTTTCCTATGAAAACATCTGTTAGCATTTTTACTTTGGATTTCCTGTTATTGTAGCACCAGAGCAGGTGGTGTGTAAGAGAAAATTCTCATTCTAGAAAAGACAACTAACATAAAAAGCAAAGGAATCAATGGAAAAAACCTGCAACAGCACGGTGAAACACCTAGATGTAAACATCTACCCTCTGCCCTCAGACACAGAAGGACAATATGTACAAGTTCAATCTGTCTAGAAATGACTGCAACTCCAAATATCAGGTCTAGGGACATCTCCCATAAGACCACATCTTTAATTTGCCTGTAGCTGCATGTAAAACCAGTAAAATGACACAGAAGTATATCAGGCTAAGGAGCTGCTACTTGTGGCAGATTTGGCTTCTTTTTAAGACCTGTGTGGGGTCACACACAGTTAGAATAGGAATTTAGGACAGAAAATTCCCTCCTGCTAGGCTCTTATACAATCTGAGTTTTCATGTCAAGAAAGGTAATACTCGTAGCACTTACTTTTACCCATCTACATAAAATACCCAGGAGAAAAGTACCTTGTAAATGAAAAAAGTTATAATCCTCAGTTTAATTTACAGTTTTTAATTTTCTTTACTATTGCATTGTACGAAATAAGGAATAAATCATCTTGTGGAAGAGAGAACTTTGAAAACTTGCTCATGTTAGTTCAGCAGCTGGTTACATTCAGACATTTTGGAAACAAACATAATATTCTTTCAAACAAAAATCTATCAAATAGAGCATACAAGGCAGCAATAATATTTTACCTGTCAGATTTTTACTACAGCAAATGGGGCTTGGATGATGAGGAAAGAATACAGAAAACTAAAGGATAAGGGAAAGGAGTAAAAAAAAATAGAGAAAAAAATGGAGCAGAAGGAGAAAATAGATGGTTAAAATAGAAAAATGCTTTGCAAGGATATAAAATGAAAGTAAGGTAGCAGCTACTTATTGAATAAAAGTGCAAGAATCCACATTCTGTAATAAAGAAAGGATGAACTGAGGCAGCAATAGAAAGGATTAGAACACAGATGCTTTAATATAATATAGTTAGGAAAGAAGAAAAGGACACTATAAAAAAACTGTATAAAACACTGGCAGACAGAAGGGAATTAGGGGAGAGAGAAGAGACGAAAACAAAATTTTAAAACATTGAATGCCATATGTCCATTTACCAAGCAGTCCAGTGAAGGATAGAGGAGTGGCCAATAAAAACATCACGATTTGCTTTTTCTATTCTTCTGTTTTTCTGGAGGTCAAAAAATGGTAAAGACAGAGTAGAAATGAGGTGAGAAACAAATGGATAAAAGTTGGTAATAGCCTCAAATACTCTCTACCTACTAAGCGTATTTTAGCCTGAATTCCTAAAATGAGTAGCTTTATTCATTTTTGCTCTTCAAATATCCATCTCCCTTTCATCTTTACTAGCTCTTGCCAAGTCTAACCAAGAGTGTCTCGGAGATATCTAATTTTTCTTGTTTCAAGGAAAGCAGCCACTATGAAGAGGCAAGAAATCCAAATCAATCCCTACCCACCAATGACAGAAGATTGCAGTATATGCACAGATGTTCTCTCTTCAGAAAGCAGTAAACAAACACCGTGAAGTTAATAAGCACAGATGCAGCACAGAATCACCCACAAGACATGCTGCCTCTTCTTCAGCTGGTAGTTGGAGACAGAAGAGGGAACTGAGGAAATTGGTGAACTCTAGAAGGCTTATCAGGAACCTTAAAAAATCTGGGACATTGTGTGGCATTGTAAGAAATGCTGGAGGGAGGTCAAAATATCGTAAAAGTGAGTTAGTGGAGAAGAACTGCATGTGGATATGAGGAAGGAGATCCCTTGAGGACCTGGGGAGGGGCTAAGGCTGTTGGGGAGGCGAAGTCACAGGACACAGGAAGGAAAAGGAGAGTGCTTATAGCATGTTGCTGTAGGAATGTAGGATAGGAATCCATGGGAAGCCAGGCTTTCACCCAACCACTCCTCCTGAAACTATTTGTTTCCTCAGTACACATAGCGTCTTCACTTGCGTGCTGATAAAAACTATACAGAATGAAAAGCCATTAGATCATTAAATGCTTACTTAGAACAGTGAGGGAATTGTTCATAAAGTACAAATTTACAAAGGAAAACAAGTGGAAGCTGAATCACCTCTGAGGTGAAAAGACACTTTTCTAATCTTAGTTACACTGATATAAATCAGAAATAATACCAGTTTGACATGATGCAAGAAGTTTTATAATCACTGGCAAAAGATAAAACATGCTTTTTCTGTACAATGATGTCCACATTTTATTATTGTAGCTATGTCAGGAATTCTGGATATCCATTTATAAAGAATAGCTTCCACTAGCACTGTAAAAAAACCGTAACCAGAAGGTCATCAACAAGGGAGCTGAGAGAATAATATATCATGAATAATGTATTAAATTATTTCAGTCTTTATCTATTAATGAATTATTTTCAATCATCTTATAATTTTCTTGAATGTATTTGTAATTCAAAAGTACTCCCCATGCAATTTCTCCAAAAAATTATTTCTCTAAATTTTTCTTGGTCTTCTTGTGGATAGAAAGTAGCTGAAATTTGAATTCAATTATTTTGGTTTTAATAGGACATACAGAGTAGGACTTTCTGTTTCTGTTCCCTGACAAACACATTTCTAAGAACCATGTTACCTATATGGCATTAAAATCTTAACCATGAAATGTCTTTCTGTAATATTTTCTTTCAACATTACATTTCCACCAGTACCCTAATAAGATGTGCAGTGTGCTAGGGCAGTCACTGAAATTCAGCATCTAGAATCTATTGCCTGTTCTCAGCACATTTTTTTTCTTCCTAAAAAAACAACTGCTATGGGTTTTCACTCAAGTCTTGAAGAATTTAAGTGCTAGAAAGTCATAAAAAGAATGTTGTCTTTTAGAGCACATTGAATGGTAGTGATCAGGCTTTTTTTTTTTTCTTTGTATCAGGTTATAGATAATTCCTTATTAGCTTAACAGGAACCTTTGGTGGTCCAAAATAAACAGAACAAAATTTTGTTCTTTCCAGAACACCAAATAATAATACCTTGTTCCCACTGACAATTTTTAGATGCTCTGAGTTGGCTTCGTCTTTACTTCTAATACTTTAAACTATAACAGTGATGACTATATCTGCACTGGAATCCTGCAGTCATAGTAAGAGTGACTGAAAAAGAGATTACTTTCCATTTTCATAGCATAGCCACAGAAACAATATATACTGACATGCCAAATAAAAATAAAATATTTGTATAGATACTTTGCTCATAATTATTCCTTCTAGTGTGCAGAAATGTGCAGAGGTGGCTTCTATGTGAAGGCTCAGCAGCCTTTTCTGAAATATCTAGGGGTGACGGAGTCTTACTGATTTGGAAAATACTGGCAAAGGCTGTCTTATTTTGAAATTCAACTTTTCATCACTGATTGTGAGTGTCTGACAAGTCTGTATTACCTGTCCAAATTCTATGACCTCTAAAGATACACCTATGTCTTCAACAATAACTTTTTGGCCCTTATTTTGTGGTGTCCAATTGGCAACTGTTCATCTTTAATAATCTCTCAGTGTCCTAGTTTCAGCTGGGATAGAGATAATTTTCTTCCTAGTATCTGATACAGTGCTGCGTTTTGGATTTAGCACAAGAATAATGTTGATAACATGCTGATGTTTTGGTTGTTGCTAAGTAGTTTTCAGTTTCCCGTGCTCTGCCACTGAGGAGCTGCACAAGAAGCCAGGAGGGAGCATAGCCGGGACAGCTGAGCTGAACTGGCCAAAAGGATGTTCCATACCAAAGAATGTCATGTTCAGTACATAAACCAGGGTAGGTTGGCTGGGAGCCACTGATCACTGCTTGGGAACAGGATGGCATCAGTCAGTGGGTCATGAGCAATTGTATTGTGCATTACTTGTTTGTCTTGAGTTCCATTCCTCTCTCTTTTTATCTTTCTTTTCATTTCAACTAGTACTAATACTAATAATAGTGTATTTTACTTCATTTCAGATTTTAAGCTGTTCTTGTCTCAACCTATTGGTTTTATGTTTGTTCCAATTCTCCTTCCCATCTCACTGCAGGGTGGGGGGCAGTAAACAAGAGGCTGCATGGTATTTACTTGCCAACTGGTGTTAAACCACAACACTCAGGAATGAAAGTATGTCTGCCTACCTGAGACACTGAGTAAAGAACATTCAAAAAATTGTGAATTTCCACATGTATGTCATTGCTCTGTGTTTTCAAATATCATTTAAAGTAGATTCCTAATAGGCTAAATGTGTCCATCTGTATCTCTAATTTACAGCACAAAATGATGTAATTTCTATCAGGCTGACAAGAGGACATGCCTTCGGACTAGTAGTGACTCTCTCCAGGTCTTCTTCAAGTTCCAAGCTCTTTTGTTTTGATCATTCACCCATTCTTTTTTT
>VZRS01012048.1:3047-60301 GCA_013398055.1 Ifrita kowaldi | reverse complement strand
AAAGAAAACCCCTCAGGTGAAATTTCCTTCTATTGTCTAGCAAAATTCCCTTTAATTTGTCCCCAGGGCCATCCAGCCGCCTTGCAATTCCCCACTCCCGCCTCTGTCAACGGCAGCGGCGGGGGGGAGCTCCCTAGAGAAGGGAGCGGGAAAGCTGAAGGTCAGGGTTACCCACTGTGGCATGACTTTTAAGCTAAAGGGGGTTTTATTTCTCTTGTTGCCGTGTCAGGTTTAATTTGGCCTGCATTATTCCAAAAGGGTGGGCCTGCTCATGACANGGGCAGGCGGAGGGGCCTGGCCGGCAGACACCGGCATTGTCTGCTCGCGAATGAGGGGTCAGCCCGGAAAGTTCAGGATTAGTAAATCCAATATCCTGTCAAAATTCTCATGGTAATGAGCCCCGGCCGGCGGAGCTGGCGCAGCAGCCCCGGGCGGGCGCTCCCCGCCAGCCATTTGTGAGCAAGAGATTGTGCTGCGCTGGCACGGGCCGGGGCCGGGCCGGGAGGGAGAGCGGCGGGGCTTGCTCCTTCCCAAGCTCTCCCAGCAGCAGCTTGGCCGCAGTGACGGGGTGGTCTGCGTTTGGTTTTTCGTCTCTCTTGCAGGAGTTCCCCCGCACTCAGGATTTCTGGCGTTAAAAATAAGGGAAGAGAGGCAAAATTATGATTAACCATATCTATATTGCGTTGTAAACTGTATTTCAAAGGGTTTTTCTCTAATTTGCAGGGATGGTAAGTTTAAAACAGCAGACGGGAGAAGATAGGGAGGACAGAAACCACAGTGCAAACCAGTAGGATTGCAATAAATAATAAACTGTGGGCCACAACCGTATTTTTTTGAGCTCACTGATAATATTAAAATACAGTTCCTAAGCGAGTAACAAAAAAGATGGGGGAGGAGGGGAAAAAAAGAAGGAGGGGGGAGAGAAAGTTCCTGTGCACTTTGTTCAAGGTTCTGCACCTCTCTAAGCAGCTGTCACATCCGTACATTATGGTACATTGAATCTGAATGAGGCTCTCCACATCAAAACCTTGCATCCATTATGATATCATCTCCTGCTCTAAGCTGTAATGCTTATTAATTCTGCACCCATACTCTCCAAGCTTCAGCAAATGTATTCCATCAGCCTAGCATTTAATTTAATTAGTACAGCTGGGCTCTCATTCTCCTTTCTGTGTCAGAGGTATTGTCAGCACGTTCTGCTATAACACAATTACTGATTGCTTTTAGATAGGCAGAAATATGATTAGGGTATTGGGTGACTGTATCATAAGCCTTATTAGATTCATTTGAAATCTGGAGATAAATAGGAAACTTTTATTTGCAGTGTAATGAGATTATGCTTATTAGGCCAAGGCCTCACAACCTTTTGCAAAGAACATAGTGTATCACTAGGATTATACTCTGGAACCACACTTTTTGCTCATAGCATCCAAGCAATTTCTCAGCAGCTTTGAGATTTAACTGTTGTAGCCCTGTACACATTTTAGAATTGTTTTCTGGCTCAGTGGCTTTCTCCTTTCATAGAGTGCATGCTCCTTCCACCATGTGATTTCTTCTGCTTAAACCAAAAAATTGGGAGGTTGTTTTGTTCAAAAGAGGAAGGGTGTTTTGGTGAGCTTTGAATATGTGTGGATAAGTAAACATGCCAATGCATTGGACAGAAAAGTTTTTACCAATATCAGTCTTTATTCCTTTTTTTATTTTTAACTCTTTTTTCTTTCAGTAGAAAGCTACAAAAAACATTTAATCAGCAGCAGTTTTCAGAAAGTAAAAAACATTGCCTTTGAGATACTTAGGAGGTTGAATCTTGAGATAGAAATAATGAGTTAATTTTCTTGTGTAAAAACAATGGAAAGGCTGCACGTTTCATGTCATTTCCAAAGAGTGCATTTAAATCTTAATGTATACATCACAACCTTTTGTTTTACACTAGCCTGACAAAACATACGACACTGTTTGAGAAGCAAGTGTTACATTTTTAAAAGTTCATTTATTACAAGGATTCAGAATTCTGATCTGGTAATTTCCCTGTAACAATCAAAGGTACAAACAACCTATCACTGACTTGACAGGTTATAGAAAGGAGTCCATCAGTTTTAACATCGGTGTCAAATTTAGGTTTCATTCTCTTTCTGTGTAAGTTTTGCTGCAAACTCCAGTGGGAGCAAGATTAGGCTCTTACTGGATCCCTTTCCTTTCTGAGTGGTATCACCCAGCACGGAAGCATTTTGTCACTGAGTGTTGCAAAACCCCGAACCTAGTTTTGTATTCCTTGTTACATCGCTTGCTCTGCAATTAAGATAAAAGAATTTGTCAGGCTGTCGGTCTCTCAGGTTAAGATCAGACTTGGAGAGGAAACTGTGGACTTGTGTTATCATGGTATTTTTACTTGCATTTGCCTAGCATTGAAAGCATGTTGCAAAGGCTGGCTTGTTTCTTAGCAAGTTCCATGTTGCATTGTTTATCCCAAACATTTGTGGTACTTTGAAACTGGCATGGGAATCAGCTTTAAAGAGTCCAGGAGAAAGTTCTTAAAGATCGCATTTGTGTATTTCTCATCTAGTTACTGAGGCAGCGTCCAGAGAGTAAAACTATTGCCACAGCCCAGTGGACCCCTGAGTGTGACATTCCCAGCTCTGCCTCCACTAGTACTTCTGCAGGCATGGTTGTGCAGTTCTTTGTGATTCTCCAACTGGAGAATCACAAATCCAATTCTCATGCTGTAGCTACACTTTTCATTTTCATGGGAAGGAGTATAGATCAGTTTGCAGTGGCTACTGACTTGCCTCAGGAGCCATGGTGTGTATGCCTAGGCAACAAAAGCAAGAAGTTATTCTAGAGGAATGCGTCTTTAATTGGGAGACCTCAGTGCTTTGCAAAAAGAGAGGGATCATGCTCTGCATGTTAGGTGCAGGCAATTTGAGGCACAAAACAGTGAATCACTTCTAATTACATATCTAGGAGCAGCAGCCTTGCTAGTGCCAAGTCTACTAAAAACTCAGATACTGAAAATCTTGCATTTGCGCTACACATAAGAAACAATTTTATTATTGTATAGCTCAATAAAGAGAGATGCCACTTTAAATCAGGCGTAGTTTGGAAAGAGATGATTTTTCATGAAGTTTTAGGGGACTGAATATCTAGTTTCTTTCTGACTAACAAAAAAACCAAAAAACAAACAAAAAAACCCAAACAACAACAACAACAAAAAAAAGATGAACGGCAACCCTGGTTTAACTGTGGCTCCAAATGGAGCAGAGATGACAAATGCCACAATTTTCCAGTATGTTGCTTCACCAAGAAAATATTTTAAAGTGTGTTATAATTGCTGTATGTGAGAATGAACTGGTGGTCCTGTTCATTTGTCCCCCATCACTATCATCCTGATTTGCAGTGAGCAACAAGGTTATTCACATGCTCAGATTACACACATGCTTCGGTGCTCTGCTGGATCAAGGCCTAATTGACACCCTAATTGACAGGCTCAGTTGAGAGACTGAAGACTAAATTGGGCTTGGAAGCTGAAACATGATGTATGTTTTTACCCTCAGAGGTGGTTTGTCCAGGCTGTGTTTGAGATGTGTTACCAAATAATGTGTTCCACCTTCTGCTGTAGCTTTTGTTGCATTTCTTTTGTTGCCAGATAGAGGACTTCCGCTGCAGGGCAAAAAACCCAAATAAATATGTTAGACCAAACTAAATGACATGTTGGATGCTAAACTGAAAAAACCAATTTTGCCTTTGGTCTTTCTAAAACAAGTTTGTTAAAAGAAATTCTAACAGCCATTTATTCAAAACCAGATGATTAAATTAAAGTGTAACTAATTGTTAGATGTTTGCTTCATATAGACTCAAAGGTAGAATCACAGCAGAAGTAATTAGGGTAATTATTAAAGTCTGTATTTAATTCAAAGCCTCAGAGAATATTGCCTATTCATTCAAGTGATCTATATTTCCTATTAAAAAAGATGGCATTTTCTTAAAGCTTTCATTTACAGGTATGTTTTTGGTAGTGTCATTTTATATGGTATCATGTCATCTTGCTCTCTTTCTACTTTGACAGTGTTTGTTATTCACAATGATGGCAATCAAAGGGGAAATGTTACTGGTAATTTCTGTGTGCACTTCTAACCCCCAAATATTTGTAGCAGTCGTTTTCCTAAGGCATTAGAGAATTTGAAGATGGGGCATGAACTTGCCTTGATCTCTTAGCAGAATATGCTGTGTACATTAAGATACAAAAGCTAGGCGTATTTATATAGTCCTGAAAAAATGCAGTGAGACATTATTTATAGAGTAAGTGAAAAATTGAGGCACTGCTTGTACCTTTTTACTGACAAGGAAGGAAGAAAAATCTAGCTCTGTTTCATACTTTCTTCTTTTTAAGACTAGTCTTTATAAAATGCAAAGAAAACTACAAAAGAAATGCTTGCGAGCTTTACTGTGGGGAGGTTCTCAAAGGCTGTTTCAGACTGTAAACTGAAGATGAATTTGTATCAGACAATTCTGAGGGAAAAAGAAAAACCACCTTCATGGACCCAGTTCTTACATGTTACTAATCACACAGGACACAGAGTGGCAGGATGTCTTCCAATATTTGTTGCTGGCACATTGCACACACCATCTTTACAGGGCAATTGGACTGGTGTGGTCTCCTCCTGGATGGATTTAATGCTTGGATTTAAATCCAGATTCTTGTCTTGGTAAAGCCAGGTGCTTCTCTTGAATTCCTAAAATGAAAAATTGTGTTGTTCAGACAGAAAATAATATTGCTTGCTAAATTAGCAAGTACAATTTTTCCTTCTTGTATTTTGATACTGCTGTAGCACTCAGAGTGTGCATTGGATGTGTATTTGATAGAAACAAACACAAATAGGACCAAAATTTTTTCAGCCAGGTCCCTTACCATTTTAATGAGAAACTACTGGAATATTGTTGGTGCCACTGTTTAAATAGATACATTCCACACTAGAATTAAAAATAGCAATTGTAACATTTTAAATTCTCTTTTCTATTACTGCAAAAGTGCACTAGTGATAATAGTAATACCTAATTAACCTAATTTACTTGTACACTGGTAGATGCATAATGCCTTAGTATGGAGCCAACTGTTATGGTGTGACGATGACCTGCCTTTCTAAGTTACAAAAAATTGATTCACTATGGAGCTGGCCAAACAACTGAGTAGAGAGAGAAAAAATGTTGACACAATCATAAAAAAAGAAGTGAACATGGGTTATAGGTGGTAGCATTACAATTAGAATAATTACAGTCTGCATTTAAAAGTCACATCTGCATATATGTCGAAGTTAACATTTTACCCCCTTGGACATAATTTTTTTTTCCCCACAAAATGTAGTAGCCTTTCTTATTTGTGACCATTTAAGTGCACATTGATAAAGGAGAAATAATGCAGGCTCATTGTTGAAGTCACTGGGAGTATTGGTGTATGTGTCTGCTAGAAGACAGAAAACAAAGGGTTACTCTGCTGAAACCTTTTGGCCAAATGACTGCACAAGCACTGTGCTCATGTGTTAGGACTCACCATTTTGTTGTTTGTCCACAATTCCAGTAGCTATTTAGAGAAAAGATAAACCCTCCTTTTTTGTCCCTCCTCCAAGTGAGTTTGATAAGCCTTGCTCTCTCTGTAGTACTCTTCCATCCTTCTAGAAATGTGCTAGGACAGCCAGGTAGGACTAGCTCTGCTGATGAGGATAGAAATTTTCCATCTAGACCCTGTTTCTCCCACCCTCCCTTTGAAAAACTGTGCGCCTTTTCCACATTTAAAATTACCAGTGGCTTTGTGATAAGGTGCTGTGAGAAGTTGCAATGCAGCAGAACTGAATCCCCTCCTCACCATTTTGCAATACAGTCAGGATCTCATTCAGCGTTAGGATGTGTGTTTCCTAACCCGGTAGTCCATTACTTTACAAATTTATGTGAAATTGATTTCAGAAGAAAGGCCTCACCTCTTATAAGAAAGGTAGACTTGGTCTCTTGTAGCATGTCATGACCCTGAATTGATGTCCTATGTCATAGTAACTCTTACAGAGTTATCTATTAGATTCATTTCTAAGGGTAAAGGAGTTACTTGATCAGATCCATAATATAAAATGCCTTTGCCTTCAGGCATTTTTGACGTGCATGCACTTTGTCATGGGCAAAAAAAAGGTGAAAACTTGCATTAAAAATGATGACATTTTGTAAAATTACTGTTAACACTTACTTGCCTTTGGTTTCTGTTATGTACCAGCTGACACTCAAATAATGCATGGCAACTTTTGGTTTTGGTTTTTTCCCTTTCAAGATCCTTTTCTAATTATTAGCTTCTCTGCAGTGGTTTTTTTTTGGGATGGACTATGCCATTAATATTCCTACAGAACCTTTGCAGGTTAAAGCTTAGTGTATTTGAGCCCCTTCAGATAGACTTTTTTCTTGTCCAATGCAGCAGCAGCATCCTGAAAATCTGTGTTGATGGAGGTCATCTGTTGTGTTATATGCATTTTCTCTGCTCCTTCTCTCCACTTCAGTATTTAAATATATTCATTTCTTTCACATTGTCTGCCACAATTTTTTATACTTGCAGAACATTATGGGGGCTGACGATGAACACGTCTCTTCCCCACTGCTTTCCTGTGTGCTATATGGAAAACCAACAGGAGGGTTAAGACTGTATTTCTCACTTCCAGTAACTGAGTCCTGGATTCTGTTGCTGCGACTGAGTATAGCAGGGTGCATGGTGAGTTTATTTCTGAGCACAGAGCTCTAGTAACTACATCTTGATTAAGAAATCCCTCTAAAAGCCAGAAGAGTTAGATTTTATTCCAGTCTCTGATTTTTATTTTCCATTTAACCTGGACAGGAGTTCTGAAATATGACTGCTGGTTTGTTTAGAAATCTTACAAATGCTTGAGTGGGTCTTCTGGGATAGATGTCCTGTTGAGTTGTGTTGCAAAGCTATCTGAGTATAGCTGCTGCTTATGTTAGCCAGTGTTCATAAACCAATTCCCCGATCAAAATATTCTTTATTAAAGATGGGTTTGTTAGTATAAATGTGCATGTACATAGAAACAAAACCCTATTCCAGAGCAAAATTTAGTGTTTACTATGTACTCTACAATGTATGGTAGCATCCATCTTTTGGGTAGTCGCTGTCCAATGACCCAATGCAAGCACATGGGGCCCTGTGGGTTTCACTTTGGAAAGTGTCACATGTCTCAAATTCCCACCACTAAAACACTATCTGTTTCATCAGCCTGTTCTAAGACTAAATTAGTTGTTTTTAACACAACATGCAAGTGTTTAAGAGTCTCTGTATTACTATTGGTCAAAATTTCCCCAAATTTACAATTTCCAGAAGCTTGCAATTAAAATTGTATTTTTATTACAAACCTTCTAAAATGTGCAATGACAAATACAATGATTTTGTCACACCTGTGATTGGAGCATTTTTATAATGAATAAATGGGACACGCTGGCATTTTTCAAAAAACCAAGGTAATAGAAAATTTTCTGAGGCATATTTTTAACGTATTTTAGTAATAGTTGTTGTTTCAGGTACCTCATGTTTTGTAATATTGTGGCCGTATTTTTAAATAAAACTGGATTGATGAAAATCAGATTACAGATAAAGTATTGGAAGCTACAGAAAGTCAAATGTTGAGAATAATGATCAACATGATATATAGAGGTGTAGGTATGTAGGGCAGTATAGAGGGAACAAATACGGTCAACAGATACAGTAAAAAAAACAGAACAGGTATGGTAAAAATGTAGAGTTTGGTTGGACTAAAGTCAGTGAGAAGAAGAAAATGACACAAGAAAGCAAAAAGGGACAAAAAGGATACTTTGGAAAATGGTTGGGCAGTGGAAAATGGTATGATTGGGAGCTGATGGGGTAGAAAAAGGGAAAAGATCAGAAAACACTGTGCTTTGTGCGAGAGGAAAGAAATGGGAATCTGAATTTCAGAGATTGATTCTTAACCATGTTGCATTCTGTTGTATCGCCATTACTCAATCATCTTCATGTGAGTCAACAACATCAGGAAACGTAATTACTGGAGCATCTGCTGCATGTCTGGGGACGAAAAGTGTTGGACTTCGCGTTCCTTGGGGTCTTTTGACACATCAAAAGATGTTGGAGTGAGTCCAGAGGAGGGCCCTGAAGATGATTAGAGGGATAGAGCAGCTCTCCTAAAGGAAAGGCTGAGTGAATTAGGACTGTTCAGCCTGGAAAAGAGAATGCTTAGGGGTGACCTAATTGCAGTCTTCCAGTATCTGAAGGAAGCCTACAAGAAGGATGAAGAGAGACTTTTTACAGGGCATGTAGTAACAGGACGAGGGGGAATAAAGTAAAATTGAAAGAGAGCAGGTTTAGAGAGCAGGTTTAGATCAGATAATAGGAAATAATTCTGTACTGTGAGGGTGGCGAGTTAATGGAACAGATTGCCCAAAGAAGCTGTGGATGCTCCATCCCTGGAAGTGTTCAAGGTCAGGCTGGATGGAGCACTGAGGAACCTGAAACGTGTCCCTGCCTATGGCAGGGGTGTTGGAACTAGCTGATCTCGAAGGACCCTTCCAACCCAAACCATTCTATGATTCTACAATATGTAGCATAAGGAACTAAAATACAGTTGTTATTGATATTTGCTTCAGTAGCTATCCTTGGTCATTGTGAAGAAGAAACCCCAAAAGTCTGAAGAGTTCTTCTGTGACTTCCTGTTGAGCCCAAATCTGAATCCTGCTAAGACGAAGGTGGAACAAGGAAAGGCCATTAAACCTTACAATGTATTGAGCCATGTCTTTATTATCAGATTCTGAAGTATTCTCAAGTTCTTGGATTTCATCTTCATGCTGGCCATGTCTAGACCCCATCCTGGAGGAAAGCCAGGCATGCATCAAACTTTACATCTCTGCATCCAGATGTCCATTCATGTATGGAAGACCATAGTCTTTTCTAGTTGGTGAGGCACTGTGACTCCAGGGTTTATGTCAGTAGGTCTGTCTAATGCAGACTTAAGCAAAGAAAAAAAGTCAGATCCCTACAGCCATAAGAGTTGCTTGGATTTTTTTTTTTTTTTTTCTGGCAGGAATGCTGAGTATTAGTGATTTCTAAGAGTTGACTGATGTCTCTTGGGACATACTGCTGGTTTCACTGCCATCAGACTATAAATTCAGCTCACTTACATGTGCCTAAATTTCAACTTGTAATGTAGTACCAAGAGTTTGTGCACTTTTCAAGTTGATATGGACAAGGTCCTGATTTAATTAATTTATGTGAGTATCTTGTGACAAAAATTACAGGATGATACCTGTTTTTCCCTACTTTGCATATGATTTATACATAAGACCACTGCAGGGTATAGTGGTAAACAAATGTAGTCTGGACATTTTTTAAAGTATTATTAGGATTAGGGTACTATGACCTTCTGAATGAAACCAACCACAAAACCTCTCTAGCAATTGCTGGTTTCATTCTAGTGACAGGAACCCACTACACACACATAAATATTTTATTTATATTTTATATATATATATATTTATATATATATATATTTTATGAAATTAGTCAATATTGAATTTAAAACTTCAGGCTGTTTCTTAAAGTGAGGTAGCATGTGTAGTATGATCACTGGGTCATATAGTGAATCTTTAACTCAATTATTGATGATAATAATGAGAGTCAATATTATGTTTTATTAGGTATGTAGGCCTAACAGAAACAACACCACTCAGCCTCTACTCATGTTTGCCATTTTCAGTCCCCAGAAAGAGAAAACGTGAATTAAAACTGATGAGAAATGCATTCATTGGGGTATATGTCACACAGCTGCAATAGGGATAATTGGAAGCTTAAACCCTAATCCTGCAAACACTTAAGCGGTGCTTAACTTCAGTGCATGCAGGTTGACTCAAATGCAATTACTCATTTTTTCAAAAGTGCACCTGCTAAATCATATGATAGCAAGGGACAGAAACGGGGCTTTATTTAGCATGAGCTGCTGAAATTCTGTGCAAGGAAACAGACCTGTGGAATTGCAGTTGACTCATACAACATTTTCATGTAGCACGCAAGCCTGTGTATACATTATTCACTTCTCCAATATTCTTCAAGATGTTGATGGGTTTTGATAGAGTAATATGCTTATGTTCAAAAAGAACAAAATGAGTAGAAAAACAGAAATCCAAAGCAAATAGAAGTATGTTCAAATCTATGTGCATGTGCCTGTAGTATAATGTTTTGTCAGTGAAGAATGTTGGATAGATGTAGTTATTAGTGTTTGCACCTGTCATGAACTCCCTCACCCTCAGCAAACTCTGAGGTTTTTAATGTTATGATATTATTTAATTTTACTCTTTTAATCTGAAAGAGCAGCCTGAGATCAGTGATGGGCTGGTTTTATCTTAATCATCACTCCTTTCTCCATAAACATGCAGGTGTTCAGCCTTCTAGTAACTCCAGTGATGATTTTTTGATGCATGAGGACAATAGAATAAAGTAGTTTCACCTTAAACACTATTAAAACTGGTAGTCTGGATATATTAATATCAGACGGACATATTGCTTGTGCCTTTTTGGAAGTTGGGAAAATAGTAGAGTTTGGAGTGAGGTTGCTTTTTTCTGCTTTTACTCTCTAGTGACAGTGTGACATTAACAGGAATGTTACTGGGCTTTTTTAGAAAGATGTGTTTGAATATACCTTCCTTAGCTCAACTATGATCGATAGAATTGGCAGTTTCAGATATCCTCATTTTACCTAGTGGGAAGATCTTAACCAATACTGCTTCTTCCAGGAAAACACTGATGGAATTTTGTAAGTGTTTGTCGTCCATGTATGTAAAAGGTTTTCAGTTATGGGTTGCATATGTAATGTATGTAAAACATTTTAGTACTTGAAAGATGTTCTATTCAGTGAACTTTTGACTACATCTGATAGAAAACATGAACTTTATATCCTCTTGAAATATGGGACAAACTATCTTATGTTTGTTTTCTTAATTTCCTTATTTGGGATGCCAGAGGAGATTAGTATGTCAGGGTTAAGAATAAGCTGCAGAGGAACCTTGTTGATTGAGGGATGAATAGGTGGAAAAAGCAGTTTTGCCCAGCCTGTATTTGACACTTGGAGGTATTTCTCTGTTTCTGCATCTGGACGCACCTTCTGGCTGTATCTCACTCGTAGGGGTGGGTGAGAAAGTGTCATGTTTCATGTGAAGTCACGTGAAATTCTGTTAATCTCAGAGGGCAAAGTGTGACATTGGCACTAATGTTACAGTTGGTTTGGTTTTTTTTTAAGCTGGTGTTGACAAAGATTTGTCTTAGCTCATACCGGTAGCTCATCTCCATCATTTTCTGGTTTTCACTAGATAGAAGGACAGGCATGCAGCTGATTGTATACCACTGAATAATCTGGCCAGGCCTTGATCTGGATGATTTGAGGGCACTAGAACTGTATAGTACAGTGTGAGCACACGTTCCAACAGCTAGACAAAGCCTGTGCATGCACAGGTGAGACACTGCTTTTTTTGTGTTGAGTATCCACAGGGTGAGACAGTTTCACACAACTTGGAAAGAAAAAGCTTAACGTATGCCCATAGGATATACTAGACAAAGGCATCTTGTTCATTATATACTGTCCTCTAGTTGGGATACAGGCTACCAAAACACTTTCTGAGGTACACACGAGCTAGGGCAAAATAGAGTAAGGGCCTTCGCAAAGTAAGCAGCATGAAAAAAGTCACCATTCTTGCCCTTTTGTAATTAAAATGATCCAGACTCTTGTGTTTTGCACTGGCTTCAGCAGTTCTGCTGTGCATTGTCTACTCTGAAAACACCTTCTTCGGACTTTGACAGGTTTTTGACATATCCATTCTTGCTCCAGAATCATTCAAGGGGACAGTTAAGAGCTATGTGAACCATTTCCAGACCATGAAAGCTTCTCTGTATGTCTAGGGAACTTTGTGGTCCTGAAACACAGGCAGTGCTTGACTTTGCAGTGTCACCTTTGCAGGAGGCCCAGCAGAAGGGCAGCATCAGGAGCTCTCCTCATCAGTGAGAAATCTACAGGAGAGGGCTGGTAAGCACAGGTTCTCTGTACTGCCAGTGGAGTGGGATAGGCACATTTGTAGCACATGAGCTATCCAAATGGTTTGAAACATCCAGTCAAGTTTTGACTATCTCCAAGCATGTAATAAGCTCTGTAACCTCTTTGGGCTGTACACCAAGGGTGAGCTAAATTGTGCCCTTAGAAGCACCTGTTCCACTCTAATGAATATAAAGAAAACCTAGATGATGATTCAGATGCAGGCATCCTGATTGAAGTGTAATAAGGCCTGACCTTATGATCACTTAAACCAAGACTTAGGCAGCATAGATGGCATGGATTTGGCTCTCTTTCATCATATTCCTTTTCCTTGCCTTACTTGTCCTATATTTGGAGGTAATTTTAAGAATGTGTGTAATATACCACAATTACTTTCCATCCATATGATGCAAAATCAAAAATTGAATTAACCAGTCCAGGTCAACCATGAGCCTTTACCCAAAACACAAAATTATTTTTTTTTAAAGTTGAAAATCAGTCTGAGCTTCTATTCCTTTTGAGGGAAACATTTTTCAGTTTGTCTATGACAGCATTGTACAGGTACGCTTTGTTCAGCTTGTTCATCTAAGATTGATATCTTTGTAAATATTGCATAGAGTAGTTGGAATTACTTGTTGTTTGTGTTGCATTACAAGTAGCTTTGGGCTCCTGAAATGATCTTGGCATAGTTTCATATGATCTATGATCTACCTTTTGTCTTGTAGTTAAGAGTATAGCAGCAGAATTTCTGTCATGACTGCTCTGAAATTTAATGGAATAGATTTGTAGCCAAATGGCTAGTAAAGATTTCTGAAAACTTTTAGGAATGTGTGAGCAAAATGTTTGGCACTAGTATCATTATAATTTGTGTGAGTTGTATGCATATACATAAGTATGTATGCACATACACCGTATATGAACACATAGATATGTGTATGACTTGCTGATCTAAAAATCTTTAAGATTACTTTAATATACAGTTTTTTTAATCCTGAAATTATATCTTGTAGTCAACAGGAAATGTGATCACTCTTAACTGGAATTCTTTCCTTGATGAGATTGTATTTGTATCTGAAGGAGTGTATCTAATACTATTTCAGGTCAAAGCAGACAGCGGTAGTACTCTTATAGTTTCTTTGTTTTCACTGAAAAGGGACACAAAGAAGCAAAGATACTTGCCAAACTAATATCAGAAGTCTGTAGAAATTAAATCTGATTCAACCATGAGCACATTATATATTTACCTGATGAGGGAGGGAAATTTTCACACCTGTTGCTCAAGTAGATACATGAGTTTGGGATTTGTTTTCTTTTTTTTTTTTTTTCTATTTTTTACCTAGATTTTAATTTAGATGAAGAGGAATGAGAGTGTCTTTGTGGTGTCTGTGTAGTGTATTGATTTCAATGTTGTACCCTAAAGGGCTAATTTACCATGTGTATCTTATCTATATGAGTATGTCCTTCATGTCCAGTCTAATAAATGTTAAGTTCCTGGGTGTTTTTAGTGGGACTGGGATAAATCAATCTTTTATTTTATCCCCAGGGCATTCTTCTCTGCATCACAGAGTTGCCCTTTTACCTGTTCAGTGTAATTTAACCTGAGTCAGGAAATCAGTTGAATCTATGTCTGGAAAACAAACAAATCTAAGAAGTAAAAACTCCAATCCCTGGCGATTTAATATTTTCCATCACAGTCATATCATGCAGTATAATAAAGCTACAAAAACCAAAGTAAATAAGAGAAGTCATTCCGTCCTCAGTCCTCAGAGGCAGCCCAGGTTATTGAAACCAGTTTGGTGAATGTGTGTCCAGTGAAGTTGCCTTTTTTTCATATCTACCTGTGTTTAATAGTTCTCCAAACCTTTTTTTGGCCTCCAGTTACATAAATCTTGGTGAATTTGAGGTATGAAAATGCCTCAAAATGCATCATGGCCAACAAACAGGCTTTTATCTCTGGACTAGTTTCAGATGAACCAGAGAAACCTTTGACTCTTATTCTTCATAGAAGACTTGATTTCAGTCTATGCCACAAGTCTTTAGAAAAAACGTACTTGAAAAGGTGATTCTAGCCTTATATCTTGGCAAAATAGCTGCAAATCCCACTTGCTTTCCTTTAGATTTTAACCTAGTTGTAGTTACTCTTCTGAATTACTCATGCACAATGAAGCAAATGTGTCATCTTAAACTTTGCAAATCATAACCATTGCTAATTTGTAGGGTTAGGAATGGGGAAGTATTACCTATGGATTTCTTTGAATTTCGGTCAGGTTTGACATTCAAGTTTATGCTGTTATTTGTAGCAATAATAGCAACAGCAATTAGAACTCAACCGATTTCATCCATAGGTGCCACATTTGCATTTCAAGGGCAGTGCATGGTGAGTGCATTTAATACAGTCACTCCTCAGTGAAAACAGCAGTGGTGGTGGCAGTATTGAAGCGGTTGGTACGGATGCCTCTGCCCAGGCCACCACATAGCAACCACTATGTTTCTAAGGACAAATAGCTCTTGCCTGCCCTAAGCAACTCGGTGAGAACATCAAAATGTGCCTTGTGAGAGACCTCTAATACCCATTAGTGGTAGCAACTGTTACCTCAATCTTGAATGACACAGCCCTAATTATTAAGGTAATTAGAAGTTATAACACTGGCAATATTAAAGGGAGAACTTCTAAAGCCCATTAACAATGTTACTTTAAGTGATCTGGCTGTGAACTGTTCAAATCTCTAATTACATTATATGTCTGTCTTAAAGGGTGATGCAATTAAGTGATGGGAGAGGGAATGAATGTATAGTGACTACTATACTATATTTTGTAAGTACTATTTTCACAGAAACCAGCCTCAGTAATGTCAGTACGTCATTTAGGGGTAGGGTTTTTTGTTCAACTCTACACCACATATAGCTAAAAAATACTTGGAATATATAAAAATTATATATCATGGTTTAGTATAGTGGTATTATCGAAATGAAGTTGGATTGGGTACATTATTCCTGCTTGACAAAACCATCAATGCAATGGCTTTGTTCATACCGCCTTGAACAGCACTACATATCAACATCACCCATGTAAGTGGGTAAATACCCGTGTCCTGTATATCCTACATGGAGGAAACCATTTAAAATATTTTAGAAGAAAATACATAAAATGTTAGAAAAATGAGTCAGATTTATCGAAATTTAGCAACAGTTATGCCTGCGTAAGAACTGAGGACAGACTTCTGCATTTTGACCTTTAGGTGTTCATATCACAAAATTAAATTAAGGACTGGAGAACAGAGGAGGCTTTGCACCAGTCCCTTCTTTTCAGATTGGAAAGAAAGGTGGAAAAAAATGTGAATATAGTGAAAAACAGAGTTGGATGGACATTGTAATTCTCCAGTCTTTGGTGAGTTTTCAGATTGCTTTCCATGAATTACAAAAAGTAGAAGATTAGCACTTTCCCATGTTCGGCAAAATACTCATTATCTCAGCAAAGAGAAACAAAATCAAGTTAATTCCCCCTTTCCAGTTCCTTTTATTTAGAAATTGGCTATTTTCTCTGAGCATGAAATCTCCAAGTTCTGAAAAACAGTGGGATTCAAGTGCTGGAGTTTGGTTTGGCTTCTGCCTTTGCCAAAACTTCACCATCTGTGTGCATAGACCACCACAGTAACAGTTTGTTGTCCAGTTGGGTGGTTACATTTCTGAAATGTTTCTTCTAAATTCAGTGAAAGTAGAAAAGGTCCATACACAACAAAGCAAATTAAAATCTATGCTTTTTTATTTTGCTTATCTTTTCACATTTGTTATCACATCATGAGCTGAGAAGACTATTATTGATCATTTTAGAGATAATTAGTGGATGACCCTTATACCCTTCCTCCAAATTCTGTGGGGTGTCTGAAGTGAGGAAAATTTCTCAGCATACTTAAGCATCACAAGGTCTGACTGTTGCTTGCATGTGGGGACACTGACCCACATTCAACGCTATGTGAATGCTTCCCTGCTTGTACCACAAGAATCACAGAATACTGGAAGGATTTGGGTTGGAAGTCCAACCCCTCTGCCATGGGCAGGGACATCTTTCACCAGACCAGGTTGCTCAAAGCCTCATCCAACCGGGCCTTGAACACGCCCAGGGTTGGGACATCCACAATGTCTCTGGGCAACCTGTGCCAGTGCCTCACCACACTCATTGTAAACAATGTAAACAATTTTTTCTTTATATCCAACCTAAACCTACCCTCTTTCAGTTTAAAACATTTTCACTTTGTCCTGTCACTTCAGGCTTTGGTAAAAAGTCTCTCTCCATCTTTCTTACAGGCCCCTTTTATATCTTGAAAGGCCACAGTGATGTGTCCCAGAGCCTTCTTGTCTCCAGGCTGATCAATCCCAACTTTCTTAGCTTGTCTTGGAGAGATGCTCCAGCCCTGTGATCATTTTCACAGCCCTCCTCTGGACCCATTCTAACAGGTCCACATCTTTCTTATGTCGGGAGTCCCAGAGAGGGATGCACAACTTTGAAGAATTTGTTGATTACAGCTGAGACAGGCCATCATTGAGTCAAGGAAATTCCTTCATCTACTTTCCTGTTCCAGGTTGTGTTTTCCACCTGGTTAGCTAAGTTGTGACTGATGACTGATCAGTTTTGGAGTGAGCAGGGGGATGACAGGCTTTGAGCAGTTTGTAAACAATGTGCAGAGAGGGAGGGTAGTGCGCTAGCTGAAGAAGTTCTTACCTGTAAATCCAGGTTCCAAGGTCATCTGCTCTCCTGGGTAAGAAAAACATTGGAGCGAGGGAGGGAGGGAAGGAAGGAAGGAAGGAAGGAAGGAAGGAAGGAAGGAAGGAAGGAAGGAAGGAAGGAAGGAAGGAACTGTTAACCTTTGCTGCTGAAAGGTAGATGTCTTACTGTTCAAATAGTGTTGCTGTGTGCACATATTCCATCAGTACAAGCCACAGATGTCATACATGAATACCTGGCAAGAGAGAAGGCCTTAAGAAATCTCTGATACTGGAAATGGGAGAGAAGGGAAAGGGAACCAAGAACTAAGACCAAAAAACATACAAAAAAGAGTTACGTATTAGTTAGCAGTAAAAGAATGAAGTTCAGAGATGAGGAGAGAATGGACTGCTAGAAGTTTGGTAGATCTTTCTAGCACTTTTCTTTACAGAAACTCTTCCTTGTAAGAGTAAGACTTATTTGTTAATCTAGTCAGGCAGTGTATCACCAGAGTTCTGTTCTGAGAGGACCTGTTTCTGGCATTAGCAGAAACAGGTTCTGATACTTCCTTAAAAGACACTGATCCGGCAGTGTCTGACAAGTATCAGTCAATCTGCCAAAAAAAAAATTACAATCAGGGATATACATGATATATTTATATGATTGGGGAGTTCTTTTTCTGGGTGTCAGTAATCACGAAGTTAAATTTGTAGCAAAACTTATATTTGAAGAAGATAGACACGTCACTTAATTTCCCCTTTTTCCTGACCTTGTACAAAACCAGATTTTAAAACCTTTTTCATTAAGAAAAAGCAAAAATTATGTTTTCCTTCTTTGAAGAAGAATAAACCAAGAGGACAGAGCTTTGCTGTTTAAAAAACAGGTCACTGTTAAGCCACGCATAGAAAATACGTAGCTTAATGAGGATTGAGTTCTGCAGAAAACTGCAATGTGAAAATTGAGAATTGAAGTGAACATTTCATATATATGATATGATAATGGCTTTCATTCTTGGCCTGGCGAAATAGCTGATGTGCCCAGAGGTCCTGGTTGGAAATACACCTTGTCAGGAAAGCACTCAAGTAGTTGCTTAAGTATGTTCCTGGATGGCATATAGGCTATGCACAAAGATAAACTGTATGCTCATAAATGGTAGTTGTAACATTTCTCTTGACTGCCACTTTATGAAACCACTGTTGTTTCCAGGGCACAAAGAAAGGTAGAATATTATACTGTGAGAAGGGTAGAATATTGTCTTGTGAGCTTGTTTCTTCTTACTGCGTCAAAGCAAAAAACATTTATGAGTGTATCCCTGCTCACATGTTAACAGTTTTCTCAAAGATTTGGAACAAGCATTTGTGAGCATGTGATCAAAAAATAGTTCCATGATTTGGGAATATTGTTTATTAGTTCTCTGTCAGGGTAAAAAGTCATCAGCGCATCCATTCCTGGTTAAGTCCCTGTGAGGTGACATATCAATACAGGTCTTCACTTGAACTAATACTAATACCTTTCTGTTGTCAAGGTGTTTGATGCTGAGCTCTGTTGGCTGGAAAATTTCTGGCATAAGCAAGGGTCACAGGTTAATGGACACGTTTGTCACTCCATATTTGAGAGCTGAATATACGATGATATTTCTGCAAAGAAAGAAATATTCTCCTCTCAGACACAAAGAACAGATCATTCCTATCTCAGTTTGAAAACAGAGTTATATTCCTAATGTAGCGAAGAGAAAGAATGAAAGTAAGGACAAAATTCATCTTCTCTGGGAACTTTAACAGGTAATCAATACCTTAGCTAGGATCTGGCTAGAGTTGGATGTAAAGCCCAATCAGAGCAAGGTGAGTCAAAGTCAAGCAATAGAAGGGTAAAGATATACAAGGCAAGCATCTAGGCAAGACCTGGGATCAGAAGCCAAGCTAAAGGACAGGAAACTCAATACAGTTGTACCAAGTTGAACGGCAAAACAAGAGGAAGATCAGAGGCAACAGTCAGAAAGCCAAGGAATTACAATGCAAAGCAGAGCATGGGAAGGGGAGCAAGACACAAGAGGAGCCAAAGGCAGATTAAGCAGTTAGGGTGCGATTATTCCTTTGACACTGAAGACAAAGAAGCAGCCAAGTTCAGCTGGTTATGTTTATCTGAGCTTCAGGGGTCAGCAAAGGCTGGAAAGGAGGGGCCTGGCAGGTCCCTGGAACTGGAACCGCAGCTGGAAGGTTCTTTCTGCTTTCTAGTACTCAGTCAAACATAAGGCTTAAACATTTCGGCCTGCAAGTAGACATTATTAAACAACTGGTTTGAGATAAGCTAGGAAAGGACTGAAATAAATGCTGCGCATGTGTGCCTGATTTACTCAGGGGCGTGTGTGGAGACATGGATATTGAAATAGGCAGTGACCTGACCTTGGTCCCCAGACTTCACAGGACAGGGCACTCAGGGTGTTTGTGTCACTGGTCACCATAGGTTAAGTATTTCTGTGAAAATATACTACAACAGCAGAGATAAAAGAGAGAAAATGAGGTGAGATACCTTGCTGTGTTTGATTTGAGGATTATGAAGGTAGGTTTTTAAGGTCAAAGGAAAGGAGATACCTTCAGCAGATGGTATAATGATACATAGGAAGGTGTATGTTCATGAAGTCTATTAGAATTTTTCTGTACTTTAGAATACATTTTGAAAGAAAAGTCACACCAAGAAGTTATATTACAGTGGTATTATGATGATGCTTAAATTGTACTTAAATTGATCCTTAAAGTCTGGAAATTATATAGTGAAGGATTTTTTACGACAGAAAGAGACATCCAGGCTCCCAGATTTCAGAGAGGAGTCGGGCCTTTCATTCTCAGTTGTATCTTAATCCCCACTGTCTTTTTTAATTCCGATGTGCTGATTCTGAGAAGGGCTCCACATGGCCTCACAATTTAAGATTTTTCTTACCCTCCATACACATTACAGTACAGTCCTTAATTTCATGATTGCTTACCGCATCTCAAATCCCACAACATAAACAGTACTTTTTCTGTGAACACCTTTAATAACAGCTAGAAATGTTTGATCATTCTGTTCTCCCTTTTGCTTCCATTTGGAGAGAAATACGAACATTACTATTGATGTGTGGGGGTTTTTTTTTAACTAAAGCTTCTCAAGGATTATGAGAACATTGTATTACAAGGTCAAAATGCTCTACTGAAATAAAATACATACAACACAGGTGGTTTTGGTCATATGACTAATCAAGAGTTGTGTAATAAATTGAAGTCATATCTCTCTTCTCTTTGGAGAAGAATGCGGGGAAGGTGGCAGATCAGTGAAGTTCTGGCACAAAGATAATGCAGAACTGTTGTTCACCAAATTCCACATTATATGAAGTAGAGGCTACTCAGTGAAAATAATAGGAAACTGAGTTAAAGCAAAGAAGCAGCCAATCCTTTTACCCGCTCTATAGTGAATTTCCAGAGCTTGATACCACAAGAGATTGCAGACACAGACCCTCAGAGGGTCTTCAAAACGGGAGTCAGAAAAATTCATGGACAACAAGCCCATAAAGTGATTAGGACTAGACAGGGCAGTGCTCTCTGAAGTCCCTGGTGTAGTTATTTGTGTGCTAAGGGAATATAAAAGAAATTGACTGCAAATAATGACTAGGCTCACATGCTGTCCATGAATGACATCTCCTTCTGCCATTGAGGCAAAATGCTGGACTACAACCCGGTAGCTTCTCATGTTCTCATGCATTTTGCTGCTTGGGGCTTTGGGTCACCTTGCCAACATACTATCTGCTAATTCATTTCTTTTGAAGCAGCTTCAGCAGCTCTTTTCCACCATACACTAAGGATTTCTCTGCCGACTGGCCATAAGGTATCTCTTATTGTAAAACGGTTGTTTGGGTGTAGGTGATGAGGTGGCTATTTGACTAAACTAATCTGGGAAGATGGAGTGCACATCAAGACTAAATGGTGCTCTGCAGAAATTAAGTGTGAACAGCTTGTCAGGGAAATAAGGACACAGAGAGGAAAAGACCACTTACTCAGCATTGGGATAACTGCATTAAACCTGATTTTATTCTGTCTCCAAGGGTCTTCATTATCCTTTGTAAATATATGGTCAAGTTGGAATTTTGTAACAAAAAAAAAAAAAAAATCACGGTTGTTTCTACACTAGCCAAGGGTAATATACAGACTAACTGATCTATAGCAATGCACTACATTCCTAAGGGTGAGGTGGTAACAAAAGCTAAAGTACTGGAATATTTCTGAAGTTCCCAGCAATGGAGACCATTTTTTGCACAGGCTGGCTTGAGCACTGATGCTGCCAGTATCTCCGTGACAGATGCACCTTCCTGAAAACATATTTAGAGAAATAAACTCCTTTAGCTATGGTAGAATAGTGGAACTGTGACTTTTGGGATTTGTAGCAGCAGTGTGCAAAATCAGCACAAGTATATGAATGCTTAATGTTGTCCTTAACTGACTGCTTTGTCCCAGTTCAGATTTTCTCATGTTTTCATATTGGTCATACATTCCTAGTTGGGAATTATTTGACATCAGTTAGCTAAGAGAATTCAGTCACAGGTCTTCTCTAAGCTGAACAAAGTCTATAGGAGTGAGAAGGAAATGCAACTCACTGCAGATGATGCTTGACTGGGGATCCAGGACTCTTAACCCTTGCTTTTCTATCAGTCTGGCAAGTCCCTTCACTACCAGCTTCAGTCCTGCTTGTTTTCTCCAGACTAGAAGAGGGAGGTCATAACATAGAAAGTGTGACTAGACCTTTTATTGTTTGGAGTTTGGCTCAGACCCTCTTCTGATTCAGAGTTCAAATTCTTGTGTTAAGATACATGGTTCACATGCTGTGTTTCTGTCTCCTGGTAGGAAGAGGGAGGGACTTAGGAAAAGGTGAACTTCTTGCTAAGAACTTATTCTAGGGAATATTTTGCAATACATAGTTAATTATATTTTATTTATTTAATTATATTCTTACCAATAAACTCGATTATTTGAGCATTTTTAGAAGAAAAAGTACATAAGCCTAGAAACATATAAAAAGAAAAGTCACTTCTAATATGAATACTTGTGGGCATCTTCTGTAGCTATAGTGTTTAGTTTTCATTTTTATTCCATTCCTGGCAAGCATAGAAAATTTGGGACTCCAAACTTCAAAATGGTAAAACCTTTCTGTTAAGGCTGTGTCTGTAGGATGGAGTCCATGGTCTGGTGCACTGATGGAGCAGTCTGCACAATGTATTGTGGCCAGTTTCATCTGGTGAGTGAGAATCTTTTATTTATGTAACAGAGACTCCCCTTTTTTTATTTATGTGACTTCAACTCTCATTTTTTTATTAAACAGAGTTCTGTGATAGCAAACACAATATAAACTGTTGCTTAGAGCCATGGTAAAAGCAACTGGAACCACTTCATGTAGATGTTGTCCTTGTATGTTTTATTTTATTAGAATTTTAGATAAGTTTAATATTAAACATTTATCAGAAGACTATATAGTTTACATAAAAAGTATATCCTCTTACTAAAACCTCCATTCACCTGAAGGGTTCTGATAACACATATAAACCACTCAAGTTCCATTTTTGTTTGGTTATTACAATATCAGATCCCCGTTTGAACCAACCCTGCTTCTGCATTATTCCATATTAAATTTTTAAGCTTCCAGCTTAATATTGTTCCTCCTTACTATTCATCAAGTAGATAACTGAAAAAGTGTTCCCATTTTTATTGTGATTTATATGCACTGTAAATACTTCAATCCGTTTTTTCTCAAAGTTTCCTGCGATACTAAGTTGAAAGCCAATTGAAATTCACTCACTGAAAGTGCTGTGTTGAACTGCATCAGCATTTTCCCTAAACCATGTGTTGCTTGTCTTTTAAATCACTGCAACAAACTTTCTTAGGGCTCATCTGCCAGTACTACACACAATAAGCTGGCAAATCCCAGAAAAGTAACGGAAGGAATTTCATATCCTCTGATGGCGTACAGCGATTTCTCTTCCTGGTCAGAGATCACCTTCACCATTCCCCTTAGTACTGTACATAAAACGTGGTAGCCTTGGCTCTGGCCTTCTGTCCTTCTTCTGCACACACTCCCTTACCGTGTCATGTTCTTTGTTGGTTTTGGTTTTTCCTTTCTTTTTTTTTTTGCCTATAATTAATAGTTGCAGACATTTTCTGTAGTCATTGGTTATGCTGCAAAAGTGTAATTTGAAGGGGCATTTGCACAAAAGATAAAATGGAAAGCTGATGTCTGTAGTAGGGGGCCAAGTGATTATGAGGCAGAAATAGTTTATGTTAGTTCCAAAGCAATGTAAGGTCTACCAAAAAAAACCCCAAAAAAACAAAACAAAAAAACAAACCAAAAAACAAACAAAAACAAAAAAACCCTAACAAACAAAACCCCCAACCAACCAAAAAAAAAAAAAAAAAACCAACCCCAGCCTATTATTCCAGAATAGTGTCTGTGTAAGAACATAAAGAGTTACACAAGCAGTAGCTGCTGTAGCATTATAATTTTATGTCCATAGTTCTGCCATAGTTAATTTCCTCACATGGACAAACACTCGAATTTTTACTTGCAAAGTCTCACCAAGAGTTCTTATTCAGGATTACCTTAATGAATACCTGGCTTCTTTTTAAAATGTATTGCTTTTTAAAACATCAGTAGTTGTAAGAGCTATGAATTCTCCCCTAGGCATCACAATCTCTTTGAAGCACTGTGCAGATTTTAAAATGCCCAAAAAACGTGATTCCATTTTGTTGTTGAAATGCTATGCAGACATTATAAACCCCTGAGATGAATGGACCTGATAGTATTAATAATAACAGCAAGTCTCCCTTGCAAAAATTAGTATGGCTGCTAATTGCTCTTTAGGCATTAGGCTCACCAAAGTAAGAGAGTAAGGAATGTGCCACACCAAAATGAAGGTGTAAGGTAAGAATAGGGGTCTGAAGGCTGAAACAATGCTTAGATAGCCAGACTGGCTGTTCCTTGGAAAAACAACTTTAATGACCTGTGTAAGGAATGTTGCATGAACGTCTTTCTCAGCCAAAAGCAATGGAAGGGAGGGAATAGGAGGGCATCACATTGCCACTCTTTTAGCTACACAGAGATCTACTGCTCTTGTATACTGGGCAGCAATACAGATTCACACTTGAAGGGGTAAGCTGTCTCTCATGCAAACCACTGGCTGAGAAGCTGGCAATATTTATGTAGTTATCCAAATCAGTTAGCTTGATTTAGGTAGTGGTAGGCTCTGATTGGAATTATTGGATGAGGACACCTTTCTAGGAGTGTATGAAAACTGCAGTGAATCTCTGCCGTCATTTATGCTGTACAGCTGGAGCACCCTCATCCCCTTGTTGCTGTTGGACATTTTGTTTTCTTTCATGTTTAAATATGGTGAGTGTTTTGTTCTACTAGTGATAGAAAGACAGAATATGACCTTGCTAAAAGCATACTTAATTTGAAATACATAACTGACTATTGAAGACAGTTGTTAAAAACCTGGACCCAAGAGGGAAAGCCATGAAGTTCTATTGTAAACATCCTCAATAAACTAGAGTAAATGCCCACATAACTCTGATACTACAACTGTAAAAAGTGTTTTCACAGTATTCTCAGGCAACTTCACAGGCAACAAGGTGCCTCCCTTTTCTCTGCTTTACTGGGTTTTGTTACAGTTCAAGGGAAAATGTGTATTTGCTTCACTTAAAGCTATGATGCATTCTCCTGTTACATTAGGACCAAATTTTCAAACAGGAACAGCCTTTGTATCAGATAACCAGCTTGAGAGCCTTCAGGGATCTTCACTGTCAGAAGGTGAGTTCTCAGGCTCTTTCAGATACCTCAGCTACTAGCACCAGCTACCAGCATCAGGTGGCATTGGAAATGGAAGCTGTTCTTGAGCTTTTAGACTTATTTATCAGAAATACTTAGCTTTATAAAAACTTTCTGCTTCAAGACAGCTCCTTTGGTAAGAAGATTTATTGTATTAGTAATCACTTACCCTATCCTGAACCACTGGTTATTATTGTGAATCTGAGCACAGCAGAAAAATGAGCTATTTCCGTGAAATTGTGTCTCCTTATGTTTATGAATAGGATCATATGTGTGGAGGCAGCTATACAGTGTAATAAACCAGATGATAAACTAAAAGGTCACTTCAAGTGCTGTTACTACCGAGAATAAAAAGATACATCAAGAACCGCACTAGTTTCATTCCATGATCCCTAAAGAAGGGTTAAGGACAAACTAGTCTGTAAGAATAGTGATCTGTCTCAATAGCGTTGCTTTTATTAGGCTGAAACAAGCTCTGTAAGTACACTGACTTTGAAGTCTGTTTTGCCTATCTTAGTTAAAATGTTTTGCACTATATCTCCTTTCCTGGGTGAACAGAGTGTTGCCCCCAGTGTTTGATATTATCTGATTATTCTGGGTAAAATTGAGAACAATTTAAATTATTTTGTCTGTCACAAAACAAAAGCTGGGAGTTTGGCAGGGGGAAATATAATTTTCCATAATAAATTCATAGACAACAAAGTCAGAGTTACCACTGCAGTTGCTTGGTGCCTTGGAGAAGCAGACTACAGAGTGTCTTGGAGTTGTTCTATGTGTAATCAACATGCACTCTATTTAAAATTGCCAGTTTCACACAACCTGTCATAATCCCTTGGCCAGTAAAATACCCTCATCTACTTTGCCCCATTAAAAGAAGGAGATGGAAATGGCCTTAATTTTGTGGTTTGTAGACCAGCTAAAAATACATGGGTTTTCCATCTTTAGCAGTATTCCTGGGAGGGAGGTTGATTTTCCTTTCTTGTGGTTTTACAGGGGAGGGGGGAGATACGGTTACATAAAATATGCAAATAGGAAACTACTTATTTTTTAAGTTCTGGTTTCAGATCCACAACTTACTGATGTGGTGGGAGTTGTAGTGCCAGAGCTGAAGTTTGAGTTTGACAGTTCATGTTTATTTCACTTACAGTGTTCCAGATAAAGACTATTTTACTTGCAGCCAGTGTTCCAGATAAAGACTTCTGGGAAGACAACAAAAATCCCACAGTGTGGTGTAAAGCTGACAAAACAAGAGAAATGAGAGGAGAATAATATCAAAGCTCATAGGCCTCTAGTTTTAACAGTTCCACTCGTAATGCTTTCTTCCTTCATTTAAGCTTCCAGTAAAGTCTCCCTGTGTTTACCTCTAATTTAAGAAACTGTCCGTTAATCCCATCCCTTCCTATTCTCTGTCATCCTGTTGTTACTTCCTTCCTCTTATCTTTTAATAGCTTGCTCACTCACTCTCCACCCCCACCCTGGCTTATTTCTCCCATATTAATAATAATCTTAGTACTGAGCACTTATATCGCTCTCTACATGTTCAAAGTGCTGTACAAACCTTAGCTAATTAATCCTCACAACACACTCCTCTCCCTCTGTAAGATAGGTAAGTATTATTATCTCAGTTTTACAGATGGGGAAATTGTCGCAATGACTCAGTGGCAGAGACACAAGCACAGTAACCTTGTTCTTGCAACCTCTATTTTGAAAATACCTTCTCCAACCCAGCTTGCCTCTATAAATACATTCCCATCTCCTTTGTCTCCTAAATCGTCAAGACAAATCCTCTGCCTACTCCTGCCGCCACAGCTCCCTTAATTGTTGCCATCTCTTGCTCGCTCAGACACCTCCAGCAGGAGCTTTGCCAGTGCATTGCTCTGCTGCTTCTTTGAATGTCTTGCTATTACTTGTGCTGTTTCTATCTCGCTTCCACCAAGCAAGATGAAAGTAACCCCTTGCCAGCCTCACAGGTTTATGGCTTTTCTTTGTTTCTGCCCCTGGATTCCATCAAAATCAAGGCATAAGTCAAGTGCCTGACTCAAGGCTGCACATTAGGGATCTGGATCAAGATGGCCTGAATTCCATCCACATCTTTTCCTAGTACCTTGACATTTCTGAAGGCATCCTGTACAAGTAGGAAAACAGCAGACATAGGTTTGTCGGTAGAATTTATTCCCTCTGTAAACGTGCAGCTCCAAAACAGGCCCCAGTGCTCCTGCTCAGGACCATGTATTGGTGGAGGTGCAGTCCACTGCTTTGTGTTTTCTGTCAGTGAGCTGCAAATTCACCCTGTAGACAAGGACACCACTTGACCATTGAAGATGCTGACCTCTGCCAGCTGACAGCTTTGTGTGGCCTGAACCACCTTCCTAGAATCTGGCATTTTGATACTTAAAAAACCTTCTTGAAATAGTTATGCTGAATCTGGCCCCTGAGAACAAGTGAATTGACAGAGGATATTCTTAAATTTATGGAAGACATGTCCACAGTCATAAGTAAGCCCATTCAGGATGTAACTGCCTCTGTGGTTACCTGTACCTGTTGCGATGCTTCCTTGTTCTGGTACATTGTAAATGGGTGGTCCCTGCTGTCATGTTTGCGTGGTCAGAGCATATGTGTGGCACAGTGGACCTAACTACTAATTACTTAGATGTTACCCCTGATTTGCTCTCTCTGGAGTGGTGCTGTTGGTCTTATCTGATCAGCAAGTAACAATAAATTCTGGTAGTGTATTTCACTGACAATCTTGCTTAGCTGCAACCATAAGTTTTGTCAGTCTCTTGTTTCAGACTAATTAATTAGACATGACTACATGAATTTGCTCTTTGAAAGACTCTGCCCTAATGTCGTGCCCTGTCAGGAGCAATCTGTTTAATGGATCAGTGTTCATTTTGTTATTTTGTGCTCTGTGTCATATGACAAAGTATCATACTTCTGCAGGTGAGCTATCAGTATCTGTGGTGCTGTAGTGAGGATTTTTTTTTCAGATACCTTTGAAGACTTGTAA
Source organism: Ifrita kowaldi (assembly GCA_013398055.1). Taxonomy (NCBI): domain Eukaryota; kingdom Metazoa; phylum Chordata; class Aves; order Passeriformes; family Cinclosomatidae; genus Ifrita; species Ifrita kowaldi. The sequence goes on along the minus strand of VZRS01012048.1, from coordinate 32,664 downwards.
TGAGACTCCACAGCAAATTCTTACTCATGCTTATACTAATGACAGCCTAATAATGATGAACTGAACATGAAGGCGCATCTCTTTTTTTCATCAGTCATATGCATTAGTGTCATGGAGGTCAGAGACTTGGACAAAGAAATTGCTGGATTTTTGCAGCTGAGTTTTGTTGACCCATACCCACTTCTACTTCAGCCCTTTTTCATTGCTTTATGTCAGTTTAGGTTATACACATACTATCAGTCTATTACTTTATCATGCATTGGGTCCTCACCTTCTGCAAAAAGTGAGCAAGGAAATTGGCCAGCCTTGGCAAATGTTCTTTGGGGGCTGAGTCTCTGTGTCAAATGTTATTTACTTAGTGTTTGGCTTGATACCCACAGCTGAGGTGATGGATCAGTGTGTACCTGGATGGGCTGCTTATGTGTTAGTTCAGGTTTAACAAGGCCTCTGTTATGCTAGGTTTTGGGGTCAGAAGATACAGCATCACTGCACAATTTGCATAAATGTTTGTTCTCAAAAACACTTGAAATTTTTGATAGTCCCTTGCTGCATTGTGCTTTCCTCATTCTGCTAAAAATTTATACTAGAGGGTGTAACCCACAAAGCTCTCAGCTCTCCAGAGGTCATTCACCTTGGTTAGGGTTGGCATCACTTTCAGACACGAATGTTCTTCCCAGTTTACCACCTGTACACTTCTGTGGGTGCTCTGCTTCTTCCTCAACAGCAAAACCCTCTGCATAGAGACCTCTGTGTCTCACAGTCCCTAGCAGACCAAGTGGCCTTGAGTACTAGCTCTGACTTCATCTCCCCTGCTCTTCCTCCACCCTAGCCTTCTTTCTGACTCTAACTCTTCAGGGAAAGTAGAAATCAGATGCTTAGGTTGCCAATTACCTGAGTTTTTTGCCTGAGGGGTGGGAGAGAGAGTTTTTCCTAAGGACCAGTATTAGGTCTCCATGGCAAGGTTTTAGTACTGGGGGGGCTACAGGGGTGGCTTTTGTGACAAGCTCTTGAAAGCTTCCCCCATGTCCAATAGAGCCAATGTCAGAAGACTCCAAGTCAGAGCCAATCAGTGACAGCTGTAGCACCTCTGTGATAACGTATTTAAGAAGGGGCAAAAGTTACTGCAAATGCAGCTGATGGAGAATATGTGAGACAAACGGTCCTGCAGACCCCAAGGTCAGTGAAGAAGAAGGAGGAGGGAGTCCGGGTGCTGAAGAAATTCCCCTGCTTCCTGTGGGGAAGACCGTGAGGTAGGCTGTCACCCTGCAGCCCATGGAGGTCCAGAGTGGAGAGATATCCACCTGCAGCTCCTGGAGGACCCCACACCAGAGCAGCTGGATGACCAAAGGAGGTTATGACTCCATGGGAAGCCTACAGTGAAGCAGGCTCCTTGCAAGACATGTGGATTCATGGAGAGAGAAGCCCACACTGGAGCAGGTTTGCTGTCAGGACCTATGACCACGTGGGGACCCAAGCTGGAGCAGGCTGTTCCTGAAGATTTGCATCCCCTGGAAGAAGCCACAATGGAGCAGTTTGTGGAGAACTGAAGCCTGTTGGAAGGACTCTGTGCTGGGAAAGTTCATGGAGGGCTTGATTCCCCTGGGAGGGACCCCATGCTTAAGCAGGGAAGCATGTGAGGAGTCCTCCTCTTGAGGACAAAGGAGCAGCAGAGACAGTGTGTGATTAACTGACCACAGCCCCCATTCTCCATCCCCCTGCATCACTGGAAGGATGATGTAGATGTAGAGAAACTGGGAGTGAAGTTGAGCCTGGGAAGAAGGAAGAAGAGGGGAGATGGTTTAAGATTTGTTTTTATTTCTCATTATTCTACTCTGATATGATTGGTAATATTTTTGTCCCCAAGCCTAGACTATTTTGCCCATGACAGTAACTGTTGAATGGTCTTTCCCTGCTCTTATCTCTACCCACGAGGCTTTCATTATATTTTCTCTCCCTCCTAACTCCCAGCTTAGGAGGGAAGTGATAGAGCAGCTTTGGTGGGCATCTGGCATCCCACCAGGGTCAACCCACAACAGTTTATTCAGTGGAATTAGAGCCTTTTAAGATGGAAAACTGCATTATTTTCTGGAAGCTGGGGCAATCATTTGTGGCTCTGGGAAGCTGTTCTGCCCAGTGACAAGTGCAAAGATCCTTGGTCTTTTCTAAGCCTGGTTCTGACCTCAGCATTCAGTATATTCATTGTGCTGTCTGACTACTCTGTGGAAAACCTGATTATGAAAAGAGCAGTCAGGAACCAAATGAGCTCAGCACAAGGCCCAGGGAAAGAGAATACTACGGGCATTTGAACGCTTGTTCTGGCACCAGCCCCCATGCCTTCAGCCATTTCAATGGAACAATTTTTTTTCTGCTTTTCTTTCCTGCCTAACAGAGAATAATTAACAGAATTGTGGTATTAGCCCATGTGTATGTGCCTACTCATGTCTATTTGCTATGAGTATAGCTACTGCTGCCTGGTAGAGTGGTCCAGGGCCTTCTAGATGTTCATTCAGAAGGTGGCTGTCAAATCCTGTTGGAAAACAGTGACTGGGTGAAACCTGTTCATTGCTGTATTTTTTTCAATTCTGTTTTTACAGGGAGTTGTATTTGGTATTTCACTGAAAAGCTCTAGAGTAGAGTTGATGGGGAATTTAGATTATCTCTAAAATTTTTCCCTTTTTCTATCAGCAGTGAATATTTTCCTTTTTTATTTAATTTTTCGAAATTCAAATGTAGTAAGTACACTGCTGAAACCAAGCTAAATGTTTTCAGGGCTACTGTAAATACTTGCTTTCAAAGAATAATGACAGTAGCTACATCTCCTTATTCCACCTGTATTCTTCATGGGTGTCTAAAAGTGCCTTGTGCATGGCTGGTGCTTTTACTGATTTCTTATCTGCAGTATTTACCTCTCAAAGTAATGAATGTTTCATTCCAAAAAGGTGTAGTGGTAAAGAATTTTGCTCTTTGCCAGCTTCTTTGATAGCAGAAATAATTTCTTACATTGTTTGCTAGCAAAGTAGAGAGTGTCTACATTTTTAAAGAGTAAATTTTTTCTAAAACGTTATATATTATGACTAAAACATTAACATTTCATTCAGTTAATTTGTTAGCCAGCATAAGCTGCCTTTCAGGCTGCAAATTGATGTTTAAACAGCAAACAAAGGAAAAAAAACTGTCTAGAGAGGTCAGTGCTTTGTATCTAATATGCTTTTGCAGTTTACTTTTGTTCTGGTAAGCAGATGCTTTGAAAACTGTTCAGCTGCAGTTCAGACAAAGGTCAATATCAGGCCAGTCAATATACAATGCAAAGATCCAAATCAATATCCTATGAAAGGAGGCTCAGCACCTTCTGCCTGAAAAGTATCTAGAATAGAACTTACTTCTCAGGCTCATGCTGTTGTGGGGGATTTCCTTCTTGTTCCCAGTGGAGGAGCCCATCATCATGTTGCAGTGATTGGTAATCTTTTAATCACCTATCCATGTAGTGAATTTCGTGATTTAAGGAAGCATATTGATAACCAGCCTTTGCTTTTTAGTACATAAATGCTAGGGTACCAGGCTTATATTTTCCACATAAAAGTTCAGCAACCACTACCTGCAAAAGGTGGTTATTAGGGACTAAGACTAGAATTCACCACAGTAAGTATGGTTATTTACTTTATACATTTATGCAGTGTATCAGCCACAGCTTTGACAGTGCTGTGCAATTTTTTTTTTCACATGAAGGCATTCAGAGCTAAGAAATATATTCATACCTGCTGTCAACAAGTGCAACTCCCTTGGAAAGCTCTGAGCCAATTTCAGCAGTGACGTGAATGGCAGCATAAATTTTAGGTCTAAATTAGTCAGAAAATAAGTGAAAGTGGGCATAATTTGCATGCTGAGGACTGAAAAAGGAAGAGTAGCTAGCGAAAAAAANAATAGAGAATCTACTAGTATGAGTGTAGTCCATCAAATTTGCTTCTGAATTCAGACAACTACAAGCAAATGTAAATGTTATACTTAATGCAACTAGCCATTTATAGTGGAGTGAACACACTTTCTCTACCTGTATGTATGTGCTGAATAAATTTCTCAGTTCCCCAGTGAGCTCAGTAGTATGATTGTAAATATACTGACTCATTATGGAAGGGAAATCTTGAGAAATTAAAAAAAATTCCCTTGATCACCTTGAATATGTTTCAGGGGTCTGTTGCTTAAAGCAGCCTTTCCTGTATTCCAGCCTGCTCAGGTAGATCATGGAAGGTGAGGGATATTTGTCACTGAAGCACCACTTCTGTGGTACCTGCTCACAGGAAATGGCTAAGAACTGTGTCATGAAATGAAGGCAGTATTTGAACTGTCAACAGGAACTGCTCAGCTTGGGTGCTGCCATGCTTCCAGGCAGCCCCTGGCCCAGCAGAATGATGCAGAGTATCTGAGGTAGACATCTCCATTCCAAATACAATGGGTGGGGAAAGGTGGCCACCTCTGCAATAATTCAAAGCAGCTAGGAGCTTCTCTCTCCACTGTCTGGGCAGGTCACTGAAACTCCCACCTTCCAATCACCTGGGAAACCTCTCCATTTTGATCTGAGCAAGTGTTGAACCTCAATCACCTTCATCCACTTGAAATCCAGAGCACTGAGTTGTCTCTTGAGAGCAAGCAGCTAATGATGGAGGAGGAAGAGGCAGCAACCACTTCAGAATAACTTCATTGTTTGAACACTCTTACAAGAAGTGGGAAACATGGATTTTAAGCCTTTCTCAGACTGAAGGGGTTTGAACCGCAATTCCTTTTTCCTCAGAGTTTATCCTACCCATCAAGCTAGAGAAGTTCTTCATTCTGTTCACTGTGTGAAGCTATGGAGCACAGAAAGAATAGGTAAGAGGGAGCTTGATTTTGCAGCCCATTGGTGAGGGCAGGCATGAGAGAGTCCTGAGGCTTGGTCCCAGCTGTCACTGCTGTTTAAGTATTCTTTACTGTTAATTTGTAATACAGGCACTCACACAGTCAAGTAGACACGGTTGACAGACTGTAGAGACTGTGGTGTTTAATTCTGCCTGAATTTGTACTAAGCACCAAAAACATGCGAACGTACTTCCTGACTTTCTCACACCCAGTGAGAACAACACCTGAGACTAGCAGCATAGTTGCCTAGTTAGGAGCAGAGTTGTTCAAAGCCTTCTGCAAAGGTAGTTGAGAGAGCAGGGAAATTGATGAAGGAAAAGTCAGACCATTCTTCATTCAAATCACATCCTGGAAGTGCCTGTTCTTCTCTGTTGTTTACAAAGTGAGCCTAGAATGACAATGTTCCCCAAATAAACCTCTTTGTTGAATTTAGTATGCCCAAATCAAGGAATATAATTTTTTCCTCTGTTGTTTTTCAGTTTATTGCTGCTGTTTTCTGTTATGTTCACCTCAGAATGGTGTACACCTTTGGAGAAAGATACAATGGATTTGTCTAAACACAACCTAAGTGCCAGGATTGCTATCTAGCATCAACCTTTCAGGGTGAAGTGTGGGAGATTTTAAGCCTTCCCTTTGCCCCAGGGAATTTGTGTACAGCAAAGCCTTCACTCATTCCCAAAACCAGCACACAAAGGACAGACCCCATTTGAAAGATATGCTCAATAGTCAGTCCTGAAATGTTACGTCAGTCAGCAGTTCTACCTTCTTTAACATCATTAAATACATCTTCTCCATCAAGCAATGTGTGGTTTCAACATATAAAATGCATTCATCATGTTGGGTTTTTTTCACCAGAGAACATTTTCTTTATTCGGAACACTGTCTCTCCTGAAAAAAGAGAAGTCCTGAAAAGGTAGCGACAAGATATGCAACACTGCTGCTCTGCTGGTGTCGCTTGTGGAGGGATCTGTAGTGAAGAATCCCAGAAATCCCCTTTGGGGTTCCATCTTACTTATTTTCAGTATTTCATGATCTATCAGGAACACACCTCTTGTTATGAAAGTGCTTCTGTGAGAAAGGTTGTTCACACAAGAGAGGAAGAAACTCATTGCTGTGAGAGTATAAACTGGCAGTACCATTTAGCTAAAGGTACCTTCAAGTGCAAGTATTTCAAAGGGATCTCTGTATTGCAGACTTGGGCCCTGTGGGTAATTCTGGGCCCATAAAGTCTTTGATGGCAGGTAGTGCATTGTCTTATATCTTTCCAAAAGGTCTTATTGCTGTCTGGGGCCTCATGTTGTTATTGTAATAGTAATGACAGCAAAATCAAAATTAAGCCACTATAGAGGATTTTAATTTTTTTCTGAGATATACCTCTTAGGAGCTTTGAGTGGAGGAACAATGTTTTGTAACTGTAATCCAGAATATACACAATCAGACCCTGTCCCAAACAAAAGACTTTTCTAAATCAGATGTCTTCAGTCCTCACCAGTGGCCTAAATGGCCTGTCTTTCCACCAGTGGAGCTGAAGGGAAAATATGGCTGTGTAGGGGTATTTTTCATTTTTCTAAATAACAGAGCAATGACAATTGCAGGGGAAATGGTGGCTGATGATGATGAAGAGTTTCAGCAAACTAGCAGAGACAGTGCGAACGCTTGCCATTTTTGTTTGGAAAAGGCTTCAGTAATAATGTCACAGAAATGACTCATCAGCCTTTATATCTCTCTGTGCAGTGTTTTTCACCTTTCTCATTCTAAGGGGATGTTAACTTGTTAGTGAAAATCTAATAAAGGTCACATAACATGAGTTCTCTGATGATCTCCACATATGCATCACCATCCTTCATAACCGTAATGATCCAGAGTCAATTATACACCCCTTAATAGGCCCAGGGAAGCTTCTGGAGGAGCAGGTTACAGTACAGCTACCATCTCCCTGCAGGTAGTCTGGCATGTACCAGCACTTTTACTACAGTCTGAACACAAAATTTGAGGCTTTTTCATCTCTAGTGCCTTTGGGAATTTTCCTAGGGTGATGTATATATATTTGTAACATTTAGACTGACTGTATTTTTCCTAAAACCATACCAGTTCTTGAAGTATCTTTTTTGCTGATCAGTTCAAGAGCCGTGGCAAGAGTGTTTCCCTGATCATTTCAGTGAATTAGTTGACTTCACTCCAAAAATAAGTGGCACTGACTGGAGAGGAAGTACTAGGGAAGAGGCAAGGATATACTTACTTAATCTATAACATAGTTCTTGTTACGAATAAAGAAAACACAGACGCTCTCTTTGATTTGCCTTAAACCACCTCCTTCTTCTATGTTACCTTTAAAAACCTTCAAAACCATGATGACAAAAAACTAGGCCTAATGTCTTCCCTCCTGTACTATCTAATTTAAATGTGAGTTCGAACAATTATTTACATTAATAACTCCGAGTTAAATCTACCAGCCTTGCCAGAAATGTCAGAGAAACAGCAAAGGCACCAGCTGAACACAATTCTAAATAGGGAGCTTCTCCCACAGATTTCCCCTCATTTGAGATCTCTTTCATACTGATGGGGATTACTTATCCTATAGATTCTGGCAGCTTCCCTTCTGATGGTTTTTTTATGCCAGTGTGTTATGGGGATGTTTAATTTCAGTCAGCAGGTCTTGTTTCCTGTTTCCTGTATAGTAATTAACACATCACCTTCTGTGCAGAGACCTGAAAAGTTTACATTTTTACTGCTAGGATCAAATCAGAAAGAGACTTTGTCTCTCTGAGAATAGCTATTCCAAAAAGATATACTGAAGTTATCAATAATTTAGTAGCTTGTGTGCTAATTCAGACTGTGCTTTCATCTTTATGATGATTGTTGTCACTGTTGCCATCAAACACTATGGTTGCTTTCTGCTGTTTTCTTCACGGTACTTAGGTGCCATTGCCTCTGGCATCTCTGTGAATAAGCTTTGCTCTCCCAATCCCTTAAAATTCCATGTCTCTTCTCACTCTGTCCTAAACTGTCCTGGCATTGGACCTCCTGCCAGGGTTCCATCCCTACAGCTGCTCCACTCACATCGTGGGGATGCCAGCAGGGCTGTGCCTGGCCAGATGCACTCGGGCAGGGAGGATGCTGTGAAGAACTGAGAGCCTGCTCCTACTGCAAAAAGGGCTGCTCTTGCAGGTTCAGAAGTCAGAGAGCAGGTAGGGTTATGCCAGCAGCCTCAGGATCCCTGTAAAGGCAGTAAAATCCTAAAGCCACTCATGTGCTTGTTGGTGTCAGGATTTAATCCTAAGTCTTTCTCTGGCTGGCTTCCACACAGTGGTTCTGAAGGCAGAGGTCTGTATTGAGGCAAGATCTGCCATGTGATCTTTCCTATACATAAAGTTTGGCTTAATGTGATCTATGGATTTTTTCCAGGTGCAAGGTCACTCCCACACCAGTTCTGTCACAGTCTGTTCTCTCCATATGGCTACATGTGTGACAAACAATGTCACATTGTTTTGTGACTCCATCATGCTTCAGCAACAGATTGTAAGTTCTCCAATGCCAGGCAAATTGGTTTTTGGTTTTAGGCCTCCTGTAATGGTGCACGGACATTTACATGAATTTTATCTTTATCTACATACCAGTGTTTATTTAGCGCTTTTATTTGATATTATCATTCTTATACAACCTTCCCCCTATGTTGTTATCCCTATCACATGTTCTTTATTTGTTGTATGAGCTTTGGAGGGTTACTTTTGTATTCCTCGGTCTATCTGTAATTGTTACAGCTTTTATCCTTGAGTGTTACCCATTCTAAAAAATGCTGCTAACTTTGAATGTCAAACAGGTTTTTAATGGAACCTCAGTGCTTCTCAGCACCTTTTTCTTCCCACTCCTGGTTTAAGCAAGCACACATAGTAGTTAGTTTTCCAAGCCAGTAATCTGGTTTCATTTTTGTTAGGCAAAAATCTAACCTTTCTGTACAGGTGTTCTCTTTTAAAAAGAAGCCCGAATACCTTACAATACAGTTCTGTTCTCTTTCTACCATGTTCACTCTTTAAGTGAGGATTTTGATTTCTGTCCTCGTCATCCCATTATATGGTCCTTTGCAAAGAACTGTCAGAGAAAACCGCCTGAAGGCCTGCGGCATCAGTGTATGATAATATAAGCATAACTCCTATATCCTCATATTCCTCTCTGTCATTAGTATCAATCTATATCTAAGAGCACAGATATCTTCTCTATCTATAAGTCCAGACATTAACTGAGATCCATAGCCTGCATAGTCACAGAAGTACTGATATTTCTACTAAAACAGCTATTTTAAAAACTCATCTCTAGCAGGACACTTTATTGGAAAGTCCATTTTAAGATGGAAGCACTTGCTTTCTTCTCTCTGTCCTTTGAAGTGGGCTTATTTCTTGTGTATGCCTATGGTCCTCTTTCACCATGGGAAAAAAGGGATCTTTAGGATCAGCAAATTTAGAGCCCTGGTTTTACAAGGAGTATATCATGCAGAACCCTTGCTGACTTTTCAGGGACTTTTTACAAAGCCAAGACTTTTAGACCGTGTGGAAATAAATACCTAGAGTGTGAAGATTCAGTAAATTAAAGAGTAAATTCAGTACATCAAGAAGAGATATAAACCAGTAGTTTTTACACAGAAGACTTTTTTTAAAGCTGCTTTGCCCCAAAGGGCGTGTCAAATTAGTTCAAATTTCTTAGACTTGATTGGAAGAATTCCAGTGCCTGTATCAACAGTATTTTCCCAATCTGGTTAAATTTGCAACAGCATTATAACCATTCTGTGACATTTGATCATGCCACAGCATTAGTATATGATAAAGGTAATAAATTAACTGAGTTAGACAGTAAACAAGATAGATGAAACAAATAATCAAAAGCTAGGCTGCAATTCTTAGATATCTTCTACGATGATATATAATTAAGATACCATAACACAGACAAGACATAGCCAGATTCTGTGTGCTTAAGCAGAAGCAGAGAAGGGGGAACTTTACCTACACAAACTGCCACAACTGCCAGCATACAAAATTATGACATTTGTAAGCATTTGTTCACTAGAGAAAATAAAGAATAAGAAGTATTCTTGCCCCAAGATAGCACCCGAGAATTGGTAGAAAAAACCTAAGAGCTGGGTTTTACAGCACAGTGGAGAAAAAGTCTTTGTGCATGTTGGTGGTTTGATGGGGAACAAGATGCTGAAGGGAGGAGAATACGTTGTTCAGCTGAAGAGAGGCCTAACCTTCTATTTTGTACTTATGAAAGAGCCTTTTCAATTTCATGATCACAGTATAAATACATGAATATATATCTGAACACTTGCACTTCCAGCTACCTGTTTGCTAATGGCCATAGCCTGGGTAAGCAGGCTAGTGCCCAAGATCGAATTGTGAGTGTAAAGCATTAACCTTTCAAATATCCCAACTCCTGAAAGTCACAGTGTAAAAATAATTTGGTGATAATGCAGATTGCAAAGCACAGTATTAGAGTGCATTCACCAGTTCAAAGGAAGTGCAATAAAATCAGCAGGACATATAAACTTCTAAATAAACACCTCCAAAGCCTGACTTGAAAACAACTGAAGGTGTTTGGGAGTCTGTGAAGTAGATTTGTCTTCAAGGAAGCTTATGACCAGACCTATCTACAGACAATGGCTTCATCTCAGTGTATAATTTTGAGTCAACGGTAAAAGAAAGACTAAGGCTTCTTAGGACTAAAGGTTTGTGGTCCTACTCCAGCTGCTTCATGCATCACTAACCACTGTAAGAGCATATATTGCTTCCTGAGGATTTCTCCTTTCAAGACTACTTTGATGCAAACTGCCAATTTAAGTACTCCATACAGAAAGTTTGATCTAGAAACAGAATCATGAAACAAGGATCGTCTTTCTAAGTTTGGAACCACAGTGTATAGTCTGTATATATTCTATAAAACCAAGAACTGGCACAATTGCTAAGTTTATGCAGTGTCACTGGATAGTCTTGAAGTTCCCTACTGAAGATCTGGTGTGGCAGCAGTCGGTAGGTGTCCAAGGCTGTTACTCCCTGGTCTTCCCTTGTCCCACCTACACTGCTAATGGTTTTCCAGCATCAGAGATGCCTGTGGTAGGATTTCTATCGTCTAGTTTTAGATGTTCACATCTGAACTTGTCACCTCCAGGTCTCTTCATTTCCGGTGAATAAAAATACATGTAGTTCTAGAGAACTACATTTTAGACGTGTACTTTGGTAAGAAACCATTTGTTTCCACTGACTTTACAGGGTGTTCAGATCATCAGCTCAGATACAGACTTTGAGAACACAGACTTTTGGCAAGGTACATCTCACTCAGTTTGTATGAATTGTCAATCACAGAACGATCTGCAACTTCAATTGCCTGATAATAAGGAAATGGTATGTCATTTTTCATTTTCTTCTGTGCAGGTCACTCATATGTCCATTCTCTGGCAGCTATTTCACTTCCTAGCTTTGCTTGCCATGCTACTGTTAAATTGAGCACAGTCCTTTTCTCTTCATTGACCTTCTAGCAATTAACTGGCTCTCTTTATTACACCCTATTTTAATGTCAACAGTTTTATGCTAGAATTCAATCACTTGGACACTCAAATGACTTCACAGGAGACTAAGAATGAAAAAGAAGTCCCTTTAATATATTTAGATTGGAATTATAGTAGATAATTAACTTTAAAACACATTTGTATAAGTGAGATTTTCTGAGTACAACAAACCAAACATAATTGAAGTTATTCCATTCATTACTTGAACTGTGTTTTTACTTTCTGTGTTGTCTAAGATATGCCACTGATTTTCATAAGATAACTTTTTAGCTTTTATTTCCAAGCCAGGCTAACAAAAATTAAAAGTCATGGAGTTTGAGGGTCTCTCAGTTGCTAAAGATTCTCCATGTACTCCCATGTCTTTAAGAAATACCTGGTTTCACTTTGAGTATCAGAGCTTAACACATAAACCGTCTTTGGGATTGTAGAGAGAAATGGAAGAAGTAGAAATGGAGGTTAAGAATTACCCTATTTTGAATAAGATTCCTTTCTCAGTACTGGATATCAGCCACTTCTGGCTGCTCAAAGGAATCACAAACTTTCTGTTATCATGAGGCTTCAGATAAATAAAACTCAAAGATCCTTCTCACTTATTTTGGTGTCTTTAAATAAATATTATGAAAATCATGAATAAGTGCGGTGTTCCCCGTAATTAGTCTAGTATCCTTGCATGCTTTTGTATTTTTTTCTGGTATATGTTGAACATAGATGGAATGAGGGGAATCTTAATAAATTTTTTCATGGAGTTTGTCTAAAATAAAACACCCAAAGAGAAGTGCATGAAAACAAAACAAACAAAAGTATCTAAAAAACTTCTTGTGGGCCAATAGTATATTACACTCTCTCTAGTACTGGCTTTCACCTTCTCCTCAAGAGAACATTAACTTAATTCTAGATGTATTCAAGTATACTCCACGTCATCCAATTCATGCCATTGTTTTCTCCCATTGAACTCTGTTTTGCATCCAGCAGGAGTTCTGTGGAAAAAAAGGCTGATAAATCAGAACCATAAAAAACATTTTAGGATTCGGGAAATATCTCTTCTTCTGGGATGTCCATCTCAGTTCCTGTCCACAAACATTTATTTGGGCTTAAGCTGTGTTTTTCTTTGCCCCCTGGACAAATGACACTGCCCAGGTAACACTGAAAGCAGCATTTTACAGGTATAGCCAGGGGTGGTATTTAATGCACAGGTAATGTCTTGAGGACATGAAGAATGCCTCTTCGTCTTGTTGGAAGTTCACTTCAGCTTTCCTGAATTTACAGATTAGCAGCATAAAACCTTTGGTGAGTTTGTTTGTGGTCTTGGCTCAGCAAACAATGTCAATGTTGTTACAAATTTATGTTGATGCTTCTTTTTATTACTAAGCCATAGTACATTCACAAAACTAACTTCCTTGTAAAAATCAAGCATAAAATTATATATCCCTACTTCCACCACTGACAAGAGATAGAATATTGTCCCTTGTTCCTGAACAATGCCAGTGTGGCTTTTTGAAACTTTATGTCAGCCACAGAAAGAAACCCTTTGGTTTTAAGACAAACCCACCACAAGCAATTTTCTTTTAAAATCATATGTACCATCTCACTGAGAGCTGTACATTCTGTCATCCAATAAATATTTCAATAAACAGAAATATGCACCCTCCCTTTAAAATTTTTTTAAATAGTTATTAACATGCGCAGAAAGCTGCACAACAGATGTTCTAGACTTTTGTAATAAAATATATTTTGGGAGAGATAAGATAAAATGTAACATAATTAGTTTTCTTTATGGTAGTTTTGGGATTGTTTTTTTAAAGAGATGATCTGAGCTGAGATAAAAATCTTGTTTAATAATTTAGAATTTTTTATCATGTTCATTTCTGCATTTGAAACATTTAAAGGTTATTTTTATGTAATTTTTTATTTGTCTAAGTAAATGCACGCAAGTCTCTACCAAGAGGGGCTCATGCCCCTGTTGATCAACTGGCAAGTTCTTTTTCTCATGTGAAGAAACAGTTAAGCATGTTAAAATATATATCCTAATGTGGCAAAGCAAGCACTTGAAGCTCAACCCTTTTACATTAGCACCGAACAAAATATTTGTTGAACATTAAGACTCAAATAAGAAAGCAGCAGTGAGATGCCAGCACTGTCTCTTGTTTCTCATAACATCAATTAAAACAGCAGGGTTGTGTGGAGGGGGAAAAAAAAGCACAGAAAAAAAGGTTACCCGTAGGTAGGCAGGGTAGAACTGTCCCTTTTTGTTACTCCAAAAATCTTAAATGATGAGAATTTAATTAGTGTGACTTGTGTTGCACACAGGTATGTGAGTAGCTTGTTAGCCCCCATAATTAACAGGACTGGAGAGCTGGTTGCCTTGTGGCAGACAGCAGTGTGAGGCAGCAGCAGCAGCAATGGGGAGCAGGAGCACAGCCCTCGCTGCACCTTGGGGCCCAGCACTCGGACAGGTGGGCTGCAAATTCCACGCCTGCCCTCCCTTCCCCTCCCATAAATCTGCCCCTGGGGGAAACCTGGCCAAGGCAGCCCATTGCACAGAAAGGGTTATCTGTGATTTCTGTGATCAACTGCATGATTAGGCTGGATGTCGTTGAGGGTGGTGATTCTCTAATGGGGCCACTGTGATCTCTGTTGCAAGGAAACTCTGCTGGGGAGGAAAAACTTGCAGAAGACATCAATATGCATTTATACAAAATACCTCAGGGCATCTTTGCAAACAACAGACTATAAATTAAAAGAGCTTTTTCTCTGTTAAGCCAATGAAGGAGACATGCTTGCATTAGATTTATGTCAGAAAGTGAATCTTAGTGTTAGCAGTTTTCTTTCAGCTGATGCAGTTAGCTGCACTAAGGTATGAATTTAATCACTGAGCCGTTCGGGAGGTATCAAGCATAGACATTAAATAGGATTATGCAACAGCCGTCTGTACTTGCTAATTAAAATGTGGAAAACAGCCAGTATCAAATTATTTTGTTTAGACAATTCATGGCTGGGTTAGGGAGTTCAGCATGTATGCGGTGGTTTCACTCTTTGGTAAGGCTTTTACAATTTCACGACGACCTGTATTGTTCTAATATACAGACTCCAAGTATGGCCAATGTCATTGTGCACTAAAAGAAACTTTAAACTTTTGTAGTGAAGTAGGATTTTTAATAAATAATTTTCATTTTATTTGTGTAGTTTGGAAAAGAGCCTGCACCCTATAAATTCTGTTCACCAGTAGCTTCACCTACCAATTTTACCTACATTTCAACTAAATTATTGTCAATTCTTGCTTTTAGAAGACTCTTTAGTTTAAAAAAAAAAGAGCTATGATTTTGCTTTTAAATGGACTCACATGAATCCTAGAGAATTTGCTTTCTAATGGTCCCTTATTCCAACAAAATTTACTTTTGCAAGACTGAATTGTAGTCACAAGTTGCACTGATGTGCTTTGCATGTATCCAGCAAGCAAAATCTGGAAGAACATTCATTCGATCCTGTAGCTTATTCCCTGTGACCCACCAGCTTGCCCCAGGGAGGGAACTGTAAACTGGATGAGTTGTTCTGGCAGTCTGTGTCCTGTAACTCTTTCCCCAGTGCCCCAGTGCACACCCCTGCTGCCCTGACAACATGACCAAAAGTTCATCCCTAGCACACACACACTGCCTGCAGCCCCTGCTAAATGCCACATGCATGTGGGAATGCAAAAGGCTACAGGGACCACCTTCCTTTATGCTTTTTTGTTGCATATTCTCCCACCTCTTTAAGTGACTGGAGCTGTATCCTTTGTTGTAGGGTGCTCACCTAATAGTCATTAATTTCAATGCTTTAGATGAGGGAACTCACTGCCATACATGCCACAACTCTTTGCCAGTGCATCTGAAAAGAAAGCTGAACGCAGGGATTGGATGATGTGTACCTCAGTCTACCCCTACCATGGAGCTAGGCCACATCTGAGTTGTGTCGCCAAAGCAGAAGGGTAGGAAAACACACCTGCATTCTTCAATGTGACACAGCTCATATGGCCCACTGTAGCCAAAAGTTCAGGCACTCCTTTCTTAGTGCCTGAAAGCTCAGTATGTGCCACCTCTCCATCTTGCCAGTTAAGTGAAACCCCGAAGGAATGCTAGTGCAAGAGCACATGTGACCATAGGCAGGGTTATGAGGACCACTGTAGTTGCTTCAGTGACCAGTGTAGGAGGTCTGGCCCATCTGTTCTTCGCAGAGTTTTTTTGTTGGGTCCCAAGTTTCTTGTTCCTCTAAAGAAACTATCCATAGCCATTAGTTTTCTTCTCAAGCATGCCACCCTTCGTTGAGCCCAGAATTCAAGCAAGATAAGTAGGTTTGTGTGTTCAGAAGAAACACCACTGAAATTATCAGCACAGGAGCCAAGCTTAAAAAATTACATTTCTATTGTCACCATTATGGTTTAAAGTCAATGCCTGCTTTGGATGAAGAGTACTTCTGCCCTACGAGACTTCCATCTGCACTTCCCTTGCACTACCATGCACAGGTGGTTTTGCATCCTTCTAACATTTTGATAGTTACCATTAGCAATCCAAGTGTTAAAAACTTTTTAAACAAAACCTTGAATTTCACTTCACTGTTTTGTGGCAAAGTCAATTCAGTGACAAAACTGCAGCCCCTGTGAAGGAGTAAAAGGAAGCTGGAGTTCTTCAAACTTTTGAGTTAGAAGAAAAGAGGGTTTGAATAACTCTTCTGACAAAACAATCCGGGTTTTAAGCAACATAGATTCAAAGGGAAATCTTAAAATCTTTGAGCAGAATGCATTAGGAACTTCCCCAACCACTATTTTTCTCCTTGCATGAAAATGACTCATTAAAAGGACACATCAAATTGCTTTCCATGTCTGTGAAAGTGAGCACCAACACATTTGGAGAATTTGCTAAACTGTTACATTGAATGTGATATATAACAAGAGGGTTAGGAAGCTGCTGCGTTAACACGTGGGAGATGATAAGAGAAAAACACAAATGTCAATGTAAGAATAGGCAGGAAATTTCAACTTGCAATTATGCTTTAGTTTTTCTTAACAGATGTTGCAGTTTGTAAAACAGAAAGAAGCCTAGTTTTGTAGTTCATGCTCCCAATTTTCAATATAATTTTAATGTAAGTGTGCAAAATATTTGGTTTCATGCTTTAGGTTTGTTTAGGTTTTCTTGTAGTATTTTTGCCCTCCATCCCACACAGTACACTCATGATGTTCATCTATCTCAGCTGGAAACAGAACAATATTTTTAGGCCCACGTATAGACACAAAGTGAGACTTGATGTTTATATTTAGTGATTATAGACTGCTAAATACAGAGATTTCATAGCAGGGAAGTCTTTTAAATGAAGTGTCATATTACCCACAGACAATAACTTCTACCCATCCTTCTGTAGGCAAACCCCTAATAGGGCCAGTGTCAGAAAACTGGCCTGTAAAAAGAAGAAAAAACAAAATCTGCCTTTCTCTCCCACAATCGTAAAGTCCCAAAACAACAATGCTCTTTTTTCTTTGGCTGAAAAAGGAAGTTGCACTGTGCTTGGATTTGAGGCATGGGCAGGAGCGTGGCAAGCAGATCCAAGAATGCCACTGCTTGATAGTCAAAAGTTATCAGAGAATGCACATCAAGCTGCACTCATGATGCTTCTCTGTCCTTCAAAAACTGTCATCTAAATCATCTAGCTGAGGATCAAGCTGAGGTTTCACTTTCCCAGGCCAAAAACTTGTTTCCTGCAGAATTCATATAAAATACAGCATGATTTCTTTGAAAAAGCTGCAAAGTATTCGTATTGCTCCACAGACTAAGAGGATGAACATCCCCTAGAGTCTCGCCCCACAGACTGTGGAAGGAGACTTCTCCAGTCTTTCTCCTCACCACTAGTCCACTTGGCAACTTTTGTTTCAGGCTTTTGGTCAGTGAAATGGGAGTGAGGTCACAAGGACCTGAAGACAAATGGAATCAATAGGGAATCCTGGAAGGATGTCACCCCTTGAAAACACTGAAAGAGTGTTATTTATGGACATGATTTCACACTCCATTAGGAAGGTGTACACCTTGTGAAACTCAGGGCAGTTGTTCCTTATTAATATGTCTAGCTGAAAGCAGCAGTTGAATCAATGTTTAAGCAGAAAAGGCTGTTCACTCTGATAATTAAGAAGAGTTGGACAGTTAACCTATCAATAATAGCTGTTCCAGTCAATTCAATAGAAGGTCTCATTTTCATAAGAAATTTGGGTGGAATACTCTGCATGCTATTCTGTTCCAGAAAAGAATCTAGTAATACTGCATTAAAAATATGTATTTCTTGAAGTAAGTATTTCATTAATTTGACCTGTCTGGTCACATTTGTGATAATATTTTTCATGACACAATAATACCAGTGAATTTTACTGCTTGCCAAGGGAGACTTGTTACTATCAGGATGCATCCCAAATGTGTTCAGCTAGTTCACTTCAAAGGAAACAATGGAGCTTATAGACATGGTAGGCTACCATTCAAGTTGGCAAGGTTCCCATTGCAAATATTCCTTCTTGTGAATATCTCTTGCCATCCAAGTCCTACATGATGTATATAATTTGAGCATTCTCCTTAATGAATGACAAATGAAGAGCAATCTCTGCAAGGGAGTTTCAGGGGAGACATGGGTAGGATCCTGTGTTACGCTGAGTGAACACCTTCAGAGCAGGCAGTCAGAGGAGAGACCCTGATTCAGAGGTTCTTGGTGGGAATATGATCAAAGAAAGTTTTGAATCTAGCCCAGAGAGGTCACAACACCTCTCCAGAGATGTTTAGCTGCCAGCAGAATAAAACCTCAGCTAAGTATATATAAAACTAGAGGACTTTATGCGTTTTTGACATTTAAGGATAGTACTGTAGAGCATGACAAGACAAGCTTTGTCTGATTACAGAGCATGGCATGGCACCCTAAATTACCAAAAATAAAATATGTATTGTTATATATTGCTACTATATGTTTTCTACAGTTTGTATATGAGAAAGTATGATTAAAAGTCGATGAGACTGTTTATAAATTTTGATTGCTTCATAATTTTAACTCTGAGCAACATTTTTATCATAATTATAGGCTTTCTTAAAGCATTTATGCAGATTGTTTTATTCAAAAGGGGTTTATTCCATATAAACTCCACTCTTTTATCTCTCCATAAAATCAGTGTGTGAATTCCCAGCAACCACAACTCCACTAGACAGTCATCACATTAGTAGCAGAGATATTTTCAAACAAGACAATATTCCTCAGATTTTTCTAAATATTATCTCCTGCTTTCCCAGCCAGTGAGTGTCGTGGTGGTAAATAGTAATGATAATCTTGAGTATATTTGTTGCCTCTTTACGTCTCTTTAAAAGTATTAGCGAGTTTGTTCCCATCATTTCTCTGTGATGTTCCTGTGTGCTATAGTAGCCAGTGTATCTATGGTTCAGTGGAGGCTTGAGGAGATTAAGCCAGATATCTCACATCTTCAGCTCAAAGATATTTGAGTCCAGGGATTTAGATGCAGAGCTTATGTTCATTGCAGTGACAATTTTGCGTCTAAATATCCTGGAGCCCTACAAATGCTGAAATCCAAAGGACTTACCAGGGACCTCAGGCTGTTTCTTAATCATTTTTAATAGCCAGTTGATTGCACTGTTTCAATACATGTGAACAGCTTTTGATAGCTGAAACAGGGTGTGAATCCATGACTCCCAGCTCAGATTGGCTCATATCCATATTGCCTATGAGGAGAGGGCTCCGGAGAAAACCATCCTCTCTCCCTCCTCCAGGTTTTCTCACAAAGGATATGAGATGTCCATCCCAGCCAAAAGCCCAGGATTTCTGCAGTGGCAATGATCAGAGCATCACAACACTTTGGTGAAGCGTAAGGCAGCAAACTGACAGCACGGCTGGACCTAATGTAACAGAAAAACAATCTGACCCCCGGGTGACCCAGGGGCAGTCCTGGTAAAACAGCAAAAGTGAATCATCTTCATTGGAAGAGGAGCTGAAAGGTTTGAATAGTTTCATAGCAGTCAGTGTCTCAGCAAGCTATGCCTCATTGTCATCTACTCATCCCAATGATTTGAGAAGGAACTTCTCCAGTACTGGAATATCTACAGAGTAAACAGAAGAAAAGATATACCCTCTTTTTGCATATACTGCTGGGGAATCAAATGGAAAATACACTGTAACCTCCCCCAGGAAATACAAATTCATAATGTTAAATGTATACAAAATACGTGCAACCATTTCTGCCATTGCCATAAAAATCTGATCTTTTAGTACATGTGCTTGGATACTCAGAAAGAAACCAATTTCTTAAAGCCGTTACATGTTCTGGTGGGTTCATGACAATGATGACAGTCTCTAAACACTTCATTCTTCAATGAGCAGTGTTAGTTTGCCTCAGTCTCTTTGAAGCTAAGCCTGATGCTAAGTCATGCACCCTTTTAAAGCAATACTTTCAACCTTGATGATGTCATCAAACAACTGGATTGCATTGCAGTGGGATAACCTAATCTTCACCCCATACTTTCTACTCATAAGCCACTTGAAAAAGTGTTCTGCACTTTGGTCTTGGAATGTATATTCTGCACTTGGATGGTGCGATTTGGACTTCAGACCCTACTGAAAGGGGAAACAAATCTAAGACCTAAAAACCCCCATCCCCCTCCCAAAAAAAACCCCCACCACACTGAGAAAACAATTCCATTACTGTCTACTGCTCCAAAATTAAATGAGAGAATCAGCACAAACAATTAGATTTCCCCTGTTGATTTTTATAGCTTGCATGTTACAGAAGTCATAGCTTCCCTCTGATTCCACTCCAGTATGGATCAGCCATCATTCCACAGCAATCACAGGAACCAAGCCCATGGGAGACACGATTTTGGTGAACTTTGTTTTTCCTGTCTCCAGCACAAACCCCATTTAATCCTTGAACTCTAAAATCGGAATCATCTTTGTTTACATGTCCAATGTCATTTTAGTAATTTCCCATCTCTATCATCTGAACTTGTTCGATGGTATTTCCACCTTGAAAACATGCTAATATTAACACTTGAAGTATGGAGATAAACACTATTTGAGTGCCTGGATTTCTCATGACACTGCAGTTGGAGAGGGTGCCGATCTGTACTTCAGAGCAACTGTAGGACAGGCAGGTTGTCACTGGACTTAATTTCAAGACTTCATAAAGCTGCTGCATTTAGGAAAAAATATTTAGCTATGTCAATTGTATATTGACTTCGGAGGCTTGCAACAGTTTCATGGCAGAATGCTGAAACAGTTGTGTCTATGATGGAAAGCAATCAAACATTCATGGAAGTATATTGGTTTAAAAAGCAAACATTAGAGGTAACAGAATGTCCATTTTTAAGTAGCAAGAGGAGATTTTTTAATATCGATCGAGAATGTCAATATTTTTTTTTTCCGGATTTGTTGATCACTTACTTGTTTGAAAATAAGGGTCACGTTCTACCATAGCCTTTCTTTGCAAGCAAATGGGCTGGATAACAGCTACAAGCATTTTTCTACATGAGGAAATTGAATAAAGACAGTCCAGGCTCCTCTCTAGAGCCAGGGATCAGCCACAGAGCCAGCCGCGCTGCCCACCGAAGTTGCAGCTACAATTGATTTAAAATAACTCAGCGGCAATTATTCCAGAATAAAACCTGATTTCTTCTTTGACGATGTTATCAGGTGCTAGGCTGTAGTTGGTGTTGTCAAGGCATGGAAGAGACCTTACCTCGGGGCTGGTGTTTGGGACTCGAGGAGTTCCCAGTACCCTCAGCGTGGAGCACTCCAGGCAAACCGCTGGGGTTTTTTTAATATATTTTTTTTAAATCTGGGGTTTCTGAAGCGGCAACTTTCAGGTCAGACCCGGCAGCAGAGTGCCTACTGTACTGACCCAGGAGTCCTGGTAAGGGCTGGGGAAGGCTCCGAGCCCCTCTCCGCCAGCCCGGGGTTGCGATGTGCAACCCCGCAGTTGCGGCCGGGGGCCGCTGCCCGCCTCCCACAGAGCGGGGGCACCTCCCGCCGGGCACAGGGCTGCGGACATCCCCTTCTCCCCGTGCTTCCGAACACCTGGGGCAGGATTAGCCAGTCTCAGGCAGTCACTGTCGTTCTGCAAACGAAGTGTCGAAAGCCCCGCAAAGCAACAAACAAAAACCTGCGAAGAGGAAAACGCTCTAATCAAGCAGCAGAGCTTTGGGGATTTGGAGAGGAGCGTGGAGAGAGTTCGGATCAAATGGGATTTAAATGTAAACAGCAGTCACTGCATATGATCAATAATCACCCCGTGTGCATTCCTCTACTCATTTAACATCAGCTAGGACAGTGCAAATGCTGCAAGTGAGTACTCGACAAGGAAATCAGCTGAGCGTGTGTTTAAACTGTGGTTAATTATTAATATGAACAATTCTTTTCAATTAAATGTTTCGTTTAATCCCCTCATATCGACTTGTCTAGGAAGCTACATGTCTACCTTCCAAAACGATAATGTGGGTGCAGACTTATTCTGGGGAATTTGATATAATCCATACAATGAATTATCATCTTTACTCTTCTTGCTTCTTTCTAACCACCTGAGGCAACGAACAATTTTTCGTGTAAATACTTATGACATTTTTTAGATGTTCAAAGGAAATTTGTCAGGAAAGTCCCTCAAAGTACAGGGGAAAACCACATCTCGGTGAAGATACGAGTCTAGGAAATGTGAGTTCAAAAGGAAGAGCAGCTCATGTTTTGAATGGTAACTTCCAAAGAAATTAAATGTGACTAATATTTTCCTGCTACCGCTCATAATCTCTTGTCATGTCCTAGGCTGGCGGGCTCCACCCTTTGCAGTGGGTCTGGCCACCTCACTGCTCGATCCCTCGTTCGCCCTACGGAGTTTGTGCTTCTGCAGCTGCCTGCTCCCTGCGTCTGTGGTCTTTCCTTCCGCTGCCGCCTCCTCCTAAATCAAAGCCCTCTGGTCGCGCTGTAGAAAACAGTCTCTGAAACCTCGGAACCTGCAAAGTCCTTCTTTTCCTTCCTTCCTTCCTTCCTTCCTTCCTTCCTTCCTTCCTTCCTTCCTTCCTTCCTTCCTTCCTCCTTTTCAGATTTGGAAGAGCAATGACAAGTTGAATGAATTAAGAGCCTTGGTTTCTCCGTACACACGGCAATCAGACCCTTTCAACAAGCCATCATATTTGTCCTTAATTTCGACTTTCCCAAGCGCTGCTCTCATATTCCACTGTTTGAAATGTAGGAATATTTAGCATAATTTGGAGGTCAGATTTCTAAATAAGCCTACTTTAAATAACAAGCCCACACGGGAGATTGTCAGTATCTTTATTTTGTATACAGTTTACACACTGGCACCGCTTTTTAGAACGGTATATGTGGGTTAAAACTCAATTTTACAACCCCCATTTATATGAGATGTAGGTTTGACATCTGTTTGCCAGAGTGTTTTGCACTTAGCCTAACACCCACTATTAAATGACAAAATTGTGGCAGGCTGTCAAAGCCAGCTGACTGACAGCTGCTCTACTTTACAAAAAAGCCCCATTCAAATATTTGCAGGGTTGAAGCTTTCTGTAACGCTGTCGCCATTCTCCCCGTTATTTAGCATGTAAAATATAAGTCAAAGTTTTAAAGCTGCTTTCCAAAATGTTGCCATTTTTCCATATAAAAAGAGCGAGCGGTGGTTGCTGGCGGGGATCCAGCGCCGAACGCATTGGGTGGATATTTCGCTGGGTCCCCGCGTTCCTCCTATCTGCACAAACCCGATAAAACTGTCATTTAGCAGCGTTTCTTAATATTGCAGCTAATTAGAGCCGGCGTGTTATTGAAG
Organism: Ifrita kowaldi; assembly: GCA_013398055.1. Classification (NCBI taxonomy): domain Eukaryota; kingdom Metazoa; phylum Chordata; class Aves; order Passeriformes; family Cinclosomatidae; genus Ifrita; species Ifrita kowaldi. Next base: position 9,391 of record VZRS01012048.1, on the reverse strand, counting down.
TGAGAGCAAAAATCCACTTAAAAGAGAGGGGAGGGAGGGGGATGGAAAAAGAAGGGAGGGGAATTTTCCGTGCAGGCAGAGGTACGCAACCGGGCACGGCTCACAGCGAGACCCCCCCGGGAAAAGGGACGGGCTCTGGGGAGGGGACACCGAGGGCATCCCGGCACTCCCGCAGCGGCCCCCCTCCCCCTTTTGCCCCCCCCCAGGGGTCCCTCTGGGCAACTCTGGAAGGACGTGCAAGGGACGGCGCTAGTGGAGGGCGAGAGCTGAGCCTTGGCCGAGATCTCTCCCACTTCTAGCCCCACGGATGAGGCTGTAACATTTAATTCAGGTCATTAAACAGGTTTCCCTGTTCCCCCTGCAAGCGTCAATACGAGTCTGTAAAGGGCAACGGTGGCTTAAACTTAAAAGCAATCTGCTTTTTATTCCAACATCTCTAATGATTGTATGTGACTGAGCAACTCAAAATAGCTGACGAGGTAATCCCTGCATGCTAAGGAGCCTTTGCAGCAATTGCTGGGGTTTATTTGAAACTCGGGTGCTTCCCGCAGCTTTTGCGAGACAAGCAACGCTCTGGCTGGCAAGCGAATCGGAGGTTAATATTGGGGGTGGAGGGATGTATGTATTAATTTGTTTTTTGAACGAGGACTAGATCCATCCCCTAATAAAAGAAGGAGACAGTCCGGCCATAGGAAGGCGGCTGCCCGCGGTGTCCGTTCCCAGCGCTCTGGCGCCGGCACCGTTGGTCCCCCCGCAGGGTACAGCCCCGGCAGCCACGACCCGCCTGGATGCTACAGCCGGCTCCACCGGCGGGCAAAGCCATCCCTCTGTTCCACTCCTCCCTCCCTCCCCGCCGCACATCCTCGCCACAGACGGGCAGGCACACACCCGCACAGCCGGAGCAGAACGGAAATCGGGGCACTTTCAGCTTTACCTGAGAATCTTCAGCTGATTTGTGTCTATTTTAATAACCTCTATCGACTTTCTTTCCCAGCGCGGTTGTCATGTTGCAGAAAGGGACTGGAAGAGAGTATTTCGGGGAGGGAAGAAAAAAACATGCAAGAAGAAAACTAACGGCGCTGTTTAGGAAAGGGGAGGTGATGGCAGTGAACGGTGCAGGGCGGAGGAAGAGCGGACCCTCCGCAGAGATCCTGAGCGGAGAGGGGGAGGTTGACAAAGCCCGGCTCCATCCCGAGGGAAGGCCGGGAGAGGGGGAACGAGAGGGCGGAGGGGGGCTCTGAGCCTCCCTGTGAAATCCAAGTTTATTGTCAACAAAGGAGGGTCTGGGCAGGCTCGGAGCCTCCGCGGTCCCGAGCTGTCGGAGGCAGAGTACGACGGGGAGCGCGGGGTCCCTGGGCGGCCGGGGACCTTCAGGGTACAGCGGGGAGGGCAGGAGCAGGGTCCCGGGGCGGCCGAGGAGGCGCGGGGAGCCCCACGGCGCCGCACAGGTGCGGGAAGCAGCACCTAGGAGTGGCTCTTCCCTTCCGGGAGGCATCTCTCCCAGAGAAAGGGGCAGGGGACAGTGGCCCAGCAGGAGCGGAGAGGCAGAAATGCAAGGTTAGAGGAGAAAGTGCGTGTGAGAGAAGGAAAGGGGAAGAGAAAGAGGAGGAAGGCTCCGGGCTCCACCTCCCCGCTCGGCGCGGCGCTCCAGCTGCTCTCAAACCAACTGCTCAATTCTATTCACTGCCGCTACGGAACAAAAAAGTGGCTATTTATTAGAATACTTGTTTGGTATTGTTCGGTGCCACACAAAAGGCGTTTCATTATGTTGGGGTGGGGAGAAAAGCCCCTCTCCTTTTTTTCCCTTTTCTTTTTTTTTTTTCTTTTCTCTCCAGACCGAAACAATAACTTGAAATTGTCTTTAAAGTCTTTTCTATCAATAATAAATTTCATTTTCTTCTCTGTCTCCCGCTCTCCCTCTCTCCCCCTCTCCTGTGCAGTGTGTATGTGTGTGCGTGCGCGTGTGTGTGTGAGGGGGAGAGAGAGAGAGCGAGTGAGCGAGAGAGCGCGAATGGTGAGTGTGCGTGTGTCGCCGGGCACTCGTGGCTCGGGCACAGCCGCCTGGGAGCTGCGGCTGGGCGAGGGGCGAGAAGGAGACCGCCGGCTCCGTGTCGCGCTGCCCTGCACCTGCGGGCACGGTCGGAGGAAGGTGTGAGCTAAGCTAGAGCAGAGGAAAAAACCAAACCAAAAAAGTAGTAATAATAAGGCTGCCCCTTCAGATGATATATTGGGAGGAGGCTGGAGCTGGAAGAGCAACTGTAAGTGTGCCTCTAACTTTTGAGGGGGTCTTCACCCTGTCTTGGGAATGGAGGAGGGGAAGCCGGCGAGGGGAGGGCTTCCAAGTTACTTTTGCTTCAAGGAGGGAAGAGCCGTTTGCAGTCACTGGGTTATCGGCTGTGACATGGATTTGAGGGGGTGCGGGTGTGGTGTGACAGCGTTTTGGGCTGCCCCCCTCCGCCTTCTGGGGAAGACGCCTCACTGAGTTTTGAGGCGGGGGAGGAAAGCGGCGGCCGGGCAGGGGCAGGGGGCTGCGGGAGGGCTGGGGCGGGGAGGGCGCCGGGGGCGGCGGCGCTGCCTCCCGAGCGCGCAGCGCCCGCTCCCCTTACACGTTCAAAAATTAACATGTCGGTGCGCGGGTGCCATTTAGTGAAAGGTGTCTTGGGCAAAGAATCAATTTCTCTGTGACTGACCGGAGGGCTTGGCTGTATTAATACTGCCAAAAAAAAGGGAAATCAATAGGCAGAGCAGCCCTCAGCTATTACAACTAATGCCTGCTTAATCTCTCCCCCTCGGAGAGAGCATTCACATTGGCTCCCAACGCTGCTAGTGCGGCCGGGCTGAGCCCGGCTCCATTTTCCCAAGGAACGGGGATCCCCGGATCCGGTCCTCTGTGGAAGTGACAGCTGCCGGGACCTCTCGGCAGGGAGGTTGTGCCCAGCCTCTCGAAGCCAAGCCCCAGCCCGGAGGTTAGGGCTATCTGGCGTGGTCCCACCCAGGGTCTTACCCTCCCTCCCCAGCTCCAAAGTGGCTGTAGAGTTTTTCACTATTGCTATAAAGTATCGGGATATTAAAAAAGGTGAAATGGATTTTCCCTCTCATAACTGACGGTGGTATTTGGGGTCGATCAACAGGCAATGCAGCAAGGTTGTACATCTATCGATCAGGGAGGGGACGCGTTTTGGCTGAATCTCTTTTCAGAAACAGGTGTTTAAACATGATAGCGGCTCCAGTCAATTAACCCATTAAAACCCCGTTTTATCGCATTGATTCCGCAGGCTGCCATAAAAGGTTATGTTTTGAAAGCCTCTTTGTTAATGCGGGTGGGGGTTTGGATGGATGGATGGATGGATGGATGGATGGATGGATGGATGGATGGACAGATGGGGATGGGGATAGGGAGAGTAGTTGCAAATTGTCCCCAAACGCACAGTATGGAGCAGGCAATGAGATGCCGAACTACCGTTTCTTCCCACCAAGCCAGGCTGCCCCAGCGTCTCAGCGCGCCCCGTCTTCTCCCGCCGCTCCTGGTCCCGGCTCCGTGGAGGAGCAGAGCGGCCGCTGCGGGCCCGGGGGACTGACGCCATCCCCTGCCCGCCTTGGGCCGCCCGGCTGCGCAGACCCTGTGGCAAAAATTGACACATCCACCTCGAGAAAGGCATCTCCCGTGAGGGCTGCACTTCCCGCCCGGGGAGGAGGGGTCCGGCCGGGGGCGGGGGCTACTGCCCTGCACCGGCTGCGGGCCGGGTCAGGCTGTGGGTGCAGCAAAAGTGTAGCCCCAGCTATTTGCAAGAGCTGTTATTCCTAAAACAGGACAGTCTGTGAACAGCCTGCCCCCCTCCCCCTCCGCCCCAGCACCTTTTTCAGGTTCGCCAGTCTTTGCCGTAAAGTATGTATTTGTTAAAGGTGTCAGTACCGGTTTTTTTACTATCCCCCTTTACGGTGACTACCAGGGACTCCGTTTAAGGAGAATGTGAAGTATCAGTCAGTGATCTGCTGAAAAGCAGATAACAAACACCCCTTTTCTAAAAGGCAAATAAACACGGGATCCCGACACCGACCAAGTAACCGGGATGTCCCGTTGGTGGGAAAGAAACCGGGTTTTCCCTTCCCTTCACTGGGGTTCGCTAACCGCCTTCCCATGGCCAGAATGCTGCACTGGATGGAGCAAGAGGATCATGTATTTCCTCTGGGTACCTTTATTTTCCAGACCAGCGGTCTGAGATTATTTAGATGTTTCTAGTTTTACCCTTGTTTGCTGTTCTCTAAAGTAAGCACTGAATGCGCGACCGAAAAGGTTTGAAACCGTGTCAAAGTGATGTTTTAATCTCATTGAAAGGTGTATTAAACGAGAAGATGTAATTTGTGGGGGATGTTTCGGTGAAAGGAGAGATTGGAGTGGATGATACTTTCGCTCTTCTGTGAACCTCATGTCACGTTTATATTGAAGCCTGTGTAGCTAATCTAATTTGCAATAACAGGATGGCCTGCAAGAAAGAAGCTTCTATATTATTTAGGGGTTTTTTTTCCTCGTTTATTTTTTTTACACAAATTCATTCTGACTTGCCCTGAGTGATGCCTTTGCAATTTCGGGATAACTGACGAGGATGCAAACCAGAAATATTACCTTTATGGTGTTCTGAGCGATGCGCCACAGACATAACCACCCAGGTTGCCCTGCTGTAAATGGGATGTTGCATTTGGGCTTGTGAAGCTCTTTTTCCGTGACTGACATTTCAGCAGTGCAATTTTAAAGATTAACTGCGTAATAACTCCCCATGTCGTTCTAGTCCGATAGACTCTCCATCCCCACAGCTCTTCCTTTTCCTTTAGAAGTTTTCAGTTACAAAAGTAAACTTTTAAAATATTTTTCTTTTGGTGGAAAGTAAATTGCTGGCTAGGTTTTCTGTTGATGGGATTTTTGGTTCTTGGTATGGGTTTGGTTTTGTTTCTTTTTTTTTCCCTAAAGGGCCACTCAATAACTCGACTGTAAAAGGTAAATGGTCTGGCTACCCTTTTAGGTAGAAACCCTAAACCGTAAAAAATAGGACACTGCAAACCCTCATCTCCCGCGAGATGCTGTGCCATCTGATCAGCACCTATTCCCGGCATGTGCCTTAGTAATAATAATTTTAAAAGAAATTTTAAAATCTGGACAGACTTGAAAATTACAACTATTGTGTAATGTCAGAAGGTGTATTCAGCCTGTTAATTACAGGGAGTTGTGTCATTGGAATGTTATCAATGACCTATTCAATTTTACTGTAATTACTAACAAAATTAGACAAGGGTGGATCACAATACAGGATATTCCTCTTTCGGAACAATACTGTGCTGGAAGTCGAGCTGATGCGTAGCATAAACAAACATTTTAAAAAATGCTCCTGTTGGCAAAACTTCGTAAGGACACGATTCTGTTTTTTCTACCGACTCAGAAGTCCCACCGGGCGAAGGATCGGGGCCGTTCCGAGCCGAGGGGGCACCCAGAATGTCCTGCCGGGAAGAGGAGGAGGGAAGCAAATCCCTGCTTAGGCGCGGTCTGACTGTCCCGCCGTCCCACCGAGGCGTGCCTCGCCTTTCCCTTGGCAATGTCTGTCCCGGGAGCTGGGCTGCGACGGGACACCCCCGGCACACCCGCCCGCCAGGACCCGCTGCCGCCTTGGGGCGGCCGCCGGCTGCCGCGGAGATCAGACATGCGGGGAGATCGATACTACTTCTTTTAGGCGCAACGAAAATATAAAGCTCATTTTCAAAGCCAGTAAAAACTAGAAAGGAAGGAGAGAAAATGGAAAGGCTGGGATATACAAACTCTTCGGAAAGGGGCAATTTATCGACACTGCGGATAGAGCGGTGGTGCAGAATTCCTTTTAGAAAAATGGCTCCAGCCGCCCTTTTATCTTACACGATATATACATAAATAAATGGAAGAACCTACACGGAGCAGCAGCCTGCCCTCCGGCCGCTTTGATTTTGCCCGGAGCCGGCTGGCCCTGAGCACACCCCTGTGCTCCGTGTCGCGCCCCCGGCCCAGCATCCGCGCCCCGCAGGGCGGGCGGCTCCCGGCAGCCGAGCCTCGCCCGCCCGGTTGTGCAGGGCACCTGCCTGCTCTCATTAGGACGTCAGAAACCCTTCGGCCCCGTCCCGTACCACCCTCGGCGTTCCCCCGCTGTGCTCCCGACTTTGCCACGGGGCACCCCGCAGGACAGGCTCAGAGCTGGTGGCCCTGATTGCCCCCTCCCCGCGTGCTCCCAGCGTGGCAGTGGACGACCCGTTGGCTGGGACGGAGATACAGGGAAAGCGGCCTGTGAGCTACTGACAACCCCCCGAGCCGCTCCGGGGAGCCACAG
>VZRS01012047.1:112715-272794 GCA_013398055.1 Ifrita kowaldi | reverse complement strand
CCTGCCCAACTTGGTGTCATCTTTAAAACTGGTGCTAGCCAGAGAGAACAGACATTTTGCTAATGGACTTAATAAATATTTCCTGGCAGCAGAACTAGTGGGTTCCATTCCTTACTCTGGATTCTTTAACTAAAAGATTTTGCATGTGTATTTGGAAGAAAGACCAGGGCTTCTTTATTGCCAAAGAGCACTTCAGCAAGTGTGATTTTTTTTCTTAAAATCTTGGATATTCTGGGAATTATAAAGCAAAAATTATCACAACTGGATATAAGATAAATATGCTTTGTTTTGTCTAACCCTTTAAAAAAAAAAATATCTGTGCTGTTTTGTCCATCTGTTAAAATTCAGCCTAAGGCAGATTCCTGGCACAGGCGAAGTATAAAATTTGAAATCTGTGGGTTTGTGCAGCTGGCAAAATTTCTTCCCCCTTTTTTCAGCAATTCAAATGGATTTCACTCTTAGACTATCTTATTAAAAGAAAGAGGTGTTAGTCCCATTTACAACATGATTATGTTGTCACTGTTGTTGTCTGATAAAAGGCCAGCAGCATGTTTTCTGGTGAGAGAAACAGTAAGAAAGAACATGAAAACAGTGCTGAGCTGGACCCTCGCTTTTATTTGCTCAGCCACCTGCCGCTTCAGATCTATATAAGGAATATGCCTGCCCTGCAGCCAGCAGAGAAGTACAGAGATAGTCAAGCTATCCACACAGTTGGGCTTGTTTATACCAAGCAATCTGGTAGAAGCAGCATGGAGCCCTATCTGAGTCAAGGTATTCGGGTGAGAAATGAGAGTTGATTAGCTGATGCGCTGATGCTTTTAGACCTCTTCCAATGCTTCTATATCCTTTAAAAGTGGTTTGTGCATTCCTACACTGAACTACAGGCATACTTTGAAAGGAGATGCTATTATACCTGACAAATTAAATTTACAATTTACTAAATTTTCCGGATGTGTTTAGTTAAAATATTTTACATTTCTTGCTTTCTGTGTTCAAGTATTCAAGGACTAAAATCTTTACAGTATTTATGTTTCATATGCCATAAATATCTGAGCTGCTCAAGCAGAAAAGATAATATTTATTTACAGTGATCATGCTTTTTTTTTTCATGTTTCTCAGTTTCTAAGTCACTGAAGAGTTTACCCTTATACTAATCAACTCTACTTTGTGGAGATATTTTTCATTAACAGAGAGACAGATTGTCTTTTCCTCAGCACTGCAGCCCACTCCAAGCAGATGACTAAAGAACCATGGAGAGCATATGCTCGGCTATGACAGTGAATGCTGCACAAGCATTTTTTCTACTGTTGTGAAATGTGGCTGTTAACATCTCTCCATTTTTCTCAGTACACTCAAAGACTTATTCAGTTGCTAATGCTGTTTGAGTCATGGAATATCTTTGCCTACCGCATGGAAACAGGAGGAAAAACATGGAACGTATGCTTTTATAAGAAGGCTCTAAGAGAATATACAAATAGCAGTGGTGGAATTCTAAAACTACCCATAGGACTATGGAAAAAAATCTTTCACAGGGGAAAAAAAGACATTATCATTTTCTTCTGACTTTTGGAGTTCAAATTATATGTACACAGTTTGAAATTTTGTTTATGGAAACTCAAATCTAAATATAACAGATTAGAAATTCTGCTGTTAATTACTGAAGGATTTTATATAATTAAGTCTCTAAAATAGTCTGTCTTTAAAAATGTAGGTCCATTTACTTTGCATAGAGACTTGGATATTTGTGCTTACAGGGAGTCATGTATGCTGCTTTTACTTTGAAATGTGATGGTGGTTTAGGACTACGTATATAGAAATGCTGAGTGAGCAGTTAGTGTCTCAGAAAATGGTAGAAATTCATCATTTTAAGTTGTGAATATGGATAAACAGACAGTTGATAATCCCTAAGGATGCATGCTATTAATATAGAAGTCATGCAGACTATATAGTGTAAGCACTGAGAGATGGCATTGTTCTGTATTACTCATTGGATCCAGTGATCCCTGGAAGCAGGGCAAAGACATGGTTGACTGTAGAAGTTAGAGCAGGTCTGGATGTCATCTAAGGGCAGAAAATAACGTGGCGAAATTTTCAACCATCTTTAAGAATTCTGCTTTCATAAAATTCATTTATTTCCATTGCTTAAGTGAGATCCCACTAGTTCAGTTCCATAGGATAGACTAGATCTAAAGTCTATATAGGTCTGATAATCTTTCCTAAGAAAATCTGTGTGGTTCTCTGACCCTGAGTGTCTAACAGAACAAAGACATCAGAAGTAAATCACCTTTGTGGGGTGCAATGGGCATCAAGGCAGCTGCTTGAGCGCTGACCTGTTTGGTAGTGCTTTTTGTACTGTAAATGTTCTTCAGCTTTTATCATATGATGCCTTGATCCATGGTCATTGAGATAAAAAGTGATTTTTTTGGTGAAACTCTGAAAGAGAGTGCAGTCATGCAGGTCACCTCACTTTCAGTCATAAATCAAACAAAGCATTCTGTGACAAAAAAAATCTCATACTGCTCAAGATTATTTACCCTGCTTATACAAGATAATCAATTCCCACCTCAGAGGGAGGTCACTGCCTGTGGTCATACTTTTAAAGATATTATACTGGCGTCTAGCAGGAGCATGTAACACTGCAGAGCTTGCAGGATTATTTCTGTAACATTTAGAATAAGTAATAGAGACCATTTTAACCATGTTATTTTAAAATGAATTTTTGCAACCTAATAAATGATTAAAGCCTAATCTATCTGCACTGGTAGGCACTTTCCTGAAACTTTTAGGTGACTATCACATACTTAATTTTGCCTACCTACAGTAATTTACTGTGTGATTCAGCAAAATATTTAAGCTTACATAGTTGTGCAGATTTCACTGAGATCATGCACACTCTCAGGATTTGATATACACCTCATTAACATGGGGATCTGAGATCCAAATATTTGTCTTACAGGGTTGCATCCATCCAGATTTATCTTGGATTTGATTTAGTCTTCTGTGTAAAAACACTTTGGCATAACTTTCCCCACAGGCTCAGTCTTAGAAAGATTGTATGAAAAAGTTGCAATTTAAGAATTTCTATTGAGCAAAAGAAAGAAAATCAAACCAAAGCTTTTTTTAGGAACTCCTTCAGAAAATTACGATCACATCAGGATATGGTGAAATATAAGCAGGATATTCAATGCCAGTGAGTTCTATTTCAGAAGATTCATCTAGTCATTCCTGTTCCCCAAATTATTTTTTTCTTAAACCTCAGAAGTGTGATGATGTGCAGAAAAATACTCCATTTTCCACGGAACTACTTTCCAGTCCAAAAGAGCTAGAGAGTTTAGTCTCAGTGTTATTTCAGATAAATACACTGTGCTTTGCCTGTTCATCACAGCAACCCATCTCTGTATACCTGACACCTATTGTGTATACCTCTTTTCAGTCTTCTACTTTCTAAAATTCCTTCCAAAAATTCCTTCCAAAATTTCATCTAAAGTGTGCTAAATTGTGGTTTTAATATAAATTAATATTCCAGCCACTTTATACACAATACAAGAGCATTGATAGAAATTCTTAAAAATGAGAATTGTACATTCCTTTGCTAAACAGGGCTACCTATGTAGTTTACATGTTTTGTCTCATGTAACCTTATCAAAGGCAGCTAATAATCTGCCAAAGCTGTTGATAGCAATCAATTGATGAATTCAGTGCTGAGATTTTAAATTTTCACTTTTCTCAGCTAATGTGGCACACCTCACTGGCTAATCTGAAAGCTGCATATGATTATGTACTAAACAGTACAATTTTAAGGTTATGCTAAATGTATCAACAATGTATCAATGTATCAATGTAGAGATTTTCTCTTTCACTGCTTGTAATATTAAATGTGCAATATTTCTTCTAAAATGTCAATATATGTTAGGAATTATTGTACTGAAATCAATAGAATTAACAGTCTAATATATGCAGCAGCAGAATCTAATTCTCACATAAATGTTCAATTTTTTTCTTCAAGGCATGTGTCTTACTTAAATTTTAAAAAGTAGAGAGTCAAAGTCAAATGGCTAGTAAATTCTATATGCTAAATTCTATAATAAACTATGAGGATGAAAATATTTGAGCTAGTAGTCTTCCATGCAAATTGAATTCTATCTATGCAGAATAATACTCAAAAACTACGTAGAGAAATACTGAAGTCTTTAAGTTTCAGTCTTTATGAATAAGATTGAAAGGGGGTTTTCTGTTTCTTGGTTTCACAGGAAATAATTTAAGTGTCACTGAATTTTTTGAGTTATGGATAATAATGACATCTGCGTGATTCAGTCGTAGTAGCATTAATAGGTCTTCCTTTTAAGATTGCCACATAGAAGTCGCCTGTTATGAAAAAAGCCCTACAACTTTCTCTCCTACTTGAGTAAAACTATGCCAAAATATGAGGAAAATCCCCTAAAATCTTTCTTCTGTCTTATCTAATAAATCTCAAATCACAGTTCAGCGAGTGCCTTGTCGTCACATCAGTGATAGCAGAATATGAATTATTATTATTGGAACTGTAAAGGGCTCGTTTGATAGAGTTCGTAGCCTTATATATGTTCACAGCTGTTTGTATGTTCTTCAGTATAATGAAACTGGATGTAGCTGAGGGCATTGGCTTGAGAATGAACTCCTAAAGGAACTGACCAGGGCTGTGTGGCTGAGGCCTCTCATAGCCTGAATAAATCATTTAGCTCTTCCCAGGCCTCTCTGGCAAAGTATTTCCTGGAGGATGAATGGAAGCTGATGTGCCAGTTGGCATTGAGGTTCTGAAATGAATAAAACACTACCTGGTGTTCTTTAACATCTTCTAGTCTGTTTTATCAACTGCCAGCAAACGTTTCAAATTAGCATGTCACATTCTATAGACAGCTGAGAGACAAATTCTCTCAAACACAGTGTATTAGGCTAAATAATGTAACATATTGTTTGAAAAATCAATAGATCAAAGTAAGTGGATTTGGTGTCTCACAGATCCAAACAAAAAGTACACTGTAAATCAAATTAAGCATTAAAACTCTGTGAGAAAAGTCCACCACACAACAGTAATTACTCATTTACTTGCTTTGTCCTCCCTTGCCAGTATTTCCAATTTAAAGATTACACCAACAAGAAATAATGCTGATGGTTGTTTTCAAAGGGTTTTTGTCATAACTCTTTCTAAATCTAAGCAAATTGTAAAATTCACGGGAAGAGAATTGCAGCACCTTTCTAAAATCTAAGTATAAAAAAAGATAATTTATAGACAGACTATTTTTCAATGAAGTGTGCACTCTTCTTATGGCAAGAGGTTTTCAAGATTGATTGCATAATTACAAAAAATATTTTTGAAATATAAGAAAATTGCAGTGTCGTCTGCATTCCACCAGAAATGCCTCTTGAGAAGGGGTTGAATTCACCATCACAGATGTTCACTAACAAAAGTAAGATTTACTTTTTCCCAAATTAAAGTCTCTTCCTTTATCATTCCCTAATTAAGGTTTTTTCCTCAGAACTTCCTCACTGAGGGTGACTCCACCCTGTGATGAGATTTTTGATGAGGAATTGATTTCTATGCAGATCTTGGACTACTGTCAAGAAAGCTTTTTGGATTTCCTAGGTATGAAATTAATTGAGTTGTAAAAATCCACAGGCAAGCTAGTAATAAAACAATTGAGAATATGAAGATTAAATTAATTAAAAGAAAGACTTGAGCTTCTACTCTTCAGTTTCTTCCCTTCAATGGAAAATTAGCCAAGTCTTCTTGGAAGTATAATACTAGAAGGTCAGTGGATGAAATAAGGGCCTAATTCTGTGAATAATAATGGGACACACCCTCAGGAATGACAGCTCAAATCAGGGACTTCCAGCTTCGTCCTCTCCAGCTTAATAAATCTTAAATAACTTTTTTTTTGGAAAATAGGAGCTGCTATCCTCCTTTGCAGGCAGGGAGTAGATGTAGTAGGGTTAAACACTTCATCAGTCTGAGAAAATAATTTGACTCAGATCTCATTTTGTTATAATAAGTGGACATCACCCCATTTGCTGACCAGTCTTACCTAGAAACAAAATTGGTTGATGAAAGATGAGAAGTGATTGTTTTCCAAGAATGAATACACTCTGTTAAGCTCTTGATTTGAGTAGAATTCAAGAAGAACTTTTAAAATCTATTCAACAAATATGGATTTTTAAAATCTGGCCGGCCTCTGCAACAAATCAGGCATGGAGGGGGCATTGCTAGGAGTAGCAGGGAGATTTAAATGGCTCCAGGGAGCGCAGGGAACAGTAGCAGGCAAATAGGACTTGGTGTGTCAGAAGAATGTGACATGACATTTGCATGGCAGTTCACACAGGCAGGGGGAGCCGGAAAGGCACAGACACCCTCCCAGCTCCTGAGTTGGGTGTTTGTTTTTTTCCTAACTTGCCCAGCTTGACTAGACCCAGCAATGGGTCTAGTCTTACACACAGTTGAAAGTCATTCTGGCAGGGGCATGGATACCCAGACAAAGCTCCCTGAGAAGGATGCAGCTATCTGGTCTCTGGCTGTAGGGAGTGCCCGAGCCTGGTGTTAGTAGCAGAGGACAGAGGAAAAGCCCTGTATCTTGAGGGTCAGGCAGATGACAGTGAAAGAGAAGGTGTATCTGTAGAGTCTACCTGATCAACACAGTCAACCAGATGGATCACAATTTCAAGTATTAAGATAGGAAGAAAGGTAGTTATAGTGGGTGACTTGCTTCTGAGGGGAAAAAAGGGCCCTGCATGCCAACCAGACCCATCCCAGAGGGACGTCTGCTGCCTCCCTGAGGCCTGGGTTAGGGATATTACCAGGAGACTCCCTGGACTAATTCAGCCCACTGGTTACTACTCAGTGCTGGTTGTCCAGTTCAGCAGTGATGAGGTTGGTAGGAGAAGCACCAGGGTAATCAGAAAGGACTTCAAGGCACTGGGTCACCTGTTTGAAAGGACAGGAGCACAGGTGGTATTCTCCTTGATTCCTTCAATAGCAGGGAGGAGCCTCAAAGGGAACAGGAAAACCCACATGATCGACAAGTGGCTTGAAGGCTGGTGCCACGAGCTGAATTTTGGGTATTTTGATCATGGCGCAGTTTATATGGCACCAGGCCTGCTGCAGACAAGATGGGGTTCACTTATCTAACAAGGGCAAAAGGATTCTAACCCGTGAGTTGGCAGGGCTGCTTAAGAGAGATTTAAATTAGGTTTGAAGGAAGAAGGAGATGAGACAAGGCTCAGGCGTGGCATGCCAGAGTCAGGGGTGAAATCATCAGCCTAGCTTAAGTGCATGTATGCTAATGCACAACATATGTGAAACAAACAGGAGGAGCTGCAAGCCACTGTGCAGCAGGAGAATGATGACATAGTCACCATCAGGGAAGCATGGTGGGATGACTTGTGTGACTGGAGTGCTGCAATGGACGGCTACTTGCTCTTCAGAAGGGACAGGCAAAGAAGGAGACGTGGTGGGGGTTCCATATATTAGGGAGACTTTTGACTGTATAGAGCTTGGGGATAGTGATGATACGGTTGAGTGCTTGTGGGTGAGGATCAGGGAGAAGGCTAGTGTGGCAGATATCTGGGTCGGAGGCCTGTTCAGGACACTGACTCAGAAAGCCCCTTGGGAAGCAGCCTTTAGAAACAAAAGGGTCCATGAAGGCTGGACATATTTTAAGAAAGAAGTCTTGATGGTGCAAGAGCAGGCTGTCCCTATGTGCTGAAAGATGAGCCACTGGGGAAGACCAGCCTGGCTGAGCAGGGAACCTTCACAGGAACACAGGTAAAAAAAGAGGGTATATCAGCTTTGGAAAAAGAAGTAGGCAGTACACAAAGTGTTTCAGGATGTCGTCAGGCCAGGCAGAAAGAAAATTAGAAATGCAGAAAGAAAGCTCAGAACTTAATCTGGCCACTTCTGTAAAAGTTACTATGTGCTTTTAAAAATACATTAATAAGAAAAGGAGGGGCAAGGAAAATCTCCATACTTTATTGGATGTGGGGGTAAATATAGTCACCAAAGTTCAGGAAAAGGCTGAGGTACTTAAATCCTTCTTTTCATCAGTCTTCAGCAGTAAGACTGGTAATCCTTAGGGCAATCGGCCTCCTGAGCTGATAAACAGGGAGGAGAATGGACCTCCTATTAATCCAGATGGAAGTAGTCAGTGATCTTCTGAACTCCTTAGATGCTCACAAGCCTGTGGCACCAGATGGGATTTATCCTAGGGCAATGAGGGAGCTGGCACAATAACTTGCCAACCCACTCTCTATAATTTGTCATCATTCCTGGCTAACCTAGGAGGTCCCAATTGACTGGAGGTTGGCCAGTGTGCCATCCATCCATAAAAAGGGCCAGAAGTAGGATCCAGGGAACAGCTTGACCTTGGTGCTGAGGAAGGTTATGGAACAGACCACCTTGAGTGCAACCACACAGCATGTGCAGGGCAACTGGGGAATCAGGTGACCAACCTGGTGGATGCAGGGAAGGCTGTGGATGTTGTCTACCTGCACTTCAGCAGGTAGCATTTGACTCTATGTCCCACAGCATTCTCCTGGAAAAGCTGGCAGCCCACAGCTTGGACAGGTGTACTCTTCGCTGGGTTAAAAACTGGCTGGATGGCCAGGCCCAGAGAGTGGTGGTGAACAGGGCTGCACCCGGTTGGTGGCCAGTCACAAGGGGTGTCCCCCAGGGAACAGTGTTGGGCCCAGCCTGTGTAATATCTTTATTGATGATAGTCCTGTTTAATATCTTTATTGATGATGTGGATGTGGGTATTGAGTTTACTATTAGCAAATCCATGAATGACCTCCAGGTTGGGTGGGAGTGTTGATCTGCTGGAGGGCAGGAAGGCTCTGCAGAGGGATCTGGACAGGCTGGATCCATGGGCTGAGGCCAATGGTGTGAGGTTCAACAAGGCCCAGTGCTGGGCCCTGCCCTTGGGTCACAACAACCCCAGGCAGCGCCACAGGCTGGGGCAGAGGGGCTGGAAAGGACCTGGGGGTGCTGGTGACAGCAGCTGAACATGAGCCAGGGTGTGCCCAGGTGGCCAAGAAGGCCAATGGCATCCTGGCCTGGATCAGCAATAGTGTGCCCAGCAGGAGCAGGGCAGGGATTGTCCCCCTGTGCTGGGCACTGGTGAGGCCACACCTCGAGTGCTGTGTCCAGTTCTGGGCCCTTCTCTGCAAGGAAGACATTGAGGTGCTGGAGGGAGTCCAGAGAACTGTGGTCTTTATTACTGAATATCGTCATACACCTAGAGAGATTTCAACTCAAAATCATTGTTGTCTTGTAAGACAAAATTACAGACAATATAAATATAGTTTCGTCATAATGATATCACTTACACTATTGACAGTGTAAGTGGTAATTCAGAGTGCAATGTGAAGCACACTAAAGGCTTAGGAGAATGAGGACAATAGAACTTCAAGATTTTTTTTAAGTAAAACCTACTTTGGTTTAAGCTCAGTTTGAAATCATAGAATATGTAAAAAAATTGAGCAGGAAGAAATATTCTTCTAAAATTTTGCTGTGAACTTTATCCCAGCCTTGTTTGGATTAGGAAGCATATTGTGAACTAGTTAGGGATAGTAATGTATACCATGGAATTAACTTCAGATTCATTTAATAAATCCATTGAGTATGGAAACTGATTACAGATTTTCTTGGGGGAAAGGAGAATTTATAAAGACAGACTTTATGTTGCTGTTTCGAGTTGCTAAAAATTAGCATGTTGAAGGACAATTGCACATTCTTATTTGTAACTCCCCCTTACTCTCATACATTAATGTGTGATTCAAGTCTTGGGCATTACCAGCTCAGGTATAACCCTAAAATACTGTCGGGTTGTAGCACCTTTTGTTCATCTTGACATGCTTAGCAAACAGAGTAAATTAAGTCAATGGAGCTGCTCACGGGATTTTATTCAAGGGACAACAAAATCCAGCTACATTTGTGGTGTGACACATTTTTTCCATTCTTATCCATAATTCAGTTGTGCAAGTGGGCTTTTTTACATTTTAATAAACAACATGAAAGAAAGAGCTATTCTCATGACATTTGAAGAACAACAAAGAAGTGTTGAAATGTGTACAGTAGCCCTTTCTTGTGATATATTTAGGCTGATTTCTCTGATTAAGGTGTTTAGTCACCCAGTAAACACAATTATTTAATGTTACAGTAGTCTTGGTTTTTTTATTGTCTAGAAAACCAAAATACGAAGAAAAATATTTTATCAGGATAACATTTGAATTGGGGATTATTTTTTAATTGTTTGTGTACATTTCACTAAGGAAAATGTCAAGGTCTGTATTGTCCAGGAATCCTTTCCCATCTGAAAAGTGATGTTCATACAAAACAAGAGCAAGAAAAGAGAGCAGCTACTATACTGCAGAAATAAACCTATGTTGAATCCAAACCATTGAATAATTTTGCAAAAAAATTGTTGTAAATAAATTTCAAAAGCAACTGTTTACTAATATTTTCAGAGAAGCTGTTCGAAGCTTTCTTGTAGGAATATTGACCACCACATTTAAGATCTTTTTTTTTTTTTTTGAGGGTCTTTTTTTAATTGTGCTGCATCTGATGTACCATTTTTAACAAAACTAAGTAAACCTAAAGAGAACAGAAACATTCTTAAGCAGCATGGATCAATAGGGATATGTTGGTACACTAGGTGATGTACCAAGCACAGTTCTAGAGACCACTAAATAATGAATGCATAGTACATCTGCTACCTCCCAGTGGTTAGGAATGGGAAGTGTCTCACTTATAAGCGTTGTCATGAAGGTACGCTTCAAAGTCAAGGGCTAACAAATTATTTAAACTTGATAATATTTATAAAAACACTACTTTTGTGTTTACTGTAATTGATAGGACTTGATATGGGGGTGGGAATTCTTTTTTACTGCAAGATATATCAGTAAAAATTTAATATTTCTGTCTGTTTAAATGCAAATAGCTAAAGGCATTCTGTCTATTGCCACTTGCTTAATGGAAATTGCCTTCAAATTCATCAGTCATATTTTCTACTCTGGCTCCAATCCTCACCTGCCCTTCAATCTCTCCTGAACACTGGAAGAGTTCAATGCATGAATGACTCCAGGGTCATGAAAGCAATTAGAAGTATTGAAACTGGTGTCTGTTTTAATTGCTGGAAGCTATTTGATCACCCACCTCTCTTTTTTTCTTCTCATAAATGATTGGGAGGTGGTATTCACGAATCAAGGAATCACAGTAAAAGCTGAGTTGGAAGGGGGACACAAGGATCATCAAATCCAACTCCTGGTCCTTCAAAGAACCATCCCCAAGAGTCACACCATGTATCTGAGTGTTGTCCAAATGCTTCTTGAACTCTGTCAGGCTTGGTGCTGTGATCACTTCCCTGGGGAGCCTGTTCCAGTGCCCAACTGGAGCCCTTTGGGTGAAGAAATTTTTTCGACTATTCAATCTAAACCTCCCCTGACAGAACTTCAGGCCATTCCCTCAGGCCCTGTCACTGGTCACCACAGAGATCGGTGTGTGCCCCTCCTCTTCCCCTCACAAGGAAGTTGTAACTGCAGTGAGGTCTCCCCTCAGTCTCCTCTTCTCCAGGCTGAACAGACCAAGTGACCTCAGCTGCTCTCATACAGCTTCCCCTCAAGGCCCTTCACCTTGTTTTTTGCCCTTCTTTGGACACTCTCTAATAGCTTTTTGCCTTTTTTACACTGTGGCACCCAAAGCTGCCCCAGCACTCGAGGTGAGGCCGCCCCAGTGCAGAGCAGAGGGGACAGTCCCCTCCCTTGCCCGGCTGCCGATGCTGTGCCTGATGCCCCCCAGGACACGCTTGGCCCTCCTGGCTGCCAGGGCACTGCTGGCTCATGTTCAACTTGCCACTGACCAGGACCCCCAGGGCCCTTTCCATGGCACTGCTCTCCAGCCTCTCATTCCCCCGTCTGTCTGTACATCCAGGGCTACCCCATCCCAAATGCAGAATCCAGCCATTGCCCATGTTAAATTTCACACAGATCATGATTGCTCACTCCTCTGATTTGTTTAGGTTTCTCTGCAGGGCCTTCCTTCCCTCAAGGGAGTCAACAGGTCCTTTCAAAAATCACTGAGTTAAGTTTTGCAATGACCTCAGCCAGGTCTTTGAGGATTCTTGGATGAATCCCCTCAAGTCCCATACACTGGTAGGAATCCAGCTGCAGCAGTCAATTCTATACAATTTCAGTGTCAACTGGGAGTTGATCATTCTCACAGTCATGGTCTTCCAGCTCAGGCCACTGAGACCCCCTTGTTCAATTCATGTTGAAGACAGAGGCAAAGAATATATTCAGAGAAGGACTGGGATGTTTACCAAGGAGTGCTTGCCATTTACATTGTCACAGTGGAAAGTGAGTGTCTGGATGCAGAAGGAAAAGGTTTTAGTGATTTATAAATAAACAGAAATGTCCATGTTCAATCTAAACTTATTTTAGATCATAAAGATCCAAACATGGCCATAATAGCATTTTCATTATGCTGTTAAAACTTAGATGTTCAATAGTCTTGAAATGCAATTGCTAGAGGCTCAGGAAGTTTTCCTAGCATCGAGTAAATTCCTACTATTAACATGTAATGTCGCGTAAACAAGTCTGTCTCACACAGCTGATTATTTTAATGCAGGAATAATGTATCAATTGTTACTGTGGATAAACAAAATTCCACTTTGCTTTTGTTGTCAACTTTATGAATACTAAACATACAGGATTTAGCTTAGTTGAAATGATTCTTTGAGATACAGCCATAAATTACTTCTATTGTGCACTTCTTCCAGTACCATGCTTCCTTCTGAATGTCCCTTTAATTTCCACCTTTGGCATGAGAAAGTGATTACCTGACAACTTTCAATGTGGCTTTGAGTTAATGTTTGGGGCTATTTAGCTATGGTTAGCTAAGTTCTCTTTCGGCCCAACTTGGGTTTGTTTTGGTGCCCATCCCCCTCCCCCCCACCACCCCTCAAGTTTGTTCTGTTTTGTTCTCTATTCCTCTTTTAGTGTTTTTGCGGGGGGTTGTTTGTCTGGGGTTTTTTTGTCCGGAAAGTTACAAATGCATTTCAGATTAAAAGATACAATATAAAACTGCCACAGACTGCTTCAGTTTGGTACCTTTCCTACAGCAAGGTAACGGAATTTAGTTTTTCAAGCTCAATAAATAATAAATTTATAAAAGTAACATAACAACTAATAAAAAATAAGTTATTTCTTCTTGTGCTGACTGTTGCATTTACAGTGCTTGCACTAAATAATTTCATGGTGGGTCTCTGCCTGATACTCAAAAGAATAAACATAAAAAGTACAACGTTACATTATAAATGAGAAAAAACCATAGTATTTGCCGATTTTTATCAGGCCCAGGCTGCAGTGTTGAAAACACTGGAGACTGAATCTTTAGGTATGCTCACCTTCTGCCACTTTTCTCTGTATCAGAAGCTGTATGTGAGATATGTAAATGCCAGCCTCTTTTTTTTTAAATTGAATGATTATTCTTCAAATGCAACATAGTATCATGAGCTGAGTATTTATGTTATAATACCTCCTCCCTTTCTACCACCCAGATTTTTATAGTTTGTGAACTTGCTTATCCAAATCTCCAGAGGGAAAATCTTGTCTGCCTTCTGTGCCTGGAATGTATTGTGCATGACATTATTGCTTTCAAAAGATCGTTAATTAACAGTGAAGAAAATCTTGAAACACATGCAGGAATAGCATCTGACAAGTCAACATTTCACAATTTGAGGATAAAAACATATCCAAGTCACAGAAACTATTATGGTAGACTAAAATAATAAGCAAATTAAGGGCTAGAGCTTTGAACTTTAGAACTGAGGGGAATGTTTAATTGTTTGTATAGCAGTTATCCAAAACTTCACTGAATCAAGAAAATGCTATTAGTGTAATAATGCACAAAAACCCAAATTAACTTATGGAAGAACAAACCAACAGACAGACTTTTTAACTGCATGAGCACAGAATGGCAATTTCAGAGAAATTACTATTCTTTATGAGAAGGTGTTAGTGTGACAGTAATATCTCTATGAATTTTTTGCTTTGATATAATACAGACTTCATGCACTCTTGCTATTCTTATCACTTAAGCTTGAGTGCCTGCAAGTAATGCATTAAGCAAATTGATTACCATCTCTCAACTGCTTATCCTTTCATTTTTTCCCCCTGAGAGGGAAGCTCATGCAGTTGGAAACTGTCTTCTATATTTTTATGTACAATTGATGTGCACAAATAGAGATATCAATCTGATTGATCTATATGTCAGTCCATCTGATAGGAAGCCAGATTGTGGGAGCACATTTTTGCAGTTGGAAAAGGAAATTGAGAGGTTTGTGGCAGTCAGTAGTTCCCATGGTCCTCTCCTCTGTAGCCATGGCCCAGTCTGTGGGAGTACATTATCCTCTGAAAATACAAATGAGTTCTGTCTTTATTCCTAGCACTTCACTGTGCTGTCAGAATGAAGTTGTTGAGCATGGTCCTTATGAGAGTCTCATGAGGATAAGTGTAAATCAGTGAAACACCAAAAAAATTCAAAGTTGCAAATATAACTTGGAAGTCAGTTTCCAAATAGGGATATTTGATTAAACTTAAGGCTTTTTTTTGTCTTCTAGATTCTGGGAGTTTAATTTAAATGTCTTTATATTGATTTCTAGTTCTGTAGTTCTAAATCAGCGTACAGACATGCAGCTGGGATTCATGCATTTAAATAGAGGATTAGTTCATTTACTATTAGTACTATATTTCACCATTCAATTAAATTACTAATATTGTAACATCTTTGTAAGTTTTAAGTTCTTATACTTTTTGAAAGCAGAGCAAGGTGTTTGTATCTTCAGCACTTCTATAACTTTAGAGCCATTTCTATTTTCCCAGGAAGATCTCCCCATTTCTATTGTGGCTTGATACATAAGGCTAGAAATTCCTCATACTGTGGTGTAATCGTCCCAAACATTCCTGCCTAATGAAACTAGTTAAAATAAGTGAATTTAAAATACAAATCTTTTCTACCTGATTTTTTTTTGAGTGGAGGAAACAGGTGCAAGTGATTGATTGCTATCATCCTTTTCTTACATTGGTAATGATGTACAAATATTTATTTTAGATTTATTAGACCGTCACCTCTACTTCAGTGTACTTACCAAGCTGATTGGCAGAACAATTTAAATGAAAAAACATGTAAACACAAGTCATAAAACTGGTTAAAGAACATGAATTACCTGAAGTAATACATTGTGTTTAATTTTTAAGTTACAAATCAATGTCTTCCCATCACATTTAAGATCATATTTTGAAATAATTGTAACAATTTTGTTTGAAACTGATATATATTGAAAGGCCGAAACGTGAAAGGGAATAATATCAAATAGCAGACACCTCTTAAGAAATGCATTAAATTATAGTTGGAGGCAACCTTGTCCTGAAGTACCTCATGACAATAAAGATGAAAGGTGTTAAGCCTGATGGGATTATTTTTTGCTGAGGCAGAAATTGGCAGAACATGTAAACCATTTATACCATGCCTCAAAATACAGCCTACAATCAGATCATACCTCCAGTACTATCCTACTTTTGTATTTTATTGTGTTTTCCTTTCTAGTGTGTTGGATTTCTACATTTAGGTGACCACTCAATGGGATTCTTGTTCAGAGTCTCCTGTGATGGTGGTGGCCAGGTGGGATGTCCATGCCGTGCCCTCACTGAGTCAGGTTCAGAATTCACAGAATCACAGAACTGGTCAGGTTGGAAAGGACCACAGTGGGGTCATCTGGTCCAACCTCCCTGCTCAAGCAGGGTCATCCCAGAGCACAGGGCACAGGATTGTGTCCAGATGATGCTTGAATATCTCCAGTGAGGGAGTCTCCACAGCCTCTCTGGGCAACCTGTTCCAGTGCTCAGTCACTGAACAATAAAGAAGTTCTTCCTCATGTCCAGGTGGAACTTCCTGTACATCACTTTCTGCGTGTTGCCTCTTGACCTATTGCTCAGCACCACCTATTTATAGACATTGATGAGGTCCCCTCTCAGTTGTCTCTTCTCAAGTCTGAACAGGCTGAACTCTGTCAGTCTTTCCTTTTAAGAGAGATGTTCACTCCCCTACTCATCTTTTTTTGTCCTCCTCTTTTGCCAGTGATGATTTTGTAGACCCCTCATGTCATCTTTCCTTCTTCTTGTTAGTATAGTTCATGGAGACCTATTTTGTTCAGTCAATCCTTTTATGGAAGATGTTTCTTACCTTTGATAATCCTTTTTGCCTCTCTGCCTTAGTTTTTCTGTTCAATTGTAATATTCTTCAGACAGAAGAACCAATCCACAGGCACTGTTTGCAGGTGCTATACAGATTTATATATTACCATAATTATGTTCTTGGTTTTATTTTTTATTCCTTCCTTGATTAGTTGAAACATTTTGCTTTTTCACTTCTGCTGCACACTGAGCTGATTTCTTTATGAACTTTTCATAAAATGACTTTCTTTTGTAAGCCTTTAATTGTTCAAAAATTTATTTTCTGAGTGGTTTCATCTATCTCATAAACCTATCACTGTATCATACTCTAGGTTGCCATTGCCATGGCACACACATAACTTTTTAGAAGCTGTGTCCCTGGTGATATGCTTATTGACTAGATGGACCATCTTGCCGTGCTTCTAACAGGGAGACTGTTAGAGCTCCACCCCTTAAAAGAGTAATGGCAAGGAAAATTGTACAATCATGGAAAATTGGATATCGATTGATGGGGCATTGAAGCCCAGAGCCCTTCCCTTAATCAGCACTGTCCCTGATGATTCCTTAGAAAGTAACTGCCTGTCACTCATGATTAGAGAGAGATGATTTCCTCACACACCAGCCCAAAGCCCCACCTTGTATATGGTGCTTGGTCTCAGCGATCTGCAGCTGCAAATTGCAATGGAGAATAGGTAATTCCAGATGTGAACACAAAACACAGTTACTACAGGAAAGAAATTTACAAACAAAGGAGCCGGAAATAATGAATCCTTCTTTACGGAGAAGTTTCATGAATTCTCTCTTACTGACTGCTGGATGTCCTATTTTTGAAACCAAACTGTTCCTTGTTTATGATGAAATGAAATCATTTGATAGACAGATGACAGGCATGCTGTGTACTAGAAGCGCAGCTGTTTGCAATATCATTAAAAATTCTGGCAAACCCAAGGATACTGAAAGCATCTGCTAGACACTTTCCAAACTAATGTTATTATGTTTCTGTACTAATTCTTGGGAGTTCAATTCAATTTCTTACTAGGAAATCTTTGAATTTTATTTCAAGGCAGCTGAATTAGACTCCTACTTCTTAACTGACTTGTAAGAAAATCTTCATTTTCCTGTGAATTTAGAAAATCATACCAAGTCCCAAAAATTTATTACTGACTCCAATATAATATCTCAATGTCTTAAAACAACAACAACAACAACAAAAACAACAACAACAACAACAACAACAGTGTGAACTTTAGAGTTAATTTAGTACTTTTTTGCTTGTTTGCTTGCTGCAGGTATTTCTCATTAATAACAAAATGGACAGATTCTTTTGTGTACTTAATTCCTTGAGACGCCTATATGATGGGTAGGAAAGTATCTTTTCTGCTTTGTTAGTAAAGTAATTGTGTGCTTAAAACCTCACCATAAAAAACACAGAACAAAAGTTAATGAAGAGATTCTAAAGATTCCAAAAGGAAAAGTCCTTAATTATCGCATGTATAAGGTAACTATATATTGTTAAAAGGATAAATAAAAATTGAAAGTCTATTTTGATGCATCTAGAATTCTCTTTACATCTTCTAGAAAAGTAAAAGCAGATGCTGAAATACTCCTCCTCCAGGTCCTACATTCAAGATACCTTGAACTAACACTTCTACTCTGATTGGTTGGTTTTTTCCATTGGGTTGGATATTTTTCCCCCAGAGTTTTATGCTTTGCTTTAGTTGGGTCAGTAAGGCTGGTTAAAATGTCCTTAATTCAGCTTCTACTTGGCTCATTTTACCTTTCAACTTACGCCTTCTGCCAAGCTATTTTCTCTAGCTTGGCATCACGTTAACCGCTCTTCTGTGACTGCCTCGAGGCTGGTTCACTTCTGTTTACAGAAGGTTGTACAAGTCTGTCTTAAGAGGTCTGACCTTGAAAAACTAATTCTTTCCATGGATCTCATGTTGCACTTGCAAATCATTGTATTCATGTTTATTCATGGGGTTATACTTGCCAGCTGTCTATATAGCTTAACGAATCAATGCGCCTGTGAAATCTCTGCTACAGCTTCCCTTCTTAAGAGAGCACCTGCAAAGCACAACTCTGATCTTTATCATCATCTCAAATCCTCCTCATTTTCTTTTTCATTTCCACTTCCTGGAATTTTTCTTTACTTATGTTTACCCTGAAGTGGATCACTGGTTTGTCTAGGCTCTCTTAGTGGTCTGTTATGGTTCACATTCCAAAGCAGGTAGAATTGCTCTCTGGATGTACCTTTTCCAGTGACTATAGAGGGAGAGGGTCTAGGTAACCACTTACATCTCTACTGTGTAGACAGCAAAAGCAAGGAGAGACAAAGTCCTCACTTCAAATTTACAGCTAAACGTCCTTTCCAATGGATAAATACTTTGGTTTCGAACATCTCTCTCTTCTTGTTCACAGTGTTACCTTTCTGGATTTTCATATCAAGGAGGTAATGGGTGGTAGTCTGTTTTGCGTGGTGATTACTCAGAATGCACATCAAGGCTTCCTTCCAAATCCACCTATTTCTGAAGCCTTTTTTCTAAGGCTTGCAGACCTTGTTGCAATGTGAGCGAGATAAGTGAGACAGTTGGAAGTACCCCAATACAGTTTAACAGCTTTTGCTCTACTGTGAAACTGTAATGGTTCACCTCTACTAAGAAGATAAATTATAATGTAAACCTGTTACCACGTGGGTAAAAAAGCACTTAAGTTAAAATCACAATATCTAGTAATCACATAATATATGCTTAGTTAATACGATCTACAGAAGGACCTGTGTTGGAGTCCCACAGCTACTGTGGAACAGAATAGCATACCCTCTGGTGGTTTTCCTTTCTCCAAAACGCTGGAGTGCTTCAAAGTTATGTTTAGGACTACATCAAGCTGCTGACCAGTATAGAGTACAAATTCTGCCTAGACTGTAAACTCAAAAATCCATGAAAAGCAGAATTGAAATTCTTAAAAGAGTTTAATGTTCTCATCATAATTTTTTCGTAGGAAACGGTTTTAAAGAGAGGAATAGTAGACAAGGAGTGGCTCCACAGTAACAGTAAGTTCTTTAAATCAGCTACTGTAGAAATACTGTGTAAATAAAATCAACCTATTGGATTCCTGTATTAGATAACTTCTAAGCAGCACATAAGAAATGAGGGAGAGAATGTTTTATTCATGTGATGTATGCAGTGCTCAGCTTTGAGAAACAGTGAGGGAAAAAATAGGTAAAACCTTCCTTTGTTTCCAAAGTGAATATGTGGATGTAGACAATTCTTGCTGTAATGAAGGAGTTTAAAAGCTCCTCCGATTACTTAAATGCCATGGAAAAAAATCATAAGAAAAATCTCATTTTCACTTTTTTAGCATATGAACTGTGTTTGAAGGAAAATCCTGGATGAGCATCACCAGACATGTTACTAAAGGAGCATCAACAACTCTACAGGCAAGAGAAGGAAGTAATAATTTTGCTAAATTTGTTTCTGGATTCAGTGGTCTAAAGTAGCTGACTGTTCCACGGCTTTTGGCAAAACACATTTTTGACTGCAACTTCTTTTTGATGCTGTTTTCAAATGAGCAACAGCATCAAACTGAGTACTAAAAGCTGGCAGAGCTTTTGCATATCTCTCCATCTCACACTATGACAACAGGCTTTTTAAAGTAGTTTTAAGGAAGTCCATTCACATCTTATAGAAAGCAAGAGAAATTCTTCTTTTGCTACTATGCAGATAAATGCTGTTCATGGTCCAAAGTATAATCTGCAGGGAAATTTTTGCTTTTCCCCAACTTACCTAGTCAATGCAACTTCTGGTGACCTGGATTTCAAGAAGAGAAAAAGTCGAAGTCATGCTAGCCAAGATAGACAATGTGTATAAAAAACAGACCCTGTATCTCCCAACAGGGTGTCTGCCTTGGTTGCAGACCTCCAGGCATGGCTTTCATACTCTTCACCTTTGAATTGCAAATCTCAATTTCTTTTACATTATAACAGTAATGGTGGGTAATATATTCTTTGCAGGTTTTTCAACCTTCTAGTCAATGTACTGAGAAGCACTTGCAGTTTAAACTAAAAGGATTTGTTTGAGGGATTAACCAGATCATGCGCCTGTTTGACACTTCCTAATGAAAATCGAAGATGAAGCGTTTTTGTTTATATAGGGATCCCTAAAATAATATAAAATTTGGTTGAAAATGACATGTGGGGATATCGGACCTTCCTTGTCCTAGCAGGACTATCTTCAGAGCAGGGTCAGGTTGCTCAAAGCCCTGCCCCTGGGAGATTTGAGAATCTCCAAGGGACAGAAAGTACAGAAATCTTGAAGTAGACTTTTCTTCCAGGTTATCTCTAGTGAAGAAATTGTTTGTCTGATATCCAAACTAAGCCTTCCAAGCAACAGTTTGTGCCCATCATCTCCTTTTAACTCATCTGGCATTATCAAGAAAAACATTGTCGGTGACATCTTTGCAAATATCTATAAAATGGTTTCAGGAACCTGTATGATTTACAATAAGCTAAAATCCTAAACAGTTATATATAATTACGCATCCGAAGAGAATTGCAGAAAGAAAAAATAGAAATTATAGATGTGGAAAGATGCACCATTACTTTTAAAGATAACTACTTTGATGAAATTTTTGTTTGAAGGAATATCTGCAACACCATATAGAGATTCCTTTGTCTCGTGGAATTAAAACTAATTAGACTTATGTAAGTACAGCTAAAAACAGAAATGTTACTTCTTAAATTTTGGCTTTCATTACAGGTGGGAATTGTATTTATTTTATTCATAGCAATCATGTATTATGCAAGCTAACATATGATAAGGAGTATTCTCAGAGTGTACTGTAGCTAATGCCATGTTCCTGAGCAAAGGGGATTAAGGTGTAAAATTGAGGCCAAAGTTAAACAAAAGTGACTGCTCTGAATGCTATTTAAAGCAATTCAGAGAAATTAAGGCAACTCAACATTTCAGATTGCTGCGTGCTGAGGATTCCATTTTAGTGTGCTCTGGTGAATTGGTGTGAAATTCATGACAGCTGATACTAATTGTAGTGAAAAGATACTTATAAAGTGGTGTGGGGCAGAGCTGCATCTGCAATTCACTGTCTGGATGTATGGAAAAGAGTCACCTCAGGGAAAGTATGTAGTAAATGCTGTTCATGAAGCATAAAAATACTCAGCCCTTGAAAGGCAGATGAATGACCTCAGTGAGTTAAATATATATTAACAGCATAGAGATCAGCGTTTTAAAAAAATGGTCGTTGCTATTTGCTGACTACAAAACCACAAAGCATTATGGCATTAAGCCATTTGAACAAACATCCAGCTCTAAGATCTTTACTTGATTTTTCTTAAAGAGGTATCTTTTATAGGTTTGGCTTGAATGGAATGAATAGTTATAGCTTGCTGAGCTCTAAAGCTTTATTATTAATTTTGTCAGGCTTTGGTTCAGATTTTTTTTGTGTATTACCTTTGGCACATATTTCAGCAAAGTGCTAGTAGAGCCAAACTTCCATGTATTTGAAGCCCCCCAGTGGAATTATTTAAATTTTAGTTAGAATTTATGTTTGTACTCTGCTGCAAATCTTAAAAGTGAAATATAAGACGCTATGTTTTTCTAAAAGCCCTGTGGTCCTGTTACTTCTGCAGCTACAATAATGAAAGTAATGATCAGCTATGATTACAGAACAGCTTCCTTTCATGAAAATGATTTGTCTTAAAATCACAGTATGAAATTTGTGCATAGTTTAAACTGGGTCTCCTAAGATCCAAGAATTCTCTCGTTCAGGCAATGCTTAAACAAGAGAAAATTTTAAATGGATGTACCAGTTGCCTAAAGCTTACATTTCCAGTTATAAGAAAGAACAGCTGAAAATCAGGGCAAAATTGCCCACTGAAAGTGTTTATATTTTGTTCATTTTGTTCATTGTGCTGACTGTTTTTCAAGAGCCAAGTATTTTGATGAATTCAATGTGTAAGTGCAGTATGGGATGAAAAAGTGCCCTCAAAGCAATGAGCTATCTGGCTACACACGAGGTCACATCGTTAAGATCTTTCCAAATATGTGAAAACTACAATTAAGGCAACACTGCTGGCTTATTTCCTTCTCCTGCAACAAGCATGTAAGTTCTAATAGCTGTGGACTCACAAAGGACCCTTATAGTGTGCACCAAGAGTGAATCTAATGCTTCTGGAAAGAACTGACACTTTTACTGCCTATACCACACACTGCATAAACACAGATGGAAAGCAAAACAGGACAGAAATGTAGTGGGTTATCTTCTTGCACTCAGGATGAATAAATGCCTGTGAGAGGATGAACAAATGCCTGTGAGAGGATGAATTGTAACTTGGGGCTGGAGAATAGCCTTAGTGGAGTGGGACCTGCCTGAGTCCATCTGAGAGGAACATTAGGTGGTTTGGTTTTTAATGAGGTGAAGACCCTATTTGGTTAGGAATTATAAGAAATGTTAACTTGGGGATTTGGGATGAGGTGGGGGAAATCAAGCTAGTCCTAACTGGTTGAGCTAATGTATTGGAAACCTTGATGGTCTCTATGAGAAGACACTGTTCATTTTCTAGAACATGTAACCTTGGAAGTTCTTCTAGACTCCTGCCCATGGTAGTCTAGATACTGATAAAATACAGCTGAAATACTGCTGCTGTTCAAACTGGAGAAATATCTTGTTATCTCACCGCCCAGTTATTGTTTTGGTGTGTCACCTGCATAGTTTCCAATTACTCTAGCAGATTTTGTGTGCTAGAAAAATTTAGTTTGATGCAGAACAATTCAAGAACTTTTAATCATAGGTATTGCTCATGAACAAATTAGTCTGTCTAGGCAGCAAGTTTGACATAACCTGAAAACATTGGATTGGCTTGCATATATGTTCTTCCAAGTTGGTTGGGGTTTTTTTTTTGTTTGGCTGGTTGGTCAGGGTTTTTGGGTGATGGTTGGTGGTGGTGGTGGTGCTGTTATTTAGCTTAATAGTTTAATCTCTTAAATTATCCAGAAGAAAATTTTCTAATGTAAATCAGTAGTGGTTAGTACCACATCTGCCATCCAAATAAGATGTATTCTACAGTTTTTTTCCTGATAAAATCTTAACAAGAGAGAAATCAAGTCAAATCAAGCACTTCGTGAATTAGCTGAGAAGAATAAAACAGGCCGATTCCTATGCAAATCCCAGGAGGCAGTGGATGGGGAAACATAGTCAAACTTCTTAGTCTGTGAGAAAGAACAATGAATTGCAAAAGAGGGATCAAAGAGTGAGCTTAAGAACATGGCTTCTGTAGCAAAATAGAGCTTAACTTTATGTGATAGATCTTGGTTGGGGAGTTATTTTAATAAAGAGGAGCAGATGTCATTACAACACTGTTATAACTTTATTCTGTTCTTTGATTTTTGAATAGAAGAGCTCTAAGTATTTGTAACTTGTCCCTAAAAGGACAAGGAGTTCTGAATCACACTGGGACTCTCTTTGCTGGTACTACTAACACAGCTGGAGTCCTTTACTGTAAAGGTGGTAAAGGTGAAGCAGCAGCAAATGACCAGGCTGAAGGAATAGTAAGGTAAAAATGGACAGCCAAGTTGGGTAAGAACATCTTGCAAATTCCCTCTGGATTATTGCAAGTGTCTGCCATAGTTGACTAGGAAAGGAAAAGGCATCTCACATTTGATCACTCTAAAAACTTAGTGCTTTCAGTGTCTGCTCAAGCCCAGCACCGTAGGTATTTGGACGTATTAAATTTGTCTGGCCTTTGAAGTCTCTTCTTCAAAAGCAGTGAATTGCAGACTTTTAAAATATTGTTACAAATTACATACATTAATAGCCCACTTTATACAGCTTTTACAATGATGAGAAATCCTGCTGGAAAACTAACACTTCAGGTTCTGTATTCTGTATAACAAGACAGGGTTTATTACTTGTCACATCTGATACAGAACACAAAGATGGGGAGCAAGAAAGACAGTAAAAGCTGTGTTTCCTTCAGCAGCAACTGTTCCTAGCTGTAATTCCTTTTCTGTGAAGGCTGGATATCCTCCTATGTCTGACAACATCTCAAACTTGCTGATGGGGTACGAGCTGCTGACGCTGCCTCTGTAGGCAACAGGCCTGTGTGGGCTATAACGTGGGGCATGAGACGTGATGGATGTGATCACCATGCGAAAGTGGCTGAGATGCAAAGGAATGGTTCATTAGAGCTGGTACTGAAAGCATCAGTGAGTGTGCTCCAAAAGGTGTCAGTGACAGATAGAAAGAAATGCATAAGCTTTGAAGATCAAGGTCAGTTTGACTGTATTCACAGGAGTTGCCAGATGTGTCTATGGCATTGGAATTTTGTTAGTTTTCTCCTAAAATCAGAGAATAGTCTTAAAATGCCATACCACTGCATTCCAGTTTGATGGTTCTAGAGCAAGACCCAAGAATGAGTAATCTTTGCCTATCCCAGTTTCGTTAAAAATAACTAGGGGGTTTTATACTGAAAGTTCAGAACAGCATGTTTCAGGATGGATATTTTCCCAGTTAACTGAGTCTGTGTCTCTAGTGGTTCTCTGAGATCAGCTGTAGACTAGAAACAGTCAGCAGTCTGTAATCTGTGTTAATTTCAGGTTGAAAGATTCTCAAAAGGGAATTACATATTAGTTTTCTGCGGTCAGCTGATGCCCTGATTCTTGCAGGTAAGTAAGTGCAGTTCAGTAAAGTGCAGGCTTTCTGCCATGCCATCTGAGAGGAAGAAAGTTGTGAGTTGGGGGAGCTTGTTTTTTCTGAAAAAGGGAAAGTCTGTTTTCATGTGATAAGATTCTGAGAAGTTAAAGCAGTTGGATCAGCTTTACTGATTCAGCCTGAGTCATGAGAAATATGCACCTGACAGAACAGAACAGAGCTGTGAAATCAATTTAATTTGATACCTATAAAATTTTGTTCACTAATCTTGAACAAAATAATTTGAAATAAACCCTCCAAAACAAAATTTATGCTATGCAGAATGAAGTGTGTAATTTTCATTCTGAGAAGAAATGTTTTAAATACAAATAATTTAAATTATGGCTGTCAATAATTAATAAGATGAAAACATAGCATCTTCTAGTAGCTTGGATTTTTTCTCATAATAGATAATTTGATTGGTATTTGAGATCCTTCATGTCCTACGTGTCAGAAAGACTTCCTTTGTCATGATGCAGGATAATCATGCTTTCAGCTAGACCAAACTTTCTCCACAAATATCATTAAGCATGTGATGTATGAAATGGAAACTTAAATATTTAAGCTACGTAAATGAAATGTAGAGTAGGTAGCATGATTATGAAACTCTGACATGCATAATGGATCAATATTAGCTTGTAGCAGTAAAAACAGATTTTATCCCACGATATTTTATTTAAGTAAATTTTAGAGGTTCTGACTTTTCTACAGTACTTGAGTACTGATGATTTTCAATGTGTGTTGGTTCCTAGTGTTATAAGTTATATATCGTGACTGTGTAAGTGCAAAAGATCATAACATACATGGGGCTTTGGATGTAAGCAGGTCCAGAATTAATCAATCTCTTGTCATCTGGAGAATTTCACTTATGACATAGTCTCTTAGTTGTGTGATTCCGTACAGTCAAATGCTAAAAGCTAGATTATAGGAAGAGATTAATGATTTAGCACTCCTGTAAAAATAATAGGCTCAGACTCACCCTAACCTGAAACTTAGAAGGAATGGTTGACATATCAATATCAATAATATTGTGATTCCTGAGGCCGTAAAAATGCACTACTCATACTCTACTCTTGACTAGAAGTATTGACCTTAGTTTTCTACAGACTTGCTAGCCACAACTCTTGTAACCAAAATCAGGAGTTTGAATGTTTAAATTCTTCACTCAACTTCGAACTAATGTTCAGCTTTATGTTTTTCATAATTTTGACATTTCCTGCTTCATGTGCCTTCAAAAAATGTTACCTAATGTTTCAGACTAGAAAACTTTAAATCCCTGGCTCAAAACACTTTCTAGCAGTTCGCAGTGAAATTATTTTCACTCAGTACAAGCAACTGCTTTTTTTTCAAAACACTTTCCCCACAACAGTCTAACAAATCTCAGTACACACAGACTTTATGGAAGAAAGTAATATGTTGAAATTGGGCTCCCATGATTTAAATACCATTTGCAACTAGAGGCTGCACTGAAACTGATGTCTGAATTTCACATTTGTCAGCACACTAACATTAACTTATATGTGTTTTGATATATATGATATTGGCTACAGATAACACTGTACTTCCCTGCACAGTCCATCAAAATCATATTTTACATTTGGAAAACCCAGATGTAGATTAGTAACTATGTGAAGCCATTTTCTCAACCTAACATTTTTTTCCTCAGGTTCACCCTGTTGGTCATTCTCATTCTTGTATTGATTGCTGTAGTAACAGAAAATATTTGTAGCCACAAAAATAGCAGAATTATCTGAATTGAACTTCTCTGCATTTTTCACAGTCAAATCAGATCATATATTTGCTTTTTAAGCTCTCTTCTCAGTTGTTTCCTGTCACTCTTGATTTTGTAGTGGATTCAGAGAAGACCACTGCATTTTCCTGGAGTTGTCCTACAAAGTTGATTTGAGGCTATATTCTGTCGCTTGTCAGAGTAAATCTTAGTAATGCTTGCTTCACGTTTGCATTTGCTGAATGTTGTGAAACTCCACTGAAGCTTTTCTGCCTTTATGAATAGATGTTTGCAAATATGGTCTTGAGTTTAAGACCTCTGAAAGTCAGGTTTTGTTTGTTAATTCCCTAAACAGTGTCTTCAGTCCTCTTTTAGCCTCTGCACTGCAAGAGGTCATAGATAAGACCTGAGAAAAATACTTGGTGAGAAAATCTCTTTAGACTCTTTACACTGCCATCAGCATTTAATGTTTCTTAATACCTCCCACTTCTCATTTAGTTAATATGCTCTATGAAAATACTTATCATAAGAACTAATACCACTGCAATGATTTTGCATATGTACGGAAAACGCTATTTAGCTGTAAAGTAGTCAACCTAGCTCTAATTTTGACAAAATGTAATGATAACCAAGATCTCAAGAAAAAAGTTCATTGCATCCATGATGCTTCTGGTTGCTCACGTGTTATGCTTTGAGGCTATTGAAAAGAAATATTTTGGTCCCAAGGAAGTACATGAAATGAATAATAGACCAAAGGTAGCCTCCTCTCATTCCGTGAACATTAAATGTTACGTTTCTCGCGATACTTTTATAATATTCAGGCTGCAAACATTTTAAATACTCTTGACATCCAGTCCACAATCAATTCAGACTACTTGTCACATAGTGTTCCAGTTATGAGAATCTTTACATGGTTAGAAGAATAGCCACAATAGGATAGGTGGAACATTTGCAGGCCAGCTGATCAGCTTTTAAGTTCTTGTTTCCAAATAGGTGTTCAAATGCTCTATGTAGGTATTATAGAAGCATTATTCTCACCTTTTAACTGATTTGAGAAAAAATATAGTATTTTTTGCTCTGAATTCTGGTAATCTCAGTTTTTAGCTTGTCCTACCTCACATAAAGAGGCTTTATATTGATCTAATGGTCATTTTTCATTGGTCAGTAGGATCAGAACAAATTGTTCCTAGGAGTGGTGTGGCTTGAGAAATTATTTAATTTGATCTATTGCCTATGGTTTTGTTGTATTTGAGGTGTGTTGAGCATGATAAAATGGACTAGTGTTTCCCAGATATGTTTAAAAGGCTATTCAAATATAAGAAAAAACCCAATAAATTTTCATTTTATTAATCCATGAATCTTGTTTTTCCTAATGTCAAATAGTCGTCTTAGAATAGTTGCAAATCCTCCCTTGTCAATTTAACAATTTGACAGAGAAGAATTTTAAGATACCTAGATTCACAGAATTTTTCTTATGCAGGCAAAAATTCTATTTAAAAAATATTTCCACAAACTATTATATGTGTATCTCTATTCCAAGTAACAAGTCCCAAAGAATGAAAAAAGGTTTTGACATAGTTTCATACAGTGCTGCTATTAGTGTTATGATACAGTTTCGCAAAAAATCAAGTTTTTCTCTTGAGTGAAATTAAAACAGCTGTGTAGATTATCCAAACACAGATTCAAACATTTTCAAGAACATACAATGAACTAGGATTGAGTCTCTTGTACTAGCTACACTGCATTAACTGATTTCATGACATAAAATCTGTGTGCAACGCAATCTTTCAGGGTGTCTTGGTGTCCTAGGTAATCAGTTTGGTGTCTTCTAGTTCTTCGTGATTATATGGAGTTTTATCATTGTCCTTCTTGATAGCCTCTTGCAAAATGAAAATCCCTGTTTTCTCTTTGTATGGAAGACATTCTTTACTCTTGAAGCCATTCACCATTCTCTAAAAATTTCCACTTCATCTTCCTCTTTCATTTAATGAGAGGGAGAGTTGGAAAGATTGCACCTTAAAAGCTGTGACAAATATTTACTGTTAAGTTTTTTTCTTATTCAGTGAGGCTGTTTCATTTGTGGGTTTGTTGTTGGGGTTTTTTATTTGTTTTAAGTGGCTGAGTATCAAGGTGGTACATGATAATAGAGCAAATCTTCTGACTGGCAGCCTCAAGTCCATAAACTGTGTCCTATTCAAATTTCATACATGCTTTCTGGTAGAAAAATGTTTTCTGTGGAAATAATTTGATCCTGGAAAGGCTGGCTTAATATATGGTATTTGAAGCATGGGCAAAATGATGTGACTTTACTCACAAATTTCAGGTGTAAACCATACAGATGGGCATAATAAGGACACCTGACCCTAAGTGAAGTTTACAATGCCACCTGTTTTTTCACAATCATATCATACATCGTGAGACAATATTTCCTTCTGAGGAAGGTCTTGTTCTCTTATCATGCTAATCCTCTATATGCAAATGCAGAACAAGAAATAAATTTTTCTCTCTTGTTTCTTTTTCCTTCTTTTTTTCTCTTTTTTTCTTGTTTCTTTTTTTTTACTTTTCTTGTTGAATGTGTCTGTAATAAAACATAATGCTCCATTTCAGACATTTTATTATCTGGAATTTTTTATTATTAAGCTGGAGAACTTAAATATTTCTCTTGTAAGTTTCTTTTGTTTTCTGTGCCCTTATTTATTTTGTTCTGATTAGGGATGATAGCCACTCACTTCTTTTATCATACAAAGAGGTAATTTAACTGTGATACTTCAGAGAAACTCAAAATATTAAACACAGTACAAGTCTTAGAATGTATGGGGAAATTATGTCTCTTGCTGAGGAGTATAATGTGAAATACTTTGTATTTTTAGTTAGGTATTCATCAATTTCTATAGAACACTTAGCCTCAGAATGACAAATTCTAGAGCAGGATTACAGAATACATTAAAGTCTTAGATCTTTCTGAACCATACCTGCTGAAGATGGCAGCACAGCCTCTGAAAGTATGGGAATTGATCCAGGATGCTTGGATATGTATACAGCTGAAATTCCAGCATTCTTTTGAAAAAAGCGTGTCCTATTTTTGTTCAGGCTAAGGTTCTAGCCCACAACAAGGGTCTTACATGGACTGGAGGTGCTACTGAAAATACAACACAATTATTTCCTCTGCTTATAAGCCTCATATGGTTCTAAGACTTTTGGTATGTCTTTTATTTGTTATCTCAACAGGATTTGCTTTATATTTTGTATTGATTTTTTTTTTAATGCTATTTTGAAATGAGCAGATAATCCTGGCAGAGCATTTCTGACAGGATTTCAGCTTGTAGGTAGTGAAATGCTACCTTATGCCTGTGAATTCCTTGATCGCAGCAACACTTTCAGAAAGTCCTCAAGTCTTGAAAGACTCAAGAATTTGGTAATTTGACTTAGTTAAAGCTATTTAAGGACTTAGGTCCATATGAATTTAGGTTTTGATAAAAGCATTTCCTATTTGGCCAACACCTTCATCCCTCTGCCCATTCACTACTTACAGTCTTCTTCATGGATAAGATAGGCACAATCAGGCAGTTAATATTGTAAAGCCCATTTGTTTGGTTGGGTTTTTCCCCTGTCTGTTCTTTGAGAAGAACGGTACTTTATTTTTATTGTTTAAGTGATGTTTATGGATGTTGAGTCATAGAGAAAAAATTGAAGTCTTCCCGAAAAAATGTGCGTAGGAGACGCTGTTCCTGTCTGGTGAGCAGCTGAGCTTACTTGTGTAGTAAGGGAGCTTGGCAGGTAACTGCAGTGCAGAGACTGCAGGGAGCAAACAGCCAGGCTTCAGAGGCAAAGGGGTAGGAGGAACCCTCCAGGATTTAAAAGGACAGAGTTTCTTACTCCTTGTTTACTGATTTAATCTTGGAAAAGCTTGAAAGGGAAGCTCTACTTGCAGAGGCATAATAGGTAGGAAGCTTGGCATCCTGCAAAAGTTAGTTTTCAGCCCTGTGCGGGTGGGGTACTCTCTGTAAGCCAAACTTCTTATCCTCCCAGGAGACTGACCATGGCTGCCTTCTTTTGTGTGCACGCTCCTCAGTAAGCTGTTTCTTCATCCTGGAAGTTCCTGCAGCCTGGTCATCCCTTTCAGATCCCAAGCCATGTGCTGAATTTTGAGCTCCGTAAACACAACGGAAAACAGAGACTGATACTTCACGTAACACAGCTTCTTGGTCATCTGTGGAAAGCCACCTGGCTTCCTGAGCACTGGGGTTTTATGTAACCTTCTTGAAGTCCTCCTGCTGTTAATTTTTTTTTGACAGAGCTACTTTTGCTGCAGCTCATGAACTTCAATCAGTAAGTACCTCATACCATAGTGGCGTCCTAGCCTTTAACCTTTTAAACTAATGAGGATTGAAGTTGAGGAAAATAAGTAATAAAATGACAGATGTCCTTTAAAACAAAGTCTTTTAGTAGCTCTGTAAGTTCAAAGTGAGAAGTAGGCTGAGATTCCAGTCTGATGTAACAGATTACTTACAGCGCTGAGAAGTTCTACCCATTTTCTAGTACTGAACTGAAGTATTGTATCCCTCAAGCTTTTTACTGGTGATTG
Organism: Ifrita kowaldi; assembly: GCA_013398055.1. Classification (NCBI taxonomy): domain Eukaryota; kingdom Metazoa; phylum Chordata; class Aves; order Passeriformes; family Cinclosomatidae; genus Ifrita; species Ifrita kowaldi. The sequence continues at coordinate 241,520 of VZRS01012047.1, read as the reverse complement.
GATTGGTCTGTATCTGAAATCTACTGTTGAAACATTCATCTGGCTTACCGAATATCTTAGATTTTTATTTTTCAGCATTGTGTAGTGACTGTCACTAGATGAATATACATCAAAAACACTAGCATAAACCCAAGATGCTTCTGTGTATTTCAGAATGCTCAGCAAAGCCAAATCTTGGAAGATGAACACAATATATTGTCTAGTAATTTGGAACATGCTGTATTTTTGAATTAAAAGTCTTAATATTTTGTTAAATATTAGGGATAAGCTTCCCATTGAGATGAAGTATTCTATTAAAACCCGAAGTATGACATGTTTTTCTTTATTGAGTTTTCACAAAACACATGTTTTGACATGTCACAGTTGATATTGAAGCCTTTTTTTCTGAAATCAATATGATGTGTCTCAGATATAGATCTATTTTCCTAGATGTATAGTATAGCTGTGTATTTTATAGATACATATTCTCTGCATGTGCTTAGGTCTAGATATTTAAACATTTTATAGAGGGGAATGTATAGATATATCTACATAAATAGATATGTCTAGATATATTTATATAGATAATTATTTAGAAAAATAGATATTCAATATATTCATTTGTGTGTATTTCTACTACATATCTACTGATATCTACTTTATACATGGATACCTCTATACTTATATATCAACGTATCTATGTATTTTCTGTTTATATTTACCTATCTATATAGATAAAAATACTATCTATACATGAATAGGTATATAGATTATTTTCTATGTATTTTTTTTTTTATCCCATAAAATTGATCTTTCAGCTAGCAATGTGTCACATAGAAACACGTGCTGCCATATCAGCTACATTTATCACCTTTCTACAGCAGGTCAGTTTCTGCACACTGTCAGTGTCTTTAGTGCTGCAAGCTAACATGGAGCTACTGGGACACCAGGTAGTATTGGCATGAGTTGTGTTGTCCAAAGTAAAGAGTAATGTTGAAGACTATTTACTTCGGAGAGAGAGAAAATGGGCCACAAATTTATAAAGGGTTAAATACTGTGGCTAGGAAAATTTTATGTTATTATTACAAAATTCTGGTTTTTCCTTCAGAGAGATGATTGATTTAGCTCGGTTTATTCTAATGATGAAAGCAGTCAAGACCGAGCAAGACAAATACAGCTTCTGATGTTCAATGCCCTATATAGGATTATTCTGTCACTTACTCAAGAAGGCTTTGTGTAGATTTTCCAGCATGTAGCTCCCCCAAGCTGTGACACGTCAAAGATGCAAAAAGACATTTGCTAATTTCTTTCCTTGGTTAGGTTGATCTGCTCCTTATTCTTAGCCCTTCTGATGAGTTGGGCATAGATGAATAGGCCTTTTCTTACTTTCCAGGCCTGACAGAGCAGGCTCTTTCTCATCTCTTAGATTCTTGCAGAAGAATGCTGGAAGGATAAAACAATGTGAAAATCAGTGAGTCACAATCTATAATTTATACATAATTCACCATGACTCATTCATGAAATCCTTTTGCGGTTTCATGTGACGAAACAATAACCATAAAGCATAATCATCACTGCCTACTCAATCTTCTGTTTACAGCTATGCAACTCTGTGATTCAAATTATTTTGGAGAGTCCTAGCAGATATAAATCGCCACAAAACTATCAGAAGCAGAAGAACTCAATGACTTAGAGCAGCTGTGTGGTCATACTTTTTTAAAGGTTCAGCTGGCACAAACATCTTCAGTTGTTACACAGACCCCTTTCCACTCCTAAGCAAGAAGGTGGTGAGAGTAAGTGTTCTGGGATGGGCAGCCTAACACAGACTGCTCTCTCAAGACCTGGGTCTGTGCTTCCAGAAGATGCAAAACCTCCTGTAGTGTGGCTGTAGTGTATTGCAGCCAGAGTTTTCCCTCTTACTCCAGAGGCAGATTTGCCCTGGAATACCGTCTGTGGGTCTGCCTGCTAACAGATGTTGTGGCTTCACTGAGGTCTGCAGAATAAGTAGCAGTTGGACAGCTCTTTTAATGAGTGTGTCCTTTGTTATAAGGCATTCATTTGGTGCTTCATGTTTTCTGTTCTTCTTGCATGACCTAGCTTAAAACACAAAAAGGAAACTTAAAAAGCTGGATAAACAGGCGTTCAAGACAGGGAGTGTTGGAAGGAATTAAAATAATTGTATCAGTGTTTCCACTAAATTAGAGGAGCTACAGCAAATTACTGCATTACAATCTTTTAAGTAAAAAGGAATGTGGGAAAGAAATATGGAACATTAATCAAAATACAGTTTCCAGAAGAATCCGAGGTAAAGAAGAGCTTGTGTAACAGTGAAGTGGCTTCTTTTGTTACTGGAGAGGGAAGACATAACATTTTTTGCATTACCTACCATAAATCCAAAATGCTAGACACTAGACAGAGCCTTCTCAGTAGTTGTTAGCAGTGCTGTCCTTGTAAAGGAAATTTGCATGTTGTGTCTTGGATTAGCAATCTGATTTATTCAATCATTGACACCAATATATTGCAATATATTAAAATGGCACATAATCAATCATGGCTCTCAATGTCTGTCACATTAAGAACTTCATCTATTATAGAAAGCAGCCTTCCCAGAAGGAGATTTTTCAATTGACACTGAATGATAAAATGAATCTAACTTTAAAGACGGATTTTTTTTTTCCTAACAGGTTTCGTCTGACCTTTCAAATTTCTTCAGAAGGTCTTTGGCAAGTTAACTTTGCATCTTAAACTTACTCTGTGCGCCAAAAAGTGAACAGAAAATGTGGCTCTCTGCTTCTTTGGAATAAAATGTATTGCTAAATGATATAGCGAGGTCTGAGATTGGTGCTATGGGTTGAGGGCTATCCTTTTGCTTTAGTGATATTGCATCTTTCACAATCCAGTTCAAAGCAGAATTTATTTTGAATTGGCCTATAAACTTTTAAAATGCATTTAGTCTCATATCTGACTAGCATAACTTAACTCATTAGACTGCATTATTATGTATTTATTGTTGTTTATGCCATTATTTATTCTGCCAATTGCATAATCTGTCATTAACAGGGCGCAAATACATTAAACAAAGCGGTCTCAAAAATTTACTGGTTAGTCCTTAAAATTTAATCCAGACCTTAAACATATGCATCAGAATATAAATCATCAGAATATAAGATAAGCCTAATTTTCGATCATTGACTAAAAGGGATCCTAGAAAACTGTCTAATTCTTCCACACTCAATACCGGCACTAATTTATAATTCTCTCTCAATACCTTTGAAGTATCTCTGGTATTTAAGAAATTATGGATATTCCGCAACCTCCACTGGCAGTCTGTTCCTGAAGTCTGTCTTAAAAGAAGCATTTCTAATATCTAGTCTGAATATTTTTAACTGAAATCCTTTATTACTTTTTGTCCTCCTGTGACTGTGAACTGATTGCTTCCTGTCTTTAGATACATAAAAAAATTCTAAAAGAGGCTTAGGTAAGCTTTGAATAGCCCAGGATAATTCATCTAAAGAAGGGAACAATCTTTGATACAGGGTCTGCATTGGTCCCTGATCACTCTTCCCACTTTTCTCCTGTTCTGTAAAGTTGATCTACACTTTTGGAAATTACAATGGAGGTCTGATGGTTGCTGGGTAAAGCCCATATGTAAACTTGTGTATATTTCAGACAGTGATTCTGATTATGGTCTTTTCACTTTGACAAATTTATTTTTACAAAGACTACAGTAAACAAGAAAAAGCTTTATTTTTATTGTGCAATTTACTTATTCCAATACACTTTTCCAGCTAAAAAAGATAACATAAGTGCACAAGGTAGATTGCATTATATATTATATCATTACATAATATATATATAATATATTGTATAATAATATATACTATATATATTATTATATATCAAGTTAATACATGTGACCAGTGTAAAATAATAATTTTCAAACTTTCCATTTCATATTAAAAATGCAAAAATCCTTTTTTTGTGTCTTTATTTTTTTTTACTTTTTGAAGAAAATTAAATTGATGATAAAGTCTTGGTTATGCCATCTTTACTGATTTTTTAACATTGTAATTCTGAAAGGTTTTATGGAGACCATGTCACAAGAAATGCAAGCATAGCTTACGTATTGTCTCTGCAACTTAAGTTGTCCTGTAACTACTAGACATCTTGATCATGCGAACTATGTCAGTTGTTTTTCCTTAAATCCTTTTTCATTTCCTCTAGTTTATTTGTGTTGCTTCCACCTCAGCAGTTTTGCAGTGTCAGATATGTGGTATCAAATCACTCTCCAGAGGAAACCCAAAGATTGGTCCTGGAAAAGATGACATTCCTGAAGGAAAGAGAAAATAGGCACAAGGTTTTGTGGGGTGCACTAGGTTAATTGGTGTCTCTGAAAATTAGGCTGTAAGTGGATATTGTTTCAGTTAGAAAATAGGTTGGTTTTATGAGGCAGTTCTTTTTATATGATTGAATTAACTCTAAGCTTCTTTATGAGCTATTTATATTGATGTACAAATCTTCTACTAGCAAAAAGAAAATACTTTCTGAGGATGTAATTAATTTATTTTAATCTGTTCAGTAGTTGAAATTGAAAGACAACATAAGCATCCCACTTGAATAGCTTGCTAAGACACCATCTGATTTGATTAATAGTCCTCTGGATCAAATGTCAGCTTTCTGCCTAAATAAAATAAATTTAAATTGCTATCTTAATATAGAAATACAAAATATATGTAGTGTATCAATATGATCCTTTAGGTACAGCTTGCAGTAACACGAACAAAAGGTCCCAGCTCTTCTAAGTTCAACCATAAGGCAGCGCCTTAACAGTGCAATCAGTTTGTCCTAGATTCCTTCCAGCATAGTTCAGGATGCTCTCTGACAAGCATACGTAATCCTCTGAGAAGCTCTGTGTTGTGAAGTTCTCTTTCAGATGAAATTTTAAATAGATTAGGCTTTTTTTTTTTTAAGATTTAACTTCCAGGACTTTACATGCCTAAAACCAGAAATTGTGTTAGAAAATATTAATATTCTGTTACTTCCACAAACTTTGTCTGGCCTTGGTTTCATTTTATGCATCTGTAAACTGTGTGTGTTAGAATTGTGTATGTTACAGTTGTCATGCAGCTGTTCCTGAGGGAAAAATTGATCCTGAAGAAGTCACTTAAACAACTAAAAGAGTTAGGGTTTGTGGGCCTTTGTGAAGCTTTAGAATCTGTATATTACTCATGTATATTACAACAATTGTATAGCGGTGTCTTCTCTATTTGAGAACAAGTTCCCATTTCTTATGTTGATTGGACATTTTAGGTTTTTCTTCTCCAGCAATTAATGCTACTGTTACTTGATATTAGTCATCATATAATCATTGATTAATTACCTTCTGGATTCCTGAAATAACTCATCCTGTAGTGTTGGTTGGCCAGCAAAACTTCAATCCATAGAACATTCTGTCTGCAGAAAGCACTAGTCTTCTTTTGTTTCATTTAAAAATCTAATTACTTGGACAGTCCCATTTGAAATTTTGAAGGTTGTTTTTCATTTTCACCTGCAGAATGACACCTGAAATGAAACCTGAAAGTTCTGCCCACTGTCTGCTGCTTGTTAGCAACTGATAAACATCAGACACCATAAAATGTTCAAAACTTAAAAGGAAGCTGAAGATATCAGACAATCTCAGCTGGACAACATAATTGTGTATTAGGAGTAAAAGCAGCAGAAGTAAAGATTTTTATATGAAGTCACATTTTATTGCACCTCATCCATACAATTGTCCTCAATAGTACGTTAGGTGAAGAATAAAGGCTAAATAGATGTTCATCAGGGGCTCCATATCAACAAAAATTAGCCACCTAAAAAATCCAGGAGGCTTCTAATGTATTTCGTACATTAAGGCTTGTGACCATTTTGGATAGCTATGAATTTTTGTTGTAATTACCTATTTTCCAATATGATCATGAGATGAGTGCCTGTTGCTTCCTTTGCTTTAGAGCCAAGATAATTGTGATTATAAGTCTAAGCATTTTCCTAGGTATAGGAATTTCCTTGTATTTTTGAGACCATTCTGTTAATCTTCCTTGCCTGTTTGAATTTATTTAGAATGTTGGGTTTTGTTGTGGTTTTTGTTCGTTTTGGTTTGTTTTCTTCAAAATAAACTGATCTAGTTTTCTGTACCAATTCATGATGATCTGAGCAAACCATCACCCTTATTTTGTGGGCAGGCGTACCCACAGCTTAGCAAAATCTGTAATTACTTCTGAGAAGTTAATGTACACGTGACAAGCTACTCATTGCAGGAATGTAACACCAGTCCCTGTATCTTTTGCTGTAAAGACCAAACTATTAAAGAGCAGTAATGACATGTGGTTGCTCTTGTAGCTGTCACTGCTAACAAAGCTCTCTTCACCAGCCTTGTGCAGCCTGTTATCTCTGTCGTTGGTGTTCACTGTTTCTGACTCTGCCCTATGCTTCTGAAGTTACAGGCTCCATTTATAAATGGGTAACTATCACAGTAAACAAGCAGTTGATTATCTTTTTACTTGATACTTTTTCTGTATGTAGGGGAGTGCAGCTGCTTCATCCCTGACACCCTGTGGTGCTCAGAACTACGGGGTGATGGTGATGGCAGTGGAACAAAGCCATGGTGCCTGGAAACTTCATCGCTGTTAAACTTCAAATGAATAGGAAGCTCTAATATCTGAACTAGGGAAAAATACCCAAAATAGGACTGTAAAGACCTATTCAGCTATCTGTAGTATTATATTACAATGCAAAACTGTGATAGGAAAAAAGTACATATCTCTTCATACTAACCAATTCTATATTTAGGAAAAAAAAAACCAGAAACAATCTGTTTCTCTCCCCCTCCTCAGAATGTTTTGATAATATTAAGCTCATGTGATTAGATGATATGAAATCCCTTGTGACTATTGGAGAGAGAAGGCTATGAAGGACTAGAGGAGCATAACAAAGTTAGGCGCCTGGGAGGCAGAATGACAGAAGAGACTGTCTTTTGTCAGTGCAAGCAAATGCACAATAAAAGGGATAATTGTAACTGCAAACATACCTTGGGGGGATGTTCTAAATTAACTGTACCTTTCAGGAAAAAGGATCTGTGCATAAGTCCATGAAATTACTTGCCTAAAACATAGTTGTGCACTAGGAAAGCAAATAAGAAAATAAGGATGGAAGAAGGAGACATAATAAGAATTCCTGTAATTACCTTAACCCTTATGTAATGAGGATTAGAATGAAATATTAAATAAGTATATTACCTATAAAACTTTATTATTATCCCATATATCTGGCACCGATTATCCTATTTAGAAGGAAAATATATATGTAGCATTGGAACATGGTTTTTATTTAGGCTTAAATTTACATATATAATTTATATGAATTAAGTAGAACCTTTTATAGCTGAACAATCATCATTTTTAAAATAGCTGTTTTGTACTGATGAAATAGTACTTATTTGCAGGGAGAAATTTGGTTCCTGGGGAAATATCATGAGCTGAGGTGAGGGAAAAATAAAGGGAAATTATAGCAGAGGAAATTGTTCCACTGTTACCCCATTTCTATAGTGTTACTGGAGAAGCTGAATGGATGAGAATTGATGGTTATGTAGCAGATCACCTTGAGTGCCGTCCCATGGTGTGTACAGGACAACCAGGGGATCAGATGCAGCCAGCTGTGTTTATGAAGGGCAGGTCCTGCCTGACCAACCTGTTCTCCCTTTATGACAGGGTGACCAGCTTAAATGTGTGAGGGAAAGGCTGTGGGTGTTGTCTACCTGGACTTCAGTAAAGCCTTTGACACATGAATGCTCCCACAGCATTCATCCAGACAAAACTGGCTGCTCACGGCTTGGACAGGTGTGCTCTTTACTTGGTAAAAACTGTCTGGATGGCTGGGCACAGGGAGTGATGGGGGATGGATCTGGTAGCTGGTCATGACTGAGGCTCCCCAGGGCTCAGTATTGGGGCCAGTCATGTTAAATATCTTAATCAATCATTTGGATCAAGTGCACTCCCAGTCAGTTTGCAGATAACACCAAGCTGGGTGGGAGTGTTGATCTGCTGGAGGGCAGGAAGGCTCTGCAGAGGGATCTGGACAGGCTGGATCCATGGGCTGAGGCCAATGGTGGGAGGTTCAACAAGGCCCAGTGCTGGGCCCTGCCCTTGGGTCACAACAACCCCAGGCAGCGCCACAGGCTGGGACAGAGGGGCTGGAAAGGACCTGGGGGTGCTGGTGACAGCAGCTGAACATGAGCCAGGGTGTGCCCAGGTGGCCAAGAAGGCCAATGGCATCCTGGCCTGGATCAGCAATAGTGTGGCCAGCAGGAGCAGGGCAGGGATTGTCCCCCTGTGCTGGGCACTGGTGAGGCCACACCTCGAGTGCTGTGTCCAGTTCTGGGCCCCTCACTCCAGGAAAGACATTGAGGTGCTGGAGGGAGTCCAGAGAAGGGCAACAGAGCTGGGGAAGGGTCTGGAGCACAAGTCCTGTGGGGAGCAGCTGAGCATGTTTAGACTGGAGAAAAGGAGGCTCAGGAGAGACCATATGGTTTTCCACAAACACCTGAAAGGAGGTTGTACTGAGGGTGGGGTCAGTCTCTTCTCAAAGGAAATGGCCTCAAGTTGTGCCAGGAGAGGTTTATATTGGGTGTTATATACAATGGATTGGGTTGTCTAGCACTGAAACAAGCTGCCCAGGGAAGTAGTGGAGTCACCATCTTGTGGCTATTTAAAAGATGTGTAGAAATGGTGCTTGCGGACATGGTTTAGTGGTAGACCTGGCAGTTTTAAGTTTACAGTTTGACTTGATGATCCCAAAGGTATTTTCCAACCTAAATGGTTCTGTGATCCTGTCATCTGAAGGAAAATTCTGTAGCTTCTTGGCTTTTAACTGGGTGATGGAATCAACAGTGTTGCTGGTTTTAAAATCTAGAACAGGATAATACAGCTTCTAAAATAAAGCACAGAACTGTCCACCTCTGCTTTGTATAGTCTCCTGGGCTTTTTATTTCCAAAGTATGATAAATTAACTTTGCAGTATCATATGATAAATTTAATTTTTTTAACTTAGTAACTAGATGCTTTCATGTGTCAGTTTGCTTGCTAGAATTTGAACTACTTTGCAAAGTTCACTTGAAGATTATGCTAGATTTGATATTCTGCCATGAAAAGAATTTGAGACTGCTTTATATTTTTTGAGATTTTACTTTGTTCAAAACAAGTCTCAAAACAGTCAGGAAAATCTTTAAGATAATGTTTGAATTTTAACAAGTATTCTGGGAGCCACAACTGTCAGTGAAATCCAGCCTCTGAATATCAATTTCATTTTGATCAAGCATTATATTCTAAGACTGCAATTTGTTCCATAACTCTGGAGCAGTTATGTCAGCGTGATCACCATCTGCGCTAGGCACAATTTCAAATCAATGCTATTCTTTTATATTTTTTTCTTGAATGGGAGAAGCCTTTGTTAATCTTATATCACATTAAAAAAAATAATCTCCCTATGGAGCTCCATCTATCATAAAAGGAAAATAAAATATGAAGCTCTTGGGATATTACCTCAATTTCTCTGTTGGTGCGTTCATAAAACAAATTGTTACAAGTACGAGAGACAAAAGTGCTAGGATTCTGTCCTACACTCAGCAAGTACCTAGATAACTTATGCAAATATCTCATTTCAATTCAGAGTAAAGAACTCATCCTGAAAGAGTTAACATAATCAGTTAACTGTCACAATTTTTGTAGGACCTGATTCTGAAATTAGAAATTTGCTGAAGACCTAAGGCTGTAGAGTTCTGGCATGCTGTATAAATTGCAAGGGTTAGCATGTCAGAGTTAAAGAGATGGTCTTAATGGTAATAATATTGACATGTTTTTACTCCAAGCCATTTCTGAAGCAAGTTGAACAAAAGTGCATGATATTAAAAGAAATATTTATGTTGTTTCTAGGTCCTAAACTAAAAACCTGATAACCACATTTAAATTCAACCTGTATTTGAACACTTTGTTATGTTAGATTTAGTAAACGAACATAGAGAATGTGGCTTGATGTGGCCTCCATTTGTGGGTTTGGGTCCTGCTTGACTGCTGAAGGAAGTCCCTATCTGGCCTTAGCCCTTTGGCTACAACTACAGAAAGTGTGTACATACACCTTTGTAAGCTGCCGTTTGTCTGTTTCAATTTTGTATCAATAAAATGAAACCGCAAACACATAGGGGAGGCCACTAATAAACCAGGAGAAGCAATCATTCAGCTCAGAACCTTATCTCTGAAAGTGGACAGATGAGAATTGCTAGAGCAGAATGAAAGAACAAGGATGTTTTTTATTGCTTTGTCTCCCAGCACTGAAATAAAAATATTTCAAGAGGTTTGGTGTCGTTGTACTTTATAGACTTCTCTCTGCAGTTTCAGCATCCACGATGCCCTGCCACAACTAATCCCACCACATATCTACAGTCTGTGAAAACAATTTCAAATGTAAAATGTGAAAATTGGTAAAAATACTTTTACTCTGACAAGGTCAGTAGCTTCTCTAATTGAGGGAATCAATCTCAAATGTGTTTGGGAGGCAGAGTGGCATGAAGGAAATGGGCAGAAAAGTGCAGCTGTTCCCTGCAGTGATGCTTTAGTTTTATTTCATCACTCATGTGGAAAGTCGATCTGCAAGGGAGCAGTGAACAAAGATTTAACTATAGTTCTGGTTCATGTTTGGATTGTGTGGAGAGCAGATTTCTTATTCTATTCTTACAACATTAAAGGAGAAAAAAAGTCAAAGTCAAAGTCCTGTTTTTGTTAAGCTCCAGGTTCCTGCGTTCTCAGGAAAAATCCTGTTTAGCTTCCCATTGTGGAAGAAAGCTTGAGCTCTACCATATGTGTATGCTGGATGCCTTCAAAGGGCAATGGTTTCTGTTATCACATTCTAGATTTCAATAAGCTGCACCTCAGAGGTGCTCAGCCTGAGGCATGAAAGTGTTGTACATAACCTGCTGTGATTTGGCTGACCTGTCATGAAGAGCAAGGAAAAGACAGAATTCTGTGATACTTGAGGTGAGCACTTTTACTGTAATGTCAAAACCTTTATTTCTCTGAACGAGGTGACCAGCTTGGACATCTCTAGCATGCATTAATTTAGTTTTATATCAAGAAAAAGGGCACAGAGTTTAAACTTGGGACTTGCATAAGGCTTAGCAAAGATAAATGTAAAGATACATGTTCTGGGGACGGAACAATCCTGAGCAGCAATCTAGGTGGGCACTGCCTGCCTCAGCAAGGGCTTTGTGGCCCTGGGGCCCTGGGGGACAGCAAGATGCACAAGAGCCACCCTGAAGCTAGCAGCAGCAAGGGCCATCCCCATCCAGTGTTTCAGTACCGGGGGCACAGCCAGGAGATCGAGGGATGGGATGGTCCCCCTCCACCTGGCACTTGTTGGAAACCCACAGAGAAAAGTGTGTCCAGCTTTGGTCCCCTCCAGCTGTAGGGATACAGCTGGAGAGAGTAGTGGGGGGCACTGATGTGGAACACAGTTGTAGTCTTACAGTACCTACAAGATGGTGACAGAGAAGATGGAGGTTCTATCCTTGCGAGAGAACAGGATGACAGGACAAGAGGCAGCAGGCATAAGTTGCATCTGGGGAAATTCCGTCTGTGCGTAAGACTTTTTTTCCCTGTGAGAACAATTAAACGTGGAAATAGACCCCACAAAGAAGTGGAATGGGTGGGTTCAGGCAACGCGAGAAGTAACCATGCAACAAAATTTTTAGGTTTGGTTTGGTTTCTGGCTTTGTTGCAAGCAAAGGGAGGAATTGAAATGAAGCATGAAACCTGGAAGAGTCTAGGAGTTGCTTAAGCAAATTTGTGCTTTGCTCTTTAGAGTGCTCTTGTGAGATTTTCTTTGTGAAGGAAAGCAGTCAGATTTAGGACTTCTTATACCAGTTAATATTAAGTGGAAGTACAAATAGCTATGTGCAGTGTTAGGCATTCACTACTACAGATTTATTTTATATTTCTGGCTAAGTTGCTTAATGTACTGTTTAAAATCTGGAGGGGAGGGGGGTGGTGGTGGTGGTTTTGCTTTTACTTTTGGGTTTTGTTTGTTTAATTTGTTTTTGTTTATGTCTTTTAATACACCACTTCTTGTAGCTTCTGTTCCTTGACTTAATTTTCTTTATCACCAAGTCCACAAGTGGACTATAAATGGCTATATTAGTGCTTGCCTTGATTATTTATCTTTTTCTTCTTAATCCCCTGAGCTATAGCTTTGTTTGGGTAGAATAGGTATGAATTTTGCATTTATTTTATTTTAGTGCGTTTATATACTTTCTCCCATACCTAGGGACAAGTTCAGATTTGTGTATAGCAATCCAATTAAAAAATAAGGTGATATGGATAGATCCCCTTCCCTGTGTGACATTGATTCACATTCAGTTCACGAGGATAGTGATAAATTGCCAACTGTGAAATAAACAGATACTTCTAATCAGAACAGTTTTAATGTAAAATTTAGCACCACTACTTGACTCAGCAGACTGAGGCTTGAATGTGAGCTACAGTGAATTTACATTTCCATCACCGAGTTTGTCCCCTGGTACCAAGGTTGCATTACTGTTTTATTGGTAACACAATTTCAGACTCTTGGGGTATTAATAACCCTGGAACTCACTTTAATGTATTTTCAGATAAAAATTCTTTGCTAAAAGGCCTCATGACTTTGGGCTTGTCACCTGCAAAATGTTTGCTGGATTATTGCTGTGGTACAGTGAACTGTTACAGTTGAACACGTGAAAAAGAAAGTCATAATCAAGAAATCAGACACTTTTAAGAGGGCTTCCTTGTACTGCAGATTACTTGCAGAGCCTTTTAGGTACATTACCTTAAAAAACGCTGGAAATGGTCTGGCTGGGTAACATGAGATGCCTTAACTGTGAAGTGCTGTATCCATATGTCAGCCATGTAGTCCTCAATCTAATACATTCATCACCTCATTTGATGTTTCCAAACTTATTCTCTGTTCATTATTGTTATCCCCACCATTTGAACAGTTGTTGAAAAATGTAACCTGTTTTTTCTCATTTGTCTTTTTTCCGTGCAAATAGCTATCAGTTTGATGTTTGGGAAAGGGGTGTGTGTCTGACCATCAGAGCAAACACACCTACGACACTGTGATGTGTATGGATTAGGAACTGAGTCTAAATTTGTGCTCTTTCAAAGGTATATGACTTTTGTGTTTTTTTCAGTCAACAGGGTAGATACAACCTGTTCCAGCCAGTGGGAACTGGGCACTGCTGGCAAAGACAACTAAGTGTAGCCAATATTGTGGCAGGGTACATTAATCTACCCCTGGATTTTTCTCTGGATGCAATTTTACACCTGGAGAAATAATTCCGTTTGGTTGAGGTGCATGACAAATCTAATTTTCCCAGGTAGAGCTCTACCTGTGTTTCTCAAATATTAGGCTGGATTCTTCAGGTATCCCAAGAGGATACTATTTGCTCCCTGGTTTTGGTTTAGCATTCTTTCCAATAGCAGTGCCTGTCTAAGAAATCCTGGTATTTCTCCTCAGGCTGCCTCCACCAGTTACATTTAACCTGCTCTGACATACAGCCTTGTCAAGTAGCCAGAGTGCTCTCTCCAAGTGTTCTATGTATTAAATGCTTTCTGAACACTTTCTTGAGCTGTTTCATTTGTGGGCATAATGACATTTAAAACTGCATATGTTTTTACTCATTTCCCTTGCCTCATCCACTCTGAGGGACTGATCCTTCTGTTTCAGTTTGTTGACAAATGTAAAAATTCATTACATGGTTCCTGATTATGATTTCTTCCTCCTAATGCCCAAATTACTTCTGTTCTGTTTTGAATTATCTTAAGGATTTTTAATACCTACTGTGGCTATGAGTATTAATTGTTCTGCTCTACAGGGTGTTAATAGCTTTATCAGGTATGCCTAATAATCACTCCATTAGCTGTATCTGGGGCAAGACCAAAAAGCTGAGACTTTTTCAAGATGGGTTGCAGGTTCCTATAAGAAAAGCAAACTGATGTATTCCTCTTCCTTGCCCTATGGCTATCATCCCAAAGGTTTTAAGTAATGTTATCTTCTATTTTTAGGTATCATCTCTTGATTCTTAGAGAGAAGAATTGTGGATTACTGACACTTTGGATGACATGCTTTAGAAAATGCTGCGATGTTTAGAAAAAGCTTGCTGTCCTTTAGGGATGATTTATCTAAACGCTCAGTTGCAAATGTCACACCAGTCTGTGGAACAATTCAGGGGTTCAAACTAAATTATTCACTTTTTCAGTTCTTCGGCTTTCATAAAATGAGGTGTGAAAACAGAAAATGTGGATCAAATATCACTCTCATATTAAGTGAAAACTTGAGTTGTTTGTGTTGTTTTTTAATTTCTCCTCTCTCTTTACTATACTTACAGAGTTCTACCAAATAGGTGGGCATATACTGAGAGAAGAAATATAAAGGAGATCAACTTAGTTCCAAACCAAGTCGTTCTGCCATTCGAATTAGCTAGATTTCCTGCTGTGTTAGAATGAGTTAAATGCCAAATGCTGTCTCAACAGATTAGATTGCAATGAACTGAAGATGTCTATGGCTTTCCTAAAAGAAGGGCCCTAATTCTGCTGCTGGAAATCTTGGAAGTACCCATGGGAGTACTCAAGGAGCAGTCTCCTTCAGGGGTCTCTGATTCTATTCCTGCTCCTTGCCTTTTGTGTAAAACCTCTCTGACATCTGCAACTTGCTGACAAACAGCTCCTAATTCTGCCATGTAACTACTAACTGGGTCCAGACAGGAATCATTCTCCCCCACCTCTCTTACTGCAAATACTAAACACTAGATATGCAAATTGTTTCTAGGCTTCTTAGCAGCACAGATAAGAGCAAACCCTCTTCCCTGCTCTTACCATCCCTAAGGAGCTGGGGTGGAATATGGAAGTGAGGAGAGAATGGGGATTCTTGGCTCACAGTTTGTTGCTCTACTCGTTGTTTTCCTGGGAGTAGTGACTGTCAAGAGGACAAGTTACTTGTCTCATTAGTACAGTGGGAGCAGTTTGCAGCAAGTCTGCTTGCCAGTTTTCTCACATAGTTGTTACCATTTTGCCGCCCATTGTGATACAGTCACCTTACTCATGCTCCAGGCTGGCTTCAGAGGGAAGCAGACACATGATTTTTTTATAATCACTTTGTTAGGACATCCCACAAGTTGCTAGTGTCAACAGCAGCCCCAATTAACCATGTTTTCTATGGCTGCTGCCCTGAAGGCAGGAGTAGCAGGTGACTTCCCTGCCAGCCCCAGGCTAAGTTCAAAGCTGAGATACAGCTGCGTCCCTGGACTATCCCCAGCATTTTACCACAGAACTGAACTTATTCCCATGTGGTTTTATTTTTCATCTTTTGAAATAATAGTGTGTATATGACCCTAATAAAACTTGCCTTTTATATCTAAATAAGACTTAATCTTCTTTCCTGAAGGTAGTCTTCAACTAAAAGATTGAATCTCACATGGAATGTATTTTGGGCAGTATCACTCTGTGCTTGTCCTCTTTTTTATTTTTTCATAAATGTTTCCTGCTGTCAGACATGAAATATTGAGCTAGATGGACCTTCAGTATGACCTTGCATTGCTGTACAGAATGTTGGTGAATGGAAAAAAGAACATGAGGCTTGATTATTGGCCATAAAACACTGAACTTGTTGGAAAAATTGATGGAATATAACTGATATTCTAAATACTTTTGTGGGTATGCAATCAGATTGAATATTCTAGTTGAATCTCAGTTTTCACACATGGAAAATTATGGTAGAAAGTAATAGTCATGGAAGCAGTATTTTTTCTTTATTGAACTAAATGAAAAGACAGCTGCAATGTTGACCTTGATTGTAGTGTCCTATTAAAGGCACCATCTAAATAATAGTCTGGTTCAGAAAGGTGATTCCTCTCAAAGAATAGAAATCTTTAAAGAGATTTTTAAACAAGGATCTTAGACACTCATTTCTTGTTCTGTAGATTGTTATGAAATACTAGTAGGTAACCTAAAAAGAAAGGACAGATTCAGGTAAAATAAGCATAAGGCAAAACTGTGTTGTAAAATATTTAATTCCTGTCAGTATAGAAACATTTCCTGACTGAATTCCAGATATTGCACATATAGCTGGCATTTACTGTGGTGTCTATATTAGACCATATAAATTATATGGTCTGTTAACCTGCATGCACTCTTAAGAAAAAATAATTTTTTTAAAAATAAATTATCCTTTAAGTATAGTTCATAAAGGGTATAGTTCATATGATAGTTAATAAAAGCTGGGTTCAACTAGTCAGTACTGATTTGTATGCATTTTAAACTGCTCATAAATGCAATACTGGCTGTGGTAGATAGGCTTTAAATTATTGAGCCTAATAGAGGCAGGTTCAAGAAGAACCTTTCAAGTTCTTGACTTCTTGCAGAAAGTGTCATGTTTTAAAAAGTATCAGTTTTCTGATACTTGGTTGGTGTCTCCATTAAACGACAGAAATGGCAAAAGACACATTCCAGTATGAAATGTAATCATCTGGACTTGTCTGATTTCTCACACTGCCACAACAGCATGATACACAGTCACTGCTGTTAGGAAATATGTAAAGTGTTAATAGCTGTAGGTAGAGCTGCAGCTTGCTGAGTCAAAGTAGTTGAAAACTGTCTGCATTTAACCATGTAATTTTCCTGCTTTAGTAAGTAATGTTTTCAAATCAACTTTATATATGCTAATGTTAAGGCAACCATACTTGTTTACACAGTAGAATTAAAGGGTTTTGAACACAGAACTGTGAATCGCATCTCTCCCTCCCCGTTTTTCCATGTAGCTTAACAAGACTATGAGTTTTTGGAGTTTTTTCCATACTTTTGTTTAACAAGTATAAATAGTTTTAATCTACTCCTCAAAAGGGTGTTGTGAAATTGTATGAAACTGACAAGAAACCCTAACTCTCTAAGTTCACCACTAAGCATCCTGCTGTCTGTTGCCATACTCTCGTCAAGACCTTTTCCCTACATGAATCCAAATGGAATTATATGTGGGAATACAGTGTCATTTTAACACGCTGGAGGTGCCTTTAAGGGAAGTACTCTAGCTACGGAAACAGCAACACCATTTTTTGTAGCTAAGTATTGTTCCCGTTTGATTTTCCCTGCATGGAGATACACAGAATTTGAACTAGAACATGTAGATGGTCTACACAACAAGGGGAAAATACTTGGTCATGTAGCACAGCCTGCTCTCTGCAATGAAAGGACATTTCATGCCGAAAGCACGCAACTTTACTCGTCTTGGAATTTTTTTGAGAAACCAGTACCTCTTTTTTCTGTTTCTGGCAAATGTTAAATTCTGCTTGCCATTGAAGAGCAAATACACATGCTTCTGTGAAAAGCAGACATACCTCTTCCTTGCAGCATTCACAGCATTCACTTTTGTCCCTTAATTTGGTGCTCATGTGCTTGCTCGAGCTTTGTAGCTGCGAACAAAGTATCTTGCCAATAACAGATGGTGGTGAATGGAAATACAGAATGTATTTCACTGAATCATTTGTTCATTAGTTACAGTTTGGATACAATTATTTTTGACTCCGGCATGTCTCTTGGGAATCCAGTTTTTCGTTGGCATATTTTTCACGAAATTCTCCTGGGCCCCTGTTAAAAACAAGTTAAAGTACTCTGCAAAAGACATCTACATTCAAGCTTATGTGACAGGCTTTTTTAGATGGTTACTGGGAATGCTTACCTTCTGTTTCTCCACAGTATACACACACTGAATTAATTTTCCTGTATCAAAAGAAAGATGAGAGTCATTGATCATGCTTGATGATGTTAGGGAAATCCCCAGGAGATAAGTTACTTCACAGTCAAAATACAGGAGTGTCATACAGACATTGTGCACAAACAGTGAGCATTTCAACCTCTGAAGTTAAGCTTTATTCACATCTTCAATGTATCATGAATAAAACACTCTGTATCACTGCTTTGTAACTTTAAGAAAAAAAAAAAAAAAGAAAATGAAGAAACATCAATACTGTATGGTTGCCCAAAATAGCTGATTCCCCCATCTGCTACAGATAGGCTGGAGTAGAGATGTGTGAATCATGCCAACTCAGTTTTGATTTGAACTGCATCTCCTGTAGTAACTGAATAACTCTCAAATTAGGAAACCAGTAAGCACGTAGGAAAATATAATGGCAAGGTGGTAATTTCTCCAACTACAGACAAATAATATAAATACATTAGTTTTCTCTCCCTTATTTTGGGCTGAATCAAAAGATTTTGAGGAATGTCATTTTGATCTCCTTTTTCTTCCTTTGTTTTCCCCATTGTGTCCATCAGTTCTGTATCCTACTCTTGTAAAAATAGCAAATTCAGAAAGAAGAGATTCGTATTGCACATGGTTCTGAGATTAGTGATTTTTTTTCAATTTTTTCAATTTTATGTTATAATGCTTTGATTTGATTTTTGCTATAAAGTGCCTCTTGCTATATCACAAACAGTTCTTTAGGCTGAAAAAGTTCTGGAGCAACTAATGTTGCTAATGGATATCATCATCATTGCAAAGACTTGCTTTGGCTTTATACCAACTTCACGAAGAATTTTGAAAATTTCAAAGGAACTTCTAAGAAATATTTTATATCCTCTTATATGAGGAAAGAGCATTGTGAGTCACTGAAGTGCTATCATAAATGATGAGAATATACATTACTATGTTTGGTAGTACATGTTGGTGCACAAAACAAACACAGGGATGGAGACAATTATCATGTTTGTGATTCCATGAAGATTCTGTGGGATATGAACAGCTGGCAACCCTTGGGGTTGCCCAGCTCCACATTTTGGCTAGTGTTTACTTTACTATTGCTTGCCTTTCTGTGCTCTTACATGATGCATAATAAATCAGATTTCTGGGATGAAGGTGTGCAATACATTTAAATTCTCAGTGCCTCTTAGCCACACAATTGCAAATCGTGCATAAAGGAACAAACTGCACCGGAGAGCAAGCTTTGATCCTGCCAACTCTCAGGACTTTCTCTAATGCGTTAAATTAGACAACTCTTCCTTCGGGTAGTTTATCACAGATTCACTGAATCATTTAGGTTGGAAAAGACCTTTAAGATCATCAACATTAACCCTAAATCTAAGACCACCAAGCTCAGAACTTTACCACATTCCTAATGCCATATTTCCATGCCATATTTACATTAAAATACCACCAGGAGTGGTGACTCAAACACTTCCCCACACAATTGCGGAGTATGTGATTCAGCATGAAAGAATAAATGAAGACGAGTTTTTAAGGGGGATGTGTATGTTAATGTTCTGGAATTAATCTTTTTCAACAATGCTTCCAATCATCAACAACTTTGCTTCATAATTTCCATGGAGTCCTTGCTTCTCCTCCATATAAATGAAGAGTAGGAGAAGACTACATGGTTTTAGAAAATGATCTAATAAATTTAGAATGCCTTAATTGAATCACAGCTTGTAAAAATACATTTTACGAATACAATATTTTAAATCGTGAACAATTTTTATGTGCATCTGGAAATAAAGTGATTGCTGGTAGATAACCACATACTTGACATGTTTAAGTGCTTGCTTCTTAGTCTGTGACTTCAAATAGTACACACTTGTCAGAACTGCTTCAGGTTTCAATAATTCCTTGGCAAAAAATATTAATAGATCATAACACCTCATATTTTTATTTGTAATGTATTATCCTTATGCATCAGACTGATTCAAAAACAAATCCATTTATTTGTAATTCCATTCTATTACTACAAAAAAGCCCCAGCTCATCAAAACATACTAAATTCATGGTAGTCCTACAGTTAAAGCTCTGTAGGAGGAAAATATGTATAGATACAAAAACTGCTTGAATCTTAATACCAGAAAGTTCACATAGAACTAAGTCATGGTTGCTCAAAAGTGTAAACACTTTGGAATACAAAGTATATTCAGGTAGATAAATGCCATGGAAGTATTCTTTTATCATATGTTTATCAGTACTTTTATTATAATGAAGTTGATGTGAAAGCTTGAGTTCTCTTCAATACTGTCTGAATATTCACAGTGCTGTTACTGGAACTGCCCTGTTGCCAAGCACTTCACCTGGATAGTGGTCCAGAACAACCTAGAGTGTATCCTGCACCACATAGTGTCTGTTCTGTATGTATTTTGCTGAATTTGTTCCTCAGAACAAGTATATGGGTTTATGGTTTGTCACCAGACGAAAACAGCTTGAGAGAACAGAGAAGTAACAGACAGAGTCTGGGCATCTCACTCAAATTTGTCATACAAAGCCATGTCTAAAAATAAAATATTGTTTAAAATTATGTGAAAGACTCAGTTTTTAATACAGGTAGAAGTGCAGTAAGACTTTAAACTCCATCTTATTTCATGTAGTCTGGCTTTTGGGCAGCAGTTTTCTGGGGAGTGGGGGGAAGACAGTAATGTGTAATTGGGGCTTGCATTGAAGATCAAGAGACAGATCATAACTCCACGCTAAAAGCCACATTATGACAAATGGCCAGCCTATGTGCTGTCTTCTGAATGACAAAATCGTCTTAAACTTACTACTCAATAGCTAAAAATTGTCAGATTGCAGTTACAACCAAATGGTAGTTTGACCCCTTCACTAATGACAGAGCGACTTTGTGCTGAACTAGTGGTGGATTCTCACTGATATTTACCTGAATGACTAGGAAGAAAGTCTACTCAAAGTTACCTTATCCTGTCCACTGGGACATCGTGCCTCATGTCTAAAGTAGTATTTAACATCTCCATTGCCATCCTAGGCTTCAGAAGGTGTGCTGATTGATCTTATTTACCACGTGTCCTTTTCCTATGATGTGCTGAAATGCATGATAATACACTGTTTAAGTACACTACATGATCCGGTAACACGCAATCGTCTTATCTGAAGTGTCTATTCCCTTAGAAGTCTTCTGCTGGGACAAAGAGCTGCCTTTGTCTGAACAGTGAGGCTCAGATTGCACAGGAAAAAGATCCTGGCTCATTAAAATATATTTTTTCATCTGTATGTAAATGCTGTATTTTCAGGACCTGAAAATATATGGAATTAATCAGAACTGTTCGTAGGGGGAATAACTGGATGATTTAATTGGTCTCTTCTATGTCTAATTCTTAAGACTTCATGAATACAGATGAAAATATAAATTAGGAAATATGCAAAAATGTATTTTTCACTCTTGTCTTTTGTTAGTTTTATACTTTTCAGTCAAGGGCATAAAAATTTCCTAATTATGGTAACTGAGGATAGATGTTTTAATCAAGATCTTATGGGCAGAGCAAAGGTGAAAAAAAGACTGAATTTGTCCTTTCCCTACATCTACTTTTCTGTGCTTCAGACCTGTATTTTATATTCACTCTAATTTGTAGATATTTTAAAGTACAGTAAAGCTTTTTCATATGAAAACCAGTGCAAAAATATTATTAATTTTTTTCTAACTCTGAGACACAAGCTCAGGAAGAAATATAATTATTATTCAGTTTTTAGATGTAAGAATGATTTTCTTGCTCTTAAGGGGATTGCTGACAAGTTTAAGAAGTAGAACAGTTACCCAAGTAATTCACTTTCTTAGTAAACTGTCATTATCTGTCTGATGTAATCATCTACCTTTCAGATTTTTTGAGCATATTTGTTCCATAATTTATCCCAATGAATAAAGACAACAGCTATAGAATTGTCATTAAAGTCATGCCTTTTTTGTCTTGAGTGTAGCCTCTCCACACAATTCATACATTGGTAGCTACTGGAGAAGCATGCTGTTTGGTATATGGAGTCTGAAAGAATCTGTCATTCATTTAAGGAAAACAAATAAGAAGATATGATTTCTTTATTTTTCTTGGTGGTTAGCACTGTATGTGCTTATGTGGGGGGTTTTGTCTGCTTTAATTGCATATGTCTCTATATGGATGACTAATCAGGACTGACTATCTTTCTATGATCTTTGTACTTCATACGGAAAAATCTTCCTGTTAATTTTGTGAGCATCGTTGATACTTCTGGTATTGTAAAGCAGGCTCCAGGAATCTTGTTTTTTATTCTTCTGACACTTGTTTACAGTAGAGATGGAATAATACTTTCCTCATTTGAAATGGAATGCATGTCTCTTACATTTATCTTTATCTATTTCACTATTTTTGAACCCACGGTATATTATCCTTTGGCTCTTATGGCTTTTTGCATATGGAAGATAGAGTCATCATGGATAGCAGCGTCCTTTTTCTGACAACATCACAGAGAATGCAGTCAGCATGTGAACTGTAAAATTTACTTTTCACTAATATTTCCCCAGCAGTATGATCTCTCTTTGCTTTATGCTTTATTACATATTCTTCAGAAAGAAAGCCATAGCACTCTGTAGCACTGTAATTTCTATGTAAATGGGAATTATCATTGCAAATAAAACCAATATTTAAATGTTCAAAGACTGTATAATGCACAAAGTAGAAAGCATGCATTAAGTTGGCAAATCCTTCAGTATTTTCCCATGTTAAATATTTTCTTTATTCTTTTCATATGGAATCCCTTCAATACTTAACTATTCTGCTTTTAATTTTATTGATACTTACATGTGCAACTAATTCTCCTCTTAGGTTGTCAAACAGTCTGTTACAGTCATGAGTGTTGTTGAACTGCGAATGTTTAATCAAACCATCACCTTCATTTTTAATACCTGAAAGCTCTGATAGATATCTGAAATAGTGCTTTTTAATATGTGCATTAATGATATACTTCTATATAAAATCATAATATAAACTTAAAGTAAAATTCCTGTGAGTTATATAATAATTGCTGCACCAGCTTCAAAGTTTTTGAACTAAATCACAGATAACTTCAACTATTGAGCCTCACCATCTAGATTTTTGAGCAGTAATTATTATCATGATCTTTCTCTGCTGTTCAAAAGAGGGGAATAAAAGAACAGAAGATCTGTCTCCTGTTTCACTAAAACAGAACTTGACAGGCTCAGAACTTCTGTCTGGCTAGGATCTTTTATGTGCCGCTACTTTCTGGCAAGAACAGTTCATACTCATTCTTCTTTCCTTTTGCATGTCATCTGCATCTCAGAAAAGATTTCTAGCATTTGTTGACTACATCAATATTACATTTCATAGGCTACTGTGGAACTGTATTTTCTTATAACTCTGATTTAATGTGCCATCACCCTTTCTTTTCCCCAACACATTTTTTCTTCTTCAACACAACAGACTATTCACTTACAATGAAAATGTGGGAGCAGTGCATGTCTATTGCTTGTCAAAAAAACAAGAAGAAAAGCAATGCTGCCCAGTTAATCAGGCAGAAAGTGTAGCATTTATTTCCAGGACATTATCTATGATGAGAAAATTTAAACTCCACATATTTATGCTGTTGTCTCCTGATCTGTATGATACAGGAAAAAATATTCAGACTGGTTCTGCATAGATGGGTGCAGCTTTTAAGGTGGTGCTATTCAGAGATCCAGTTCATAGAGCAATATTTAAACATTGAAATCTCAGTTTTTCAACCTAAGAACAAGAGCAACACAATCCTCATGGCTGTGTAGAAAAGCTTTTATGTGCAGGTCAAGTGTAGTTGATTTATATAGCCCAGCCTAGATACTTCACTTGAGAAAAGTGTGGACAATCCTTCCTCTCCACCTCTTCAGAGTGGGACAGCGAGCACCAGTTCTGTACTGCTCTGTTTCTCTTCAGCATGGTGGGCAAACACCTACTCACACTCCTAAGTAGACAAACAAAAGTACCACAATGCAGTGATGGAAACAGCCTTTTTTTACAAATGCTTCTTTTAGAACAGAATGTTCTTGCTGTGTCTGAGAAAGTAGAGGACAAAGAGGAGCTGTTCTCTTAGAGACCTGCAGAGCCTACACCCTCTGATGGCCTTGCTAAATAACGTGGGAAATGAAATGAGGCCTTTTGCCACAGGGTGTTTTGAGCCCAGAGAGATTTACTCAGCACTACATTACCAGAGCTCTCGAGATTGCTGAAAAAAGCAGAGATTACTGTAACCAGTACACAGTAATCAATACCCACAGAGTTGGTGGATGTCCCATTCTTGGCAACATTC
The DNA here is from genome assembly GCA_013398055.1 of Ifrita kowaldi. Classification (NCBI taxonomy): domain Eukaryota; kingdom Metazoa; phylum Chordata; class Aves; order Passeriformes; family Cinclosomatidae; genus Ifrita; species Ifrita kowaldi. Next base: position 217,397 of record VZRS01012047.1, on the reverse strand, counting down.
ACAGTCAGGCTAACCGAAGATGTGTGCAGCCTGGTCTAGTTGAAGATGTCCTTGCTTGCTGCAGAAATATTGTACTGGAGGTCCTTTACAGGTCCCTTCCAACACAGACCGTTCTAAGACTTCTCAGAAAAGCGAGTTGGAGATGCAGTAGGTAACCAGAATATTACCTTGCAAGGTACTGACTTGCAATCTGCAGGTTGTTTGGTATTCCCAACCCCTGAGCAGTGCTCATACCACATTAAGAAGTGAAGCCTCATTAAATATGTGAAGTTCTTGCTAGGACTGAGACCCCACCAATCTTGCCTGGAGCTTCCAGTTGTACCAGTTTCAGACTGGCTTAATATGTGAATTACATATTAATGTAATTATTTACAGCTTAATGTAATTAATTACAGCTTAATGCTGTAATTCACTTGAGATAAATGACTAATTTGCAAGGCTTAGAATTTGCCAGAGCAGCATGATTATGAAGGCTTAAGCTGTTCTTTCATACAAAAAATGCAAACAGGTACAAACAAAAATTAAATATATTTTACCTTTATGTTCTGTAAATGCTTCTGAAAACACTAAGCTGAGAACTGTGTGAGTATGTGTAGGCTTCCTAAAAAGCTTGCAGACTGCTGAGTGATGATTAGTCTTTATGTCACTAAAAAAGCCTTGTCTTTTCAAGGATCTGTAAATACTCTGCAGTGCGCACGTACAGAACTTCAAAAAAAATTATTTTAGCAGCCCCTCATGGGATAGCAGGTAAGGAATTTTACATGAAGTTTAAAGTTCGATTGTCTTTAGGAAAATGCTATATTCCTAAAGAAGATTGAAATTCTGAGAGAGATTGTCAGACCTCCTTTCCTCCTGTTCTCAGATTCAGTGAATGAGTTTCAATTGCCTGTCTTGCTGCAAAGCCCTTGTATCTAAGGCAAAGCATACATGAAAGGTGAGATCATTCCCTAGCCTTCATTTCAGTGTACCCATTCACACCTGAAACATAATAGGCTTGCCTTGTCTAGGTTATCTCATAATGTGTGCTGGTGTTCACTGGTTTCGTGCTACAGCAATTTGTGCATCAGCTCTTCTAGCCAACGAACTCCAAATAAATTCAAATGTTTGTTTTCTTCCTATCTCATTTCTGTAGCTGGGGAGTGCAGCTCTGACACCCTTCTTGAAATCAGAGCATTGTTCCTTAAATCATAAGAATAAAGCTTTCAGAGAAGCAGATACAAGAGAGCCACTGCAGGGATTCTCTAACCTGAAGTGTTGGTAGCATTAACATAATTGAGCTGTTTCTGAAGTTCATGTGTCTCAGCAGAAATCTGGCAGCCACAGCTGCCTGTGGGTGTCTTGCAGCACTGCTGCTGAAGGAATATGTGCCAGCACGTGAGTTGTCTCTGCCCCACTGGACCAAAACCAATTCTTTAGCTTAAGTGAAGGACTGATGTAATTCTTGCTCTTTGATTTTGAGTAGGCATGTTTGGGTCATTTCCTCAGGTTCTTTCTGAAGTAAACCAGACCAGCTCACCATAAAAACCCTGGTAACGTTGTCAGCATACGGCATTTATGGATTGTTACCAAGAATGCACAGTGACACTTTTTAAAACTATGTTCTGTCAAGTACCCAACAAAACGGAGTCTTTGAGGTTATCTCATGCAATTACGAGATACAGCTGTGTGGATCAGAGGCAAAACATTAGTACTGCTTTGCCAAGAGTCTCTGAGGTGAGTGTAGGAAGACAGCCATTGAGAATCAGGTATAGCTGATGACCAGGAACATAAATTTCTTTCATCAGCTCCCTGTCGCTGCAATTATGATGACCCTTCAAGTTTACAGGACATATTTGCAAGAGGAATTTGGTAAAACTACATATGCATCTGGAATTGGAATACTTGGAATATGAAGAATCAACATTTTTTACTTCGTTACAATTCCTGCTTTTTTCCTCTCTGTCTGCCAGCAACTATCTGTAAGAGACTTCGGTTTGAGAGACATTAGGAAAAAATGCAAAGACAATCATGTGTGTAACTGCTTAATACTGCAATTACACATTTGTATGATAGTTGCACATGAAGTAAATGTAATTGTCTACTTGTGTGTCCCATAAGCAGCTAGCCCCCGTCTTCACACAATCACTGTAAATTAACATGCAAATTAAATCCAGAGCTGCAATCTGTTATTCCAGCATGTGTGATGTGTTGGTCTCACAGGTCTTCCTGAAAGCTGGTCTGGTCTGCTGAAGATAACCAACAGCTTTGACCAGGCAGCAGAAGCATATCAGCCATGACCACTTCAGTGCTGGTATTAGCTAGGATTGTGCCCATGCTAATAAGTATCACATCAACATTGTTGCACTCATTTTCAGCTTTATTCACTGACTACTTAAAATTGCATGAAAGAATCACCTATATTCTTTGGAAGCTTCTGGGATACCTAAGAAAAAGCCTAAGGCTGGATGTAGCCCTTTCAAGTTCTGCCTTTCAAATAAATCCATCATCAACTCACCGTTCTTAAAAAAAAAAAAAAAAAAAAAAAATCAAGGGGGAGTCTTTGGAGCTGAGGTGATTTTCCTACAACACAAATACACTGAATTCAGAACAAAAAGAGCTTGCAGGATCCTACTGAGCTTGTTGGATCAAGCTACATGCACATAATTGTCTTCAGGGCAGTCGTGGATATCACTAAGTCTCAGATCACAAAATATCATTCATTTCTGTCACAAAATGGATGTAGGAAAACTTGCAATTTTCTGTTCCTTCCAGACTACACAAATTCGGTCTGAATTAGAGAGAGCAGTTGGCAAAATTACGTGGACTCCAAAGATTCTAAAGATTCCCTAAGCATCTACATATACTGTGGGAAAACTCCCACCTCTAGGCCCTGAAGCTTTTAAGTATGTGATGTGGACTTTGACCTTCTTCTTGTGAAGAAATATGTGGCCCAAACAACAGGCACTACTGCATTTTGGGGGAGAAAGGACTGATGCTTATAAAGAAAGAAATTCTACTTTGCTCAGCCTAAATAATGGTATTTGGTCTTGAACTGATAAACCTTACCCTAATTTTAGCAATGAAAGCTTTCAATGCTTTCATTTTTATGTATGCAAGGAGACATTTCTGTCCTAAAAGACCTCTTTCTTAGTGCCATACAAGGTGAAAAATTATGAAATAAAAGCTTGTTTCCAAGCCCTTACAGTTACAATACTTGATACAAATGGGAAAAATGCAATTTTCTGCTGATCTTTGTGAGACAACAGGAAGTGCTAAGAAAACCACTTGGTCTGATATTTTTAACTGGAACAACAGATGGAAAAGGAATTTGAAACTTTTAAACTTTTCTGTCTTTGAGTAGGAACTTTGACATAGTTGGAAGATTTCAACAGTTCAAATGAGTTTCAACTGTCTTCTAAATGTTTATTATTTAATTGATATTCTTAAAGGTACGAAGCTTAGCTTTTTCAACTGTGAAAAATTGTATGTAAGCAAATGTATTTGCTTGCAATGGTGCAGTAGGATCACAGAATAGCTGATGCTGGAAGAGATGTCTGGAGGTCAGCAAGTCCAATTCCCCTGCTCAGGGCAGGGGCTGCTAGAGTGGGTCACTCAGATTGCATCTCCATTTGTTTTGTTCATTCTGGTTTGATATTTTTATGAAAAAAAAAGAATAAAGGTTTTTAATAGTAGTACTTCTAATGAAACCAGACCCTTGTAAAAAGGATATGTGAATCAGAGGAGAATGAGACCCTTATTAATGAGCTCTGTATCTCTTGCTTTTCATTATACTTGCATACGTTCATGAGATTATGTTAAGTATCTTTATTTTGGATTCATGCTATAATAAATAGTGACAATTCTGTACTGCTGGTGTGAATAACAGTATCAATATTTATTGTGGTGAGTAGTTTCAGCTTTGCAATTGCTGAATATTGAGCCCAGCAGTTCGAGGGCCTGTTTAAAGTTAACTTGAAACCAAGTTGAGGCTGTTAGGGCTCATATTTAAAATAAACAGAAGTGATCCTGGACATCTGATATTACCTGTTGTTTGCCTTGTACCTCCTGGCATAAAGGAGTGCACTCAGCCACAGGATACCCTTTCAGTTCTCTGTTCCTGAGGCTTCTCAGGTCACTGATACTGCTGTCAACAGCAGTGCGATGACATATTTGGTAGGATGAGGATTTTAAATGCCCTTTATTGTCCTCTTCCCGTCATAAATGTGAAGATATCTTATGGATCAATTCCATCTCTTCTTTATGATTATATAGGTTGTCTTTGCTTGTGCATGATATTGCTGGGGAAAAAAAAAAAACCAATCAAAAACCAAAAAAGCCAGCAGTTTCCAATACAAAAAAAGCATTAGGTATATTTATAGCTGCCTTAGCAGACATCAGCAGTAAGAAACCGACACAGATTAATCATCCCGGTCCCTGGATTTGCCATAACTCTTGTGATAGGTCTGAAGGACTATTTTTAATATTTTTGTCTGTTAGATTCTGAACTTTAAGCTTAGGTAAAGTACAAAACAAAATAAATTTTCAAATAACTATTGAGGAGTGACATTTTTACTTTTTATTTCACCTTTGAAAGGTGAACAGTATTTCAAACTGACACACTGGCCGGGGCGGCGAGCCTCGGGAGCTCCGCCACGCTCCCTGGGATCGGCCTTGTGCCCTGCCTGCAGACACGAAGTTGAGCCGACTGCGTTGCCGTGCGGGCACAGCGCAGGCGGGCAGCTCTGCGCTCTTCTCCCCTGGGCAGAGGAGGCAGATGGGAAAGCCCGAGAGCCCCAAAGGCAAAGAGGCAGCGAAGCGGAGACTTCCAACAGGGACGGCTTTATTGGGGGAAAGATCCAGGGAAGTCTGAGGGGAGCAGGGTCTGTGCAGTGGCTTAAAAGGCGGAGGAAAAAGGGGAGGAGAACAAGGGAATAACCAATGGGGGAACAGCAACTGGGCGGAGACATGGAACACACAACCAATAGCGTTAACTTAGGGGAGGAGATGTCCAACATGCACCAATGAGGGACCGTACAACATGGAAGGTTCTAGAACAAAGGGAGGGAACAACGAGGGGAGGCGTGGCGTTTACACAGTTGCCATTTCAAGGGATCCTCCCAAAGAACTGCCCCCTGAATCGGATTCGTCCGCCCACCGTCGTAGGCGGGACGGACTTCCGAAGGGCGGTTCCTGGAAGGACCAGGAGGATGCCCTCATAGAGGGCGCCCCAACATCAAACAATTAATAGAGGGTGTGAAACATACAGAAACAATGTCTTTTAAAGAAATTCAAACACAGTGACAACATCCATAAGCTTATTTCTTCAATAATTTGATTTCACATTCCTATATATCCGTATAGGATTATATTAGGTAATCTGAGGGTGGAGTTTGGTCTCAGCACTTTATTTTTCCTTTTCCTAGCTTTTCAATTACTTGGTTTATGTGCTCAGTTGATTCAAGAAACAGTTTTTATTTACAGGCCTGTTTCCAACTTTCTGTCACTTACAGACTGTTCTTTTAACATCTGTAGGTTGCTGCTGTCCAAATTTTTAGGCAATCTAACATTTACTCTGTGGATGCTCCTTTGTAGTATTTGAGTAGGTTCAGCCAGTGTCTGACCTGATTTTCTTAAAGAGACTGACAAAATTTTTGAGCAACAGAATCATTGTAAGTGAGTTTGCAGAACTTAGTTTAAAAGAAGCTTGAGAGTTTAAAATTGATATAATTACTCGTTTATAAAATAATAGAAAAAAATGGAAAAAAATTTTGAGAATTAAGGGGCAGGAAGAGGCTTACTGCATTGACCTAGATGGTCTCTAAGGCCTCTTCCAACCCAAAATGTTCTATGAATTTATGAACTTGCCCTCCATGGAGGATTTGTCAGGTAGAACCAACCTAGTTCTGAACTTTCACGTTTTTTAAAGCCTACCATGTACTGGTGTGTAGGAAAAACTATCTTTTCAGATAAAATGGGATAATGCCCACACTGGAGAGCAAGGATTATAGAAACTGTTTTTAAGTAGTGCAGTTTTAGATCTCTTGTTGAATGTTATTGTAGCGTTACATTAGAGATTTCCTGAGAAGATTGTAAAATATTAACGGTTTAATAACTGAAAAACAAACCTTGTTCACCTTGTTCACAATGCGAGTCTGTTTTGCCAGATAGGATAAGGTTTAAGAACTAATATTTGATATTACAACTTTTTTATCATTACAAGACTAATGAGGCAATCTGAGGGAAGAAAAAGTCCCCAAGTTACTGTAAGAGGTAGATGTGACAAATCTTTTTAGGCTTGAACACTGCACATGCATGGATGCCTTGTACAATGCTTCTGCGGCTATTCCTTCCTTAACAACACAAAAATGCCTAATATTTGAGAAAAGTCTCTAGTATCAAGGCACTGGGAAAAATGTCTTGGAAAATCTTGAAAAGAAGTTTCAGACGATGAATGAAAAAATACTGGAGATAATGTTGAGCCTTTAAACTGAAATTTCTAACACCTTGACAGATACAGCAAGGTGGGTAACTCCTTACTTTGGGTCAATCTACATAAGTACACAACTATGATGTGCTTCAAGTAGGTGTCACTTATCTATTGTTCTTTTATCCTGTCTTCCAAAACAGTAAATAAAACATCCTTTTGATGTCCACAGACTAGAAAAGAAATAAAAGGGTGAACACTGGTCTCCAGAAAGCCCTGTTCCTTATGGTTTAAAGGCTAACAAGTTACAGTGTGTGGTCTGAACAAAGCTTCTTTTTCTGTCTGTGGCCTAAGCCCTTCCAGTTAGATTATCTGGTATTTGATGAGCAACCTATTGAGCAGTTTTCCCTTAGTGGGAGTACTGGAAGACTGTTTTTCACACAATTTTTGTGAGTTCAATACTTTTTCCATCAGCTGTGGCTGAACTTGGCCAGGATGTTCAAAGGTTATCACAGGATCTTGGACACACATTTCCACAAAATTAACTTTCATAGGAAAACAAAAGAGTAACTTCAATGAGTAAAGAGCCCACTGTACGAGCTACAACATTCCTGGGTGATGAAAACCACTGAAAGAAAATCCCCCAAAAACCCAAGTGATAACACACTAGAATATCTACACACCAGCATTATTCCAGATGAATTTACATGTGTACTGATAGTAGTTTTCTTTAACCAGTTATTAAACATGCTTATTTGGATTGCTAAACTGAACTAATACTGTTCATTATAACAGACTGAAATTGACCAGAACTCATCCTACACAAAATTGAAATACTTTGTTAAACGACAGTACGTTGGATAATTCATACTGTATTCACAGTATGCAATTTTTGATCAAGAATTTCCATCATGATGGTAGTACATATCTAATTCATCATATTCAACCCTTCCCCCCCAAAAAATTATTCCAATTTCCACAGAAAAGTTTAATACTAAGCAAATTTTAAAATTAGGTTAAAATCAAAGTCTTCTGGATATAAGCTTAAAAGTGGTGAATGAAACAACTGCAGAATTTTTTTTTAATTATATTTGTCTCATCTAGAATGTGATATCAAAGGATGAACATAAACAGTGCTTAGAAAAGTTGATGTAGATTTGGGAGTCGTTGCTGTCAAAAGGAAAACTGAAGCCCTGGGAATTATGCCAGCCATGAAGTAAGTGTAAGAGGAGACTGAGTTCTGAGTGTCTGTACGCACTGAGATGAAAGAGTTCACAATAACGAACCATGGCTATATCTCTGTAGGACAGCTTTTCCACAATACAAGAATTAGCACCTAATCCAGCAGTGAGGGAGATGATGATTTAATGCTTTATTTCTTGCTGGTATTTTAGTTCTTTCCTTCCTCCTGCTTCCCTTTAAAGGGTCGCCCTATTTGTTAAAGTAGGCTGTTATCAGTAAAGATCATGTCTTTGGATTGTACCTGAGGAAATGTGGGTGCTTCTGAACCTGCAAGGGCGGTGGAATGAGAGAAAAGACACGGTTCATCACCTGCCTGACTCTGGCAGGGTTAAATTTTGAGAGTTCTCTTTCAACAAGAGCCACATGCAGTAGAGGTGCAAATCTAGAGCTGACTCAATGGACATAACTTGCCACAAGTCTCTCTGATGTCAGGTAGAAAACAGACTTTTTTTCTTGCTACAGCTCTCAATGTACCATTAAGAACTGACTTCCTGCCCCAGTGTGACATGCCTGTGGATCATCTCTGTAGCTTGATGGTTACTGCTATTCCTACCTACTTACTGTTTTGCTGTAAGACAGAGGAGCAAAGGGAGACAAACCGCCCCCAATTAGTATCAGAAGAGTCTGGCCATGAAAATGTTTTAATTATTCTTCTTTAAATAGTTATATAACATAGTATATGTGAATAACAAAGTTTTTCAAGACTGAAACTTACCTGTTTGTTGCTATCAATTTTGATGTCTGCCTCTTTCAAGAAGCTGGTGGAGTTACAACATCATTGAGGGAAATCAGTCTATTGGAGCATTTGGTCTCAGCTGGTCATCTTGTTTTCCTTAGGCTGCTCAATCACTATGTCAAAGACAGGTCCTGATCTTGTTGCCAGGAACATTTTGTTGCTGATCTAATTCAGATTTCCTGGCATCTTGAAATATATAATTAAATTCTGTAGGTATGAAAACCCCCAATACAGATAAACAGGAATACACTAAAACAAATGTAATTTAACCAAAATTTATTTTCGGACCACTAGGAACTGCTTTTGGCATTAAACCTAAAATGGGAATGTATTTGCAGTTGGCATGATATGAGTAGCAGGGTACTTCAATACAAGTGGTGTCCTTATGATTTTTGATGATTTCATCATAATACTTTAAATTTTACAATCTTCAAGAGTAAATAGAAAAGTAATCCTAAAAATAATTATAAAGTGCCTCTTCTTTGCTCCATTCTCAGCCTTCAAAATGGCAAAGAGAGAAAAAAATATTATCAATATTCAGGAGGCTCTAGGAGACCATGCATCTGAACATTTGCATTGCTTTTGCAGAAACCTTTTTATAACAGGTTCTTTCTTTCTGTCTCTGAATATGTGCCTATGTGTTTCTTATATTCAGGGATTATTCAGAATTAATTCTATAGAGAATTTAGTGCTCTGGAAACTGGGTTTGTGCGGATCGACTTTCAATTTTAAAGAAATTGAGACAGCAACTAATTGTGACAGTACAGTAGCATGTGCTTGGGGCTTTACTCAGCCCTCTTGATGACCCTGTTAAAAGTACCATGTGATTTTTCCCGAATGCATGATGAGCTTATCCTAGTTATTTTAGAAATTACTGAACTACTCAAAGACTATTTAAAATATTGTCCTGAAATTGGCTATAGAGAATACAGATGGGCCCAATACTCTGACCCAAGGCATAAAACGAAAATCAAACTTTTGAAATTGTTGCTTTTAGAGAAATTTGGCAGAAAATAAACCCCCTTTTAGTTGCTTGACCAAATTCTGTTAGAAGGTATTTTTCTAGAGATCCCTTAGCAATGAAGTAATAACAGTTGCAAATTAAGATAACTTAATTCGTTACAAGAGGGTAGCATGCCCACTGGAAAACTGAAAGCTAAGAAAACCAAATATTTTTTTCAGGAAACGTGGAAATAAAAGTCACCTCTAACTTAAACTACTAAATAATCAGGCACTGGATACTGTGTTGATAAGACATCATACTGGGATCTAACTTTACAGAAATTCTGTTATTTCTTAAAATTTTTCCTAAAACCGATTTTTTAAAAAATTCATATTAAAACAACTAAGAAATTTAAATGCAATTTTTTTGCATGATTACTTTTGGTATTACATAGAAGAATCCCTTATTTTAAAGGAGGCCTGAAATTCAAATGGAGATGGGAATTTTAAAATTCCAACTTCATTGAAATGATCTTGACTTTTTACCATTTTTAAGCTTCGAAGGAGATAGTAGTGCTGTGTTTGCAAACCAAGTATTTCAGCCTGAAAACTTTAATCCAGTCCTTCTGCAGTTTTTGTTTATATTTCCCCTTCTGCCTGATCTTAATAATGTTATGAGATTTACATAGCTTTTCACTGCAGCACTGGCTGATAACTGATTTTATTTTTTTCCCAAGGATAAGAAATGAATGAGCAAAAACTCTGTGCTGCTTTGAAATAATATTCCATCATATTTTGCCTTGCTGCTAATTGTATCTAATTGTATTGAAAAACAGAAGTGAAACACTTCTTTTTCAATTCTCAGTTTTATGTAATTACTCTTATTTAAGGTGAAGAAATGTAAATTAATTAATCTATATTTTAGTCTTCACACACTACAAAGAGTAGATAACACATGTTTTGTGTATGTGCAAATGAGAAAAAGTCTGTAGATGAGGAAAGATTACCTGTTCTTCCAATGAAGTTTGCATTTGCTCAGAAATCTTGTCCATGGGGTACGCAGCTCCGCCTTTCTGATGGAGTTATGGTTCAGACATTCAAGCAACAGTATGGAACCTTTTAGACATATGCACATATGCAATCTTTTACTCTGCTTTTTTTTTTTCTTTTAATTTAAATCCTGCCTCTTTAAGATATTAATTTCTGTGTCTGTAATCATGCTGTAGTAGAAATAGTCTCACAAAGCAGATGCGAAGAGGTGATGTTTTTCCAAGTGAAATCTCATAGAGTAACTCAGGTTGGAAAAGACCTTCAAGATCATTCAAGTCCATAACTAATACTCTGAATTTGGAGAGCAACAGATTTCTTTAGAAAAAAATTGAAAAAGATTTCTTTAGGTTTGCATTTGAATCTAATTTTCTTCACTAGAAAACTGCATTGGTAGCTAATGTATTTCTAATGTGTGTCTGAGTGGAAACTGTATCAGGACACCATGGAGCTGAAGAAAATTTAATTCCTGATTTTAATTCGTTAGATTCCAACACCCTGCTTATCTAGTCCTTTTCAGATTAACACCTATCTTTTTCATCTTGGATAGAACAGAAGCCTTGACAAGATATTGCGGAAAGCGATAATAGCACTTACTTACATTTATTCATGTGCAGATAATCTGTTCCTCAGCCCTTGAGCTTTTCCATGTTAGACCTGACATTTATGGATTAAAAGTTCCCCTTTCTTATTGTCAGCTTTCTCTAGAACTGTTTTTCCTTTTAGGAATGCTTATATTCAGGTGACATCACTTCTGCTATCTGCCATGCATTCGTTAACAGAAAATTTTTTAATACAGAAAACATGGAAGGATTCTTTTTTCTACTTTGAGTGAGCAGATTATTATTATTATTATTATACACATAACCCTACTAGGAATTTCAATTGTGTTTTAAATTCTTTCATCTGGTAGGTGATCAGCAGATTTAATGTGGATCTTACTAGATTGCCTGTCACTTCAAAAACAAAGGTTTCAACACCTATTTATGCAGTTGTGGATCAATATTGACAAAAGTGGACTTCATTAACGTACTCCAATGCTATCTCTCTGGTGATGTGAACAGATAGCCACCTTCTCTGTATTCTGCATTGCAAGGTGATGGGTTATTATTCACAGGGAAATGCTAGGGAATGTTTCCCAGCAGTCCGATGGAGATTGAAGTTCTGAAGCTGGCACATTAGACTGGACAGATGCTGCAAACTGCAATGTTTGATGCCATCTAAGAGGACACAGCATGAAATCCGTGATACCTCTTTAATGTTTAGTTCAAAATTTCCTAACTCTTTCTGTTCTGGGACAATAACATTTAGTTAGCCTATCCACCAGGCAAACCAGTTTTCTTTATATTATCTCTCTGAACATAGTTCCAGATTGTTCCAGGAGAGGCAAGCAAAGCTTTTTCTGTAAGCACTGGGTAAAAATACACGTACAGATTGCTAAGTCTGTTTTTCAGGCACTTAGGGAAATGTCTGACACGGGTTGTTAAAACTACCAAGCGAAGAAATGCCTTGGTTTTTAAATGTGTATGTGTGAACTTGTTAAATACAACATGGATCTGAAAAGTGAGGGATCCTGTACCTTAATGGAGTTAGAAGATGAAATTATCCTATATCAGTGCAGTACTAAAAGAAGACTAACGGCACTGCATAGAGAATGAGATAAGATTTTGTTTAAAAAGTTCTGTGAAATGGCCTTCAAAAAGTATGAAATTAAACAAAAAAACACTCCCTCCACCAAAAAAAAATAGAAAGAGTCAGATCTATCCCAACAAAACAGTGGTGCTATGTAATGTTAGTGTAGAGTGTCTTCTATCCCCCCAAAATACAATTTAGGTGAGAAAAAGACTGAAGGAAACAACCCATCCTACAAATCTACAATGACTTCAAGGGAGAAAATTTTTTTTTACTTCCCTTGGAATATTCTATTTGAAACATCTGCTTGGATAAAATCTGGGTTTGAATGTAAAAACTTGGTTTTTTTAAGGCTTAAATTATCTTCAGTACTCCCGAGATGCTTTTAAAAAAGGTTGGATGCAGATCTGGATGTATAAGATCAGCCTGGACTTCCAACATTACTGTCATGCCAAAGAAATTTAATAAGAAACAATAAATGACCCTCTAAGACAAGAGCAGGGGAGAAAATATTCTGTTCTTGCTTGCCTGTATCACTATATGTTTTCTGTCACTACGAGAAACAGTACAAGAATCACCTCAAACTTTCTAATCCCAGTTCCTGAGACGTTTTATTGCCTGTTTCATAACAAACTGGTTCTCACCTGAGATGTGGCCTTGCATTTACACTAAATGTCTTTTCTCCTTTGAACTTGACAAGATTTCAGGACGACACTACAGACACTGAGAATCTGGTTCCATATGCCACCTTGTTTGAGAAAACTGATTCCTCAATTCCTCTGTTTCCACAGTTAGAGCACCAACAAAGTGGAGGGGGTGGAGTGCTCCTAAGAATGAAAGTACTGGAAACATGAGGGACCTATAAGCAGATCTATATGCTGTTGCTATGTACCAGCTTGGAAGATTTTCAGATTTTTAGATGCTTTCTTTCTCCAGACCCTCCTCGGGTTAAAAGTTCATAAAAATTTAACAGTATAAAAGGAAATAGATCAGGTCCTTTGTCTGTGTGTGTGTATATATAATATGAAATACTACATTTCTGGCAGCTCTTATTCATGAAGCAACACTATGTTATGGTGCTACAAAGAACCGCTGAAGGAGGCAACTGGTCTATACATTGTCCTACATGCAGTGTCAGGACATAATTACTTTGCACCTTCCAAATTGTGTTGTAGAAGAAACACCTTTTCTTTGAGTGCTTTCTAAGGCGTTTTTTGAATATTATCTGATTACCTTGCAATAAACTAATAGGTTTTGCTTCCTCATCTGCCAAAACAATTGGTAATTTGTTAACAATTTCCAAACTAAACCAAAGGTTGAAGTGAGTTAATTGCCGGTCACTGTGTCACAAGATCACTCTGGAAATCAGCAGACAATTCCCTGAACTGCTGAATCTCAGTCCAGTGCCTTAGTCATTTCCTTTTCCAGGGGAAATTTAAATCTCAGAAAAACTGATAAATTCTTGTAGATTTTTCAGCCAAGGGAGTTTTCAATGTTATGGAAAAGTCACTTTTCTTTTTCGTGGAAAATAAAAAAGAGGATAGATTTGCACTTTATAAAAATATTCAGAAAATTCTCACAAAAGCTACTTTAAATCCTGATGTGACTGGATTTGGAGATGCCAGAAAAATCCATAGTTTATCTACAAATTACCAGGTGCTTGAGCTGAGATAGCAACATCTGAGAAAACTGGCCTAAATATATTTGCACATTGTGTCCAATCTCCCACAGTCAACAGTGCTATGAGCTAGATCTGCCTCTGTGTTCTTCTAATGACCTCCCCAAAGAAAATGAACAGGCATAGAAATGCAGACAGTCTTTATTAGATCATCAATTAAATTCATTAGCTTTTGTTATAGAGATGGCATAAAGAAAATTCAAAGGGAGTAAATGAGAAGGGAAATCAAAAGAGGTTATAAATAACTTCCCCACTGCCCATTCTGTCCTTGCAGGGCAAATACTTGATTTCTGTCAAGGTTTTAAACAAGTCAGTGGCTTTCTTTTTTTCCAAGTGCTACTCTTTTCTCTTTGGTTATGGACAGCTACCTCCCATGAGGTGTGGCTGTTTGCACTCTATGCCACAGTCCATAGGCTCTGCACCAACTGCAGGCACACAGGACTTTACAAATGTTCTTGTTTCACTTCTTCTGTTCTATTACCATCTGAAAAAGACCCATGTCCCTCCATCCTTTAGGGGTCTCCTGAAGTGGCCGACTTTGTGATGAATGGCCGATGTTAACTCTGTGTAAGGGGAATGAAAACCATTGCTACCACTCTCTTCTTCTTGGTGGTAGCAATACGGACAGATATTAGAATGACATTTTCAGAGTAATTTCTTACTGTGATCATAACACACTGGTCTCTCCTGGTGCAAAACAGACTCATGAGGGTTTTTAATGAAACCTAACTACTCCATGCATTAGGCCTGTGAAAAAAACATGTGCTTTGCTTGAATTGCATCAAGGGTGATTGTGGTCTGAAGGTAAGGGGCTCAATCGAAAGGGACTCATTCCCCTAGAATGGATTTTAGGAGCCAGTGATGACACTTGGTGTCTGAGGAACTGGGCCTGCTGTTGTAGAGAAGTGTCACAGAAAGGCTCAGAGTGGTGTGGGTGAAGGATGACAGGGGCTGTTTGAGTGCAAAGGAATCAGCAGGGTGACCCAGCAGGGTGAGGGCTACCAGCTGGACAGTGTTGTGGCCTCTGGATAAGCAGGATTTCAGGACCATCAGCCCAGCTGCTGTTCAAAGGGCTTGGATTATGAGGCCCTGGTACATAGAAAGGGGAGGATGAAAGAAGAAATGCCTGCTCTCCTTGACCACTTCGGTTCAGGAACATGAAAAAACACCCTGTGAAGAGCTACAGTGTATTTATTGGGTTCTCCGAAAGGAGGCCTTGGATGTGCAGTGGGGGCAGTGCCAACAAACCAATGTGGACATGTGCCCTGCCCCCAGGGCAGACCACGCATTCCCCTGCGCTTGGTAGGTTTTGTGCCAGGAAATCCTGGGCACAGACCCCTGCTGGGCAGTGGTGTTTGAGGGGCCCGGAGTTCTGACACTGCTCAATGCTTGGTTGCTCCACCCAGGCCTCCTCCCCTGAGCTGGGATGCTGTTATTCCTGACGTACCTGGAGAGGACCTAGTGCTGCTGAGGGGATCTGCTCTGGGACCTCTCCCTGGCCGCATTCCTCTGGTGGCAGGTGGAAAAGCAAGCCCTGTCCTCTTCTTCCCTGTCATCTGATGGTAGCACCTGCAGGATACCATGGAAAGGCAGCCTGCAGCGTAGGCATGCAGCTCCCATCATGGTCCATTGCTGGACACAGCCAAAGCAGAAGTGGTGGAAACACAGGGCCAAGCAGGCTGCATTGGTGATTCCTCCCAGGCAGATGGGGCATGGGTCATCTTCTGATGCCTCAGACTGCCCTGCCTGCTCCGGCTGGCTCAGGCTGGCCATCACGGCAGAGCACGCTCCTCCAGAGCTTCCTCAGCAACTGACACCATGTCTTGCAAGGACAGATGTGCCATATACAAAGCTTACGTGATGCTGAAGGGGAAAGTAGGAAGAACTGAAGCAAGAGGTGGGACGGGGGAGTTCCAAGCCTCCCAAAGGCACCTTCCTTCTTGAGGGCTGACAAGCAGCCACAGCAGCAGCAGTCCTGTGGGGCAGACAACACCAAGGGCTGCTCCCCTCATCTGCCCCCTTGGCTCCCCCAGGCACACTGAAAACCAATCCCAATCCCCAGCCCCATTCCCCAGCTTCCACAGCTTGGGCTAATGGGACCCTTCCTGAAGGAGGAGGTGCTCTGTGAAGGCAGAGGAATTTGCTGTCTGCCTTCAGTAGGGCTTGTGGCCCTGGGACAACTGCTGTGTGGGACCCACAGCAGGAAGGGGTGGCCTTAGGTCAACACCCAGAGCTGCTGATCTCCCCAAAGCCAAGACTCAAGCCCAAGGACAGGGTCTTGCTCAGGTGTGCACACTGTGGGTGTGCCCAAAGGGGGCCTGAGCACAACATGCCAGGATAGTGGCAGGGGCTGCTAAAGCGCCGTGAGGTCATGAGCAGTCACAGGCATTCAATGGTGACATCCCACAGGTCTCTGGGGCTGCATCTCCACTGCTGCCCTTTGAGGATCACAATGGCCCCAAGGAGAGTAAGTCCCTGCTTCCCATGACTTCAGCCATTGTCCCATGGCCTTCATCACCTTACCTTGTGTGAGAGAGTTAAAACCTGAAAGGGTTATTGTTGTGTCAGACACTCATCAGAGGAGAACAGGAATATTACTATGCAGTGAGGGAAAGTGCAGTTAGACAAGATGGACTTGCAGAGGCAGGACAGCACTTTTCCGGTACCAAATTCCTTATCTTGGGTAACTATCTCGAAAAACAAGTTTGAAACAGGATTGCACTTGTGTCTCTGACCAGGGGAAGGGAATTGAAACCAAGAGACTCCCCAACCCCCTTTTGAAATGTTCCAGAATAACAAAATGTGCATGTGTGAGGACTGTTCTATAAATAATGCAGCTGAGAGGGGATGTGTGTGCACTCACCATGCATGCACCTATCATCCAGAGGAACCACACCAGAGATGATGCTGGAACCCTGGGTGGTGACCTAGGTCTTCATCTCTGTTTTTCCATCTTTCCTTCGTCCTCTCCTTAAGTTTAAATCACTGCTGCCATGGGCTGTTTGGGCTGTTCACATAAAGTTCAAAGTTTGAATTGCTGCTGCTACAGGCTCTTCCAAAATCGCCATTGCCATGTGCCGTTCAGGTAAGTTTAAACCTCTGCTGCCACAGGCTGTTCAAAAACATAAATAATTGCTGCTAGATGCTGTTCAACATATCATAAGGTTTAAAAGTTGAAATCATTGCTGCCATAAATAAAACTTTCTAAGTGATCCTTTGGCATGGTTCTGCCCTAATTTCACCCAAGGTATCCTGAAGGTCAGCTGTCTCAGAGAATGCAGCCCAGGATTGCCCTCTCCAGACCCAACATTTTGGCTTGGCATCATGGACAGGATACAATTTTTTCTGCTAAAAGCAATTGAGGGCAACAGGGTCCTTGGCATGACCCATTCTCTGACAAGACCCATATCCCAGGTACTAGCAGGTTTTGCTAGGGCCTCCCCGGGCAGTTCTCTACAGTTACAGGGTTTGCACTCCTCTCCTGGAGAGATTATAGGCTTACAATGCCTGGCCTTCTCCCCCTGTCGTGACTCTTGCCCATAATAACTGGCATAATTCACAGGCAGTGCCTGGATTACTATTTTATCTACTGAGTGCAGGCTGAGATGGGGAAATGGAAAAGCATCAGTCTCTGTGGTATTGGGGACTGCCTCAGTCCCCAGTCACCACCCAGTCACCACCCACAGGCACGTGAGCAGGCAGAACAGGAAGAAAGTAGAACAACTGAGTAGTCATGAGACATGGCTGAAGTTTTACAGGAATTACTAGTAAATGAGACGCAGTCTTTCCCACTGGCTTGCTGCTGAACTGATATCTAGGGACTTCAGGCCACCCTGGTGGAATCAATGGACAGGGAAATAATACTAAGGGAACAGTTGGAGACTACTCATTTCCTCTTTGATGAGGAGGAGAGGGTGTCTAACTTAGCATATCCATCCAATGACTTACAAAATGTAAAGAAATTACACTCCTTGGTGGAAGAGGGGGCTGTGATTGAGGCAGCAGCTGTTGATAACAGCCAGGGATGTGTTCAGCAAGCCAACACATGCATCCCTTATTCCCCTAGGGATCCAGCTAAAATACAGGCCTTTCTCTCCCAGGGCCTCCCAAGAATCTGAAACTGAATACGTGTGTATGATGCCCCTCACCAGAGGAGATTACATCCTACCGAGGCAGGGCTGGGCAGGATGATCAGACCCCGTGGATAGGGTCCATTCGAACACCCACGGCAGGCCATACCCTGGGAAGTGTGCAGAGAGCCGGTGCCTGCAGCTGATGGTGGCCGAGTGTGTTTCCGGCCACGACGCTCTTACGGAGCACGCTGCGGGCCCTGGAGGGTCCCATCCCGCCGGCAGGCTCTGCCCGGCGCTCTCACACCGCTCCGCAGGGCGAGTTCAAGGCTACCCGCAGTGCTGCGGGGAGGCGCGGAGGGCGCGGGGAGCGGTGTTGGTGTTGGCCCGCAGCCCCGCGGGATGCTGGTGCTCCTCGGCAGCCCCGCGGGATGCTGGTGCTCCTCGGCAGTCCCCCGGGCTGCTGGTGTTCCTCGGCAGTCCCCCGGGGTGTTGTACAGCAGCCCCTCGAGCCACCGTGGCCACAGCCCAGGCAGGGCAGTCCGGCCGCAGCTGCCGCTGGCGGGAGAGCGCGGGGACGGGAGCGCACGGCAGGCAGAGCGAAATTAAAAATGCCGAGCTTCCAGTCCAAAGGTCGCAACAGCCTCTTCGGAACCATCTGCTCGATGATAATTAATTCGTGGAAGAAGCAGTCTCCGATTTTAAAGCACCCACAATGCCTTTTGCTGATTCAGTTCCTCACATTGGAATAAACTGCTACGAAAACCTATTGCCAGATGAGTGTTAGTTTCTTTAGTGGTGAAAAATATGTCACATAGTGTATGTACATGATTCCCCAGAGAAACAGAGGCTTTTTCATTTAAATCCATACAAATCAATTGTATCAAGCATGCACATATTCCTGCATCTCCCAGGGGATATGTGTAAACTGAAACAAAATTAGAGAATAAATTCACATGTAATATCTGGATGCAGCTCCCATACCATATTGTTTTAATGATTGAAAAACCAAGTATTGTGATGGACACTTCAAACACATCTTCTGAGTCAGTCTATAAATCCCAGCTAGGGGTCCCAGACCTGGGAATCTTGTGTTGCTGGGATTCATTACTCTCATCAGGAGCTCCTTCAGCTTCGTGCAGCCCTTCCAACTCATCTCTGTCTCCTAATTTCTGCCCTGGCTGTGACCTTCACCTTCCCCTATCCCATTACTCCCCATAATGCAAGTTTTAGATGCTCAGCTCCACAGTCTTCTCTCTTCCTTACTATTTATCTTGCAGGTGAATGTGGAAGGAAGTAAGAAGGAAGTTAAGTAGGAGTACCGTAATGCTGAACACCATTAATGAATGCCATCCATCAGCTATCATCACTATAAACCAGGTGTCGGAAACAGTTCTCTGTCCCTCATTGCCCTGATTTTCCAGTGTCCAAAACCATCTCTGAAATCTGAGAATCAATCAGATGACACATTCAGCAGTCATTACACTGTCACTATGTGTAAGAATTTCATTACTCCAGCCCAAAAATGGGACTCTGTGACAGACTCAGGTATGAACTGATCTTTGCTGTCTAACAGTACTTCAAGTAGTCACAGCCCTAACTAAAGCTGTGAGCAAAGTATTAAAGGTGGAGCAACTGTGGGCAAGGAGTGGGAGAGCATGTCTGGCTCTGAGAGACGTCTTTGAATAAAGTCAGAGGAGGTCTATGTTTCCTCAAATAAGGAATCACAGAATCACAAAACAGTGGAGAACAAAAGGGCTGTACAGCTTACATCCCATGGTGATGAAAGGATGATATATTTGGATAGTTTGTGGATTGATTTTTCTGAAACTGCTATGAGTATTTATGTTTAGGGTAACTCAGTACCTGTGCAGCTGCATGCAAGTTCTGGTGAGGACATGACTACCACAGCTGCTTCCTCTGAATTTGCCACTGAATACACCTTTGAAATTGGTTATTCAGGCTTCTCCTTGAACACAAACTTACAGGTGCTGGTCCTTAAAGCTGTTTTCTTCACAGCTCCTGTCTGTGCCACAAAGCTGTTATGCTTCCATGGCAGTCTTGATTCCAGCATACAGTCTAATTCCTAGGCTCTGGAGCTTTGCTGCACAGAATGGATAAAGGTTGGAAGTCATCTAGTCTAGCCTCCTTGCTCAAGCACAATCCCCTAGAGCATGTAATTCAGGATTGGATCCAGGCAGCTTCTGAATAGCTCCAGTGAGGGAGACTCCGTTACTGCTCTGGGCAACCTGTTCCAGCATATGTTCATCCACACAGTAATGAAGTTCTTTGTCATGTTCAGGTGGGACTTCCTGTGTTCCGGCTTCTGCCTGTTGCCTCTTGTCCCATTGCTTGGCACCACTGAGCAGAGCCCGTCTCCATTCTTGTGACGTGATCTTTTCAGATACTTACAGGCATTAATGAGGTACCCTCTCAGCTGTCTCTCCTGGAGCCTGGCCAGACCCAATTCACCTGGCTTTTCCTTACAAGGGAAATACTCCAGTCTCTTATCAACCTGTGGGTAACACACGGGGCCAGCACACCCTCAGCCTGACAGCTACTCACTTGTGTACACCACAAACAGTGAGAGACCAACAGTGAGTAAGGGGCCACTACAGCCTATGGGCATGCATTTTACTGAGCTAATGACTAAAGGTTAGCACAAAAGTTCAAGCAAACAACTTCTTTGGTCTTCTCAACCATTTTTTGTTGCTATCTCCTTGTTTGGGGAATTTGTGGTGCCATTCTCCTCTGCTTCTCACTTGTTTGATGGATTTATGATGTCGTCTTGTTCTCACTTGCCCTCCCTGAGGCCTTGATTCTTGATTCCTCCTGACTATCCTGCAGAGATAGGAT
This sequence comes from Ifrita kowaldi, assembly GCA_013398055.1. Lineage (NCBI taxonomy): Eukaryota > Metazoa > Chordata > Aves > Passeriformes > Cinclosomatidae > Ifrita > Ifrita kowaldi. The sequence goes on along the minus strand of VZRS01012047.1, from coordinate 196,791 downwards.
GTTGTATTATGCATACAACAGAGAGGCTAGGGCGCCTCTCTTGGCACTAATTCCAAGGTCTTTCTGGTTTAGAAGTGCTTACAACAGTGCCTTGGCTTAACAGAAGTTCATCTCAGAGTCTTCTGAGACAGCTTGTTTGGACAGCTTTTGAGGACTTTCAAGGACAAAGACACCACAGTCTTCCTGAGCAACCTGTTTCCATGCTTATTCATGCTGACATGGAAAAAAGATTTCATTCTGTTCAGGAGAAACCTCCCGTGTTTCAGTTTGTGCCCACTACATCTTAGCACACAGCAGAGGAAAAAGTCTGTCTCTCTTGTCTTGCACTCTCCCTTCAGTTCCATGAAATTCTCCCGAAACTTCTCTAGGCTGAGCAGTCTGAGCTCTCTCAGCCTTTTCCATTTTGGGAGATTTTCCATTCCCTCTACGATCTTCGTGGCCCTCCTTCAGACTGCTTCTCCAAAATGTACATTTCCCTCTTGTGCTGGATATCCCAAAACTGGACATGGTGCTTCTGTGGTGCCCTCACCAATACTGAGAAGAGGGGAAATATAATCTCCTTCAGTCTGCTGGCAAAAACCCTCCTAAGGTCTCCCAGAATACCGCTGGCCTTGTTTGAGGCAAGAGCACACTGCTGGCTTATGTTCAACTTGGTGTCCCACCAGGATCTGGACATCCTTTTCTTCAGAGCTAAGGTGAGTCAGCCACAAAAATTCTGTGCAGGGCTATTGTAGGCTGACAGGGGTCACTGCGTCCAGATCTGAGGGGGACTTCACAGAATGTGGGGCAAGAGTATTTGGAGTTGCACAAATGTTATGGAGGGATGTTGTTGTGAAAATGAGTGACACTTATCCGTAAAAAATGTCTTGGGGAAGGCCCAAAGGTGAGAGGAATGGGATGGGCCAATCCAGATAGGAGAGAAAGCCGTGTCGGAAGAGAAGAGTAATCATAGGCTCATAGGAAATTTCAAGCTGGAAATGACACCAGGAGGTCCCCAGAGCAACTGTCTGCTCAAAGCAGCATCACTGAGGAGGCCACACCATGTGGCTCAGGGATTTTTCAAGCCTGGTGTTGAAAATCTCCAAGGAGGCAGACTGCACAGCCTCTGGGCAGCCTGCACCTCTCTGGGCTGTCCCCATGGGAAAAAATAGTTTTCCTTTATATCCAGCCTCAAGCTGTCTTCTTTCAACATTTGCCCATTGTTTCTCACGTGAAGAGCTTGTCCTTGCCTTCCCAACATGGAAGGTTATAGGTAGGAGACAGCTGCTCTGAAGTTCATCCAAAGCCCTTCGTCTCCAGGCAGAACTGGCCCCAATCCTTAGGCTCTCCTTGCAGAGCAGGTGGTCTGGGTTCCCCAGCATCCCGGTGGACATCTGCTGGGCTCCCTTAATCCTGGCACTGTCTTTCCTGAACTGGAGACGCGAGATCAGAGGACACAATATCTACCTGTGGTCTAAGTTGTGTAGAACTGGGAGGGATCATCATTTCCCTCCTGGAGCCTGTGCTCCTGCTCCTACGGTGTTGGATACTGCTGGCCCTTTCTGCTGGCAGTTCAGCTCACAGTGGCTCCTCTGCCACTCACTGTCTCCAGTTCTGGCACCATTTGCAGAACTGTTATCCAGACTGACAGTGGTCAGTGCCTTACGCAGAATAAGTTTATATTGTTGAAGTGTTTGAGGAGTTATTTAAAAACCTGGCAATCTTCTCAACAATGTGTTTTAATAAAGCTTTGACCAGAATAACCTTCAGATCTTAACATTTTTATGTGTATCTGTGCTGTGATAGCATGTTCACATTATAATGATGGGGTAACTGAGGGATCATTCACAGCCATCTTGTCCAACCCTTGCTTACAGCAGGATGTACTTCCTCATCTTATTATGTATCTTACTAAGGGCCTTGTTCTGACATGTTTCAGCTATCTCCAATGATGAATTGTCTTTAGTCTTTCTTCTTTTTTTTTTCCCTAGGTTTCATTTATCATTTTCTGTTCTGGGCTGCATCAAAAGAACATGGCCAAAAGGTTAAGGGAGGTAATTCTGCCCCTCTCCTCTGCCCTCATGAGACGTCAGCTGGATTAATGCATCCAGCTCTTGGCCCTCCAGCACAAGAAGGATATGGACCTTTAGAGTGGGTCCACAGGAGGCCACAGAAATCATCAGAGGAATCTCCTCGGAGGAAAGGCTGAGAAAGTTGGGGTTTTCAGCCTGGAAAAGAGAAGGCTCCAGGGAGACCTCACTGCAGCCTTTCAATACTTGAAGGGGGCTGATAAGAAAGGTGAGGACACATTTTTTAATAAGGGCCTGTTTAAATAGGACAAAGAGTAATGGTGTTAGACTAAAACAGTCACCCCCTTTGACCTGCTAGCCACACTCCTTTTGATGTAGCCCAGGCTTTCTGGGCTGCAAGTGCACATTACCAGCTCATGTTGAGTTTTTCATCACCAAATCTGCCAAATCTTTCTCTGCAGGGCTGCTCTCATCCACCTTCCTTCTAATGCGTAGCTATGTCTGGGATTGCTGTGAGCTCTGTATCCTGTTTGTAAAATGGCTATTGGAAACTTACTAGTTTCTTTTTTGAGATTTTTTAATTTGTCCTGCTCTGAGAAAGTAAGAAGCCTAAGTTAGAAAGACGGAGAGTGAAGACTTACTGCCCCCAGGTGTCCAAATGGGGATTCATTTGATTAGGAGGCAGCAATATTGCTTACCAAAATACCTTTCTATTTCTGCCCAAGAAATCAGATTCTATGCTTTTATCATAGGTGTCCGAAGACTTTCCTAAACTTTTTGTTTTAGGATGTAAGATATCACCACAAAGACTAGAAATAAATAAGATCAGGTTTTGGGCACTGACCAAATACATAAGCTGATTTTTCTCAGGAAATATTTGCTTTCTGTTTTAATTGGGAACAGGAAAACTTTTAAGAAATAATTTACATACAGCTAATGGTTTTGGACAAATCAAATTAGATCTTACCTAGCTTACTTACAGTAACTAGGAGAACAAAATTGGGGGTTATTCTCAGAGGAGAGACAGGGTGAAACAAAAACAGCAATGAAGGAAGCATGGTTTCCATCCCTTGAAGAACCTTAACGCAAAAAAACAAACAAACAAACAAAAAAACCTCCACAGAAACACAGAAAAGAAGGTATTCTCTAGAGGCTAGAGAGGTAATGTTCCTTAATCTGCATATCTGTTGACTTAATTCTCTGAACATGACACCTCACACATTTCCTGTGAGACACTCTGGTCACTGAGTGGGGAAGTACTACTGTGTGACTGAAGCAAGTAGGCTCCTGGTGGGACCCTGTGCTCTTCGGAAAGCTCATAAAAGTTAGACTTTAATGGCAGCTGCCCTTCAATACCTCAAGACTCTTTCCCTTTCTTCTTCCCCTGTGTGTTCTCTTTCAACTCAGTAAGCTGAAGTGCCTTTTCTTGCTCTCATGCAAACTTTCAAACACTGCTTGAGTATTTATGGCTTCTGTTCAACTTTGTTGAACAGGATTCCCAGGTACTTTCCTGCAAAGTCATTTTCCAGCTGTTAGGTCCCTATCATATAGGAGTGCCTGGAGTCGTTTCCCCCTTGGCTGTAGGACTTTGCACTGCATTTTGCTGTATTGACTGATGTGGCTGTCAGCCCATTTCTCCAGCCTGTGAAGGTCCCTCTGGATGGCACCACAATCTTCTGTTGTACCAGCTGCTTCTCCCAGTTTTGTATCATCAGCAACCTTGCTGAGGGTACCCTATGCTCCTTTATCCAGGTCATTGATGAAGATATTCATTGGCATCAGACCCACTGTGGACTCCTGAGGTATGCTGCTGGTTACTGGCCTCCGACTAAACTTCATGCCACTGGTCACAGTTGTCTGGGCCTATCCATTCAACCCACCCTGCTCTCCGCTCACCTAGCCCATACTTCAGCAACTTCTCTGTGAGGGAGACAGTGTTAGAAACACCGAAGAAGTTGAGCGGGGAATATCCGCTGGTGTCCCCATTTCTGCCAAGTCAGACATTTCATCACAGGTTATCAGGCTGGGCAAGCAAGACTTTTTTGTGAATCCATGCTGACGAATTGTCCTAGTTTCAGACAGGACAGAGTTAATTTTCTTGCAGTTGCCGTGAGGGGCATGGAGCCTGGAGCAGTAAGGGCATGTCTGGGTTGTTATTCAATACAACAATACAGGACATGACTTCGGGTGGAAGAAAAAAATTAACACAACACAAACCAATGACATTTTTCTCCTTTTTTCCAGGGGAGCAAAACAGTGAACATAGTGGTGGGGTGATGTGGTGTGGGTGATCCAGCCTGGAGGTTTGTCCATCCTTGTTTTTCATTGCCTTGGGTTTCAGGGAAAAAGACTTTGGCTGTGGTAATATCTGTCATTTTTTCCCTTGTCTCAGGAAGACACGTCACTGGCCACGATAGCAATGGGTGGGTTGGACTTCTTTAGTAATTTTTTGCATGTAATCACCCTATTTCATACACTGTTGTTACTAGTATTGTTGCTGTTACTGTGTGTTTCTCATCTCACTGCTCTTCTAGGAAATTACTAACTCAACCCACAACCTCTGCCTTTTTGCCCCCTCTCACCAGAAGGGGTGGTGAGAAGGGAAAAGGTAACTTGGAGCCTAATTTCCAGCTGGTTTTAAACCACACCATGAGTCCTGATCAGCTTCTTGTTCTTCATGTGCAAGGAATGGTTATTCCCTCATCATCCAAAGTGTTCCCAGGAGTTGTTTTAGTAAACATAATACAAAGAGTGGTGTATGTCTGGGTGCAGATACAAAACTTGCATATAATAGTTCATTTACCATGATTTAAATGTGGGGAAGTTGCACTGAAAAAAAGAACACCTAGTCTTTAGCAGGTAGCCACGAGCTGTCACACTGTGCTGTAAAAAGAAGTAAAACCTGAACTGTTTGTGTTTAGCAACCTTGCTTTACTAGATGAATAGCAGTCCCAAACAGGCTTGTTCCTAAGGATTCCAGCACTGCATGAGATAGTGCAGAGAGACGTGCTGGTTATGCGCAGGAGCAGCCATTCGGAACACGGTGTGTCAAAGACTGTAGGTGCCGGCCATCTGGATGATGGTGGGGAATCACAGATTCCAGAGATGAGCCAACTCTGGATGACCTCTCACGAGTCAGTGACCACCACTGCCATGGATGAAAAGCTTGCCAACTGGCCTTCACCCGTGCCCACTCCCCAGGGAGCTCTCCACTTTGGTCGCTTTTACATTGTGTGAGATCTGTGGCATAGAGGGAGCTAAATTGTGGAATGATACTCGCGATCAGCGGCAGCTCTTTACATGATTCATTACAGGCACTGGAAATATGCTAACATGCTTGCAAAAAGATTTGTGATTTCTCACAAATTTCTCTTCGCTCTGCTCTACATTGTACAGAAGAAACTGCATTGGACAAGTAAAGCAGTCACCCACCCCTTGTTTTTCCTTCACACATGTCTGTCTGTATAGCACATAACTTCAGGATATTGTACTTCTAAGCATTCATTGGGAATAAACATTATCACAGTATTTAATAAATTAGATTGAGCCATTTATCCTTGGTGTCGTTCCATCAGGAAGCTTGAAAATGCCCAGTACGCAGTGCATGCTTGAGGTTTTTGCCCTCTGTGCAGAAACAATGAATTTTTTTATTTGGCATGTGTCTTTAACATTTTCCTGAGTAAATCAGCATGATTTTGCTGACTGAATTAGAGATCACCTGATGATTTGTATATGTCTGTGTTCGTGTGTGTGCACTCACACGTGAAGTTTCCATAACTTGTACATGCAAAAGTTAAAAATTATTCTCTGCTTTTGCAATTGGTTTGAGATGTTAAGCAATTTCGAAGTCAAAATTACATAATCTATTCATATTTTCATGAGGACAACCTTGTCCTCAGCAACATGGTCGAAAAGATCAGTAAAATCTTTTTCCAGTGATGTAGAACAACATAGATAGATTTAAATATATATAATTCTGTCATTTGTTGTAAATAAATAGCTTACTCAGCTACAAAAAGGGACATAGGGATGAAACAGATAAATGTGCTTTTAAAACAATTTGTGCACTTATGAAATACATGATCTTAACTTGATCATTTTATTGTTTAACACAATTATGTCTGCAAAAAAATGCTTTTCTTGCTGAGTTTGCCGCCAGTACCAATTGCTTGTTGCAATATGTAACACTTTTAGCATACTTTTAGAAGATTTTTTCTTTTAATTCGAAAGAATTTAAAAATATCTGTATCCTTAGAAAATATGATTATGAGATAAAGAAGAGTATAATCTAGGAACAATGTGAATTTGTGACCAAAGCTCCGTTAGTATTTAAGATGAGTATTTCAGAATACTCATGAGAATATGTGAGGGGTTTTTTGGCTTTTTTTTTTGAAAAGGCCATACTTCCTTATTTCTTTTGAATGAATCTAACCTGCATTATTCAGAGTTGATCTTTGGCTTTTCTACAGCTTTGTTGTCTCATGACCTGACATCTTTCCTCCTCTTTCTTACATCTTGTACTCCCTGTGTGTTCATCTTCACACTTAACGACATTTGTGTTACTCTGTTTCTATAGTTCACACATTTGTTCTCTATTTCAGAAATATTTCTAGTTATGCTATCTTTCCAGAGAAAACCGTCAGCCTTCACAGTCTATTTCAGTGTTGCTGCTTTTAGCAGAAGCTTCAGCCTGTTTACGTTTGACCATTAATCTGTTCAGTGTAAACCATGGTCATTTTATTTCAGTCTATTAATGGGATTAATTGAAAGTAATTGCATTGTAATTATATTGTCTCCTATCAGACAGACCCTTTCAGTATAAATTGCGTTGTATGTTATATTTTTTTTTCTCTGAATAAATAAATAAAGTCTTTTCTCTCACCTAAATTATTTACCTACTGCTTACCACTGAGAAACCATGGGAGGAGAATTCTTTACTTGATATGAAATAATTTATTTGTCATTTAGCTAAACTTCTTTCTGAAGTGGCCTTCTCTTTGCTTTTTTTTCATGGTAAGATATGAGTGTCTTTGCAAGGACATTTAACCATCCATAATCTTCCTCTCAGATTTCTTACCTCATCATCTTATACTTCCCAATAAAAAAGAATATAATAGAAGAGTCTTATTAAAATACTTAGTTCTGCAGAACTACCGGACATGTTTGTAGTACACTCTATCTGTTCCTCAAAATCAAGACAAAACAATATGACTCAGTTTCTATAAATCATCATCTTTTAAACAGGTCTTTTATTTGAAGTAGTTTGCTTCTTCTTTTGAGCTTGAGTCACACAGTAATTCTAAAAGAAAGAAAAAATATAAATGTCTAGACAATTTACTGTCCTAGTTGCAGAACTGTAAGGAGAGACAAATTGAAGATTTGTTTGTTTGTTGTTGTTTTTGTAAAGAGCATCATAGTCTTGTCTGCCCCTCAAAGTGCGTAAGTCTAACCTTCATACTGAAGTTAATTAAAACAAAATTTGAAAAAAAAAATGAAGAGAAGACTAAAGTGTTATGTTTACAATCCTTATTATATACCTTCTCTACTACCTTTCAATCTGTAAGAACTATCTGGTCACCCAATGACTCAGCAGGGATATGTAAAAAGAAAGCTCTGACATAAACCCTTCTAGGGAGGAAAGACCTCACTCCTATTGAGATAAACTTGATAAGACACAATGTATACAGAAAATAGAACATATTTTTCAACTCATCTGCTTTATTATTATTTCAACTTTATTGATGTTTTTGCCTACCATTCTCAAAAATGAGCAAGAAAATTATGATGCATTAGGCCCTGACGTTTATCGTCCTTGATAAGTTTAGCAGTACTTTTGCTGCATGCCTGTCTTGGTTTAGCATACTTCAGTTGAGGAAAACAGGAGAAAATCAGTGAAAGTTAATCACTATTTGCTAAACTCATATGAGTTGTTCAAAATTATTTGAAGGCCAAAAGAGCCCATAACCCTGAAACACAGGTTATCAAAAGGTATTTCTCTAAAGAAGTAACTGAGAGAACCAGACAGACAAATAACCACAAAAGATACACAAGTGTATCTCTCTGTGTTAGCAACTTCTTCATCCTTTGACAAAGTAATAAATCCTGGCAAATACCGAGGAGAGTGAAGGACAAAGGGAATGAAGACTGTGTAGCAATTCCTCAGGGTATACTCCCAATGTTCATAACTAAAGGTCTGTCTGTTTCAGATATAGCATCTTGATGTATTTTTCTTGGACAAATATTTGTTCAGCTCTTACAGATCCTGCATAAGCTTTTGACATCTGAAGTATCCTGCATCAAGAAGTTTGAAAGCTCAACTGCAATTGCCTAAAGCGACCCTGGAAGAGACTACAAATAGTTGTTCTGTATTTGCCTTCTTTGTGCCACTCATATTTCACATATAGGTCTCCAGCAAATCCTACTACCGGCCACTTCTGGATTGAAGTGTAAGTACTTCTACTCAAAATATTTTTTTACTGGTAGAAATCCAGAACAGATATACCAGGAACAGCTAAGTAGCCTAAAACTCTCCAGCCTATGGAGAGCATATGGTGGGTGTGTGAAATCATGAGAGGGTGAATTGTGTGAGAATGAGTACACTTTATTTTCCATTGTATGTGCTAGAAAGCGTTGGATGGAGCTATTGTGGAAAGGCGGAAAACAAACCAGAGGAAGAGGTCTTTTGCATAATGTTTGGTTAAAGTATGGAACTTCACGGCCATGAGCTGCTGTGGAGAGAGAAAATTTGCATGTGTTCAAGAAGTTTATGATCAAAACAATGGGAAGAAAATCCTCTTCAAGTTATTAGTACAGAGACATTGCATTCAGTCAGTAAGCCCTAGACCTGCATGTTTTTGAAGGTTACAAATGCATTTGAATAAACTAGTGTATGATCATTCGGTTCTAATTTTCCTCCTCAGGCATCCACTTCAGCCAGGTATTAGAGCATGTATAATGCTTTAGATGGACCACCAATCTATGCAGCCCTTGGGATCTGCACTCTTGTGGGTTGGGTTTGTCATTTTAGTTTCTCTGTCTTTACTTTCTGTAAGCTATTGCAAAAATGAAGAAAACATAAAAACTGAGATTAGCATCACAGTCTTTTATCAGGGACATCTTGGGTGATGATTGTCTTCTAAAGGTTGCAGAATGTTTTGGACTGTTGACCCCTAAAGTGGGCATATTCCTCTAGCTGATGCAGGAGCTGCCAGCACAGTTAATTTGAGGTCCCTTAACTGAAAAATCCCTTTAGCAACATGTGCTCCTCTCTCTGCCAGGTCACTTGCCTGTGAAGCATGGATGCTGACAGTAATGTCTTTGAAACAAAACTGCCCTTTGGAATTACTGCAGAAAACGTTGCTTTTTTCTTGTAATGAGAATTTTGCACAGTAGAATGTCTCATCTGGCAAATACAGCTTGCCATTGGTATTATTTCTTCCAAGATTTTGAAGTTCTTGTATACATTTTAACCTATCGGTAATTCTAGCAAGAACTAGAATATGTACAAATCCAAATACAGATCCTGGTTTCTCAACATAAAGAAAAATCCATTTTCTTTCTACCCACCTAATTGTATTATTTCTTAGGTTTTGCTAGATATTTATGTAGGTATTAGGCTTTTTTTCAGCTTTAGCTTTCCACAGAATTATTTGCCTAATATTTTCAATTCCAGCTGTATTGTTCAGGTAGAAAATTACATTCATAAAATGCTGTGAAGCCATCAAGTAGATTTTTACATTATTATGTGTTCTCAAAACTGCAGTTTGTATGGCGATTCCTTCAGTCCAGGTATTAAATATAACTCAGGAGGATAACATTGGTAAGCATTGTTTCATTGTCCATTTTAAATTAGATATCTGATCCTGTAATTATAGGCTCTCTAGGTGTAGTAGATCCAGGTCAGAGAGAAGAGAATGCACCCACAGGTGCATGTGATCTGATGCCTGAAAGCTTGAAATGAAACAAACATCATTATTTTAGAAATAAAGGTGCATTTGAAAGCATATTTGCATAAATACTATTAAAATCTTTTACTCACCTGCTCTAAGCATTTATGCTAGAACAATTTAAGAGATTGTTTTTCACACATCTGTCAAGCTATTCTGTTAGAGGTTATTGCCTCTGAGAAGTCTGTAATTTCAAAAGTCGAGGCCAGAGATATGACTTCTCTCTTTTATTTTTTTTTTTTATTCTGCTAACCTCACTGATGAGAAGAGGAAGTGGTGGGTGACTATCACAATTGAGGACTGATATATCAGCTACTGTTAGAGGGGTGCTAACCCCTCTTCATGGATTGCACCCTCATTACCTTGATTTTCATCAGCTGATTCCCTAATGCAGCAGTCTTCAAAATTTTTGATCACACACTCCATCCTTAAAAGGATTTTCAGCACACCCCCTATATATTTTTATTGTTTAATAAGTTATATATATTTACTGTTGTACTATTATGCACACTATAAGGCATGCACAAAAATAGAGATTAAAAAGTATGAGATTAAGATAAATTTTAGGAGATTTTAAAAAATCTGTTTTATTAACAATACAAAAAATATTTTCCCCCCAAATCTGGAAACCAGGACTTCCCTATGCATGCATTCCACTTTGGAGACCAGTGCCCTTGTGAATCAGTTCACAGACACTTTAGAAAACTAACCCTGCAAAATAAATTGATTGATTATTGCTGTACAAACTGTCTGAGCAATCTTTCTGAGAGCTCACAGGAGACCTGGTGCATCAGGAAGTGTCACATTAGAATAGGGAGGTATGACCATCCCATTTGCAGCAGCTAGGTCATCAGAGCCAGAGCACCAGCCCCTGCCTAACTGCAAGAGCCTGGAGTCTCAGGCTTCCTTCCATGTTTTTCTCATTTGCAAACTGGCTGAGTTAACCTGTCTCAGGACAAAATTACCTGTATGGCACCCTATGTTATGATTATTGCAACCTTAGTCCTTGAAGGAAGCCTGAACTGCAGACTTTCAGGCACTTCAAAAATTGGGATTTACCCTGAGCATAACACAGGATAGCTTTATGTACTGAGCTCCTTAAGAAAGAAAAGATGTGTATTACAGACAAGTTTTCAAAATATAAAATAAACATTTTCTATCAAGGCAAAGCTTAGGAACATCATTATTCATTGTAGAACTAGAGTATATGCAGACTCATTCAACTTGTCTCCATCATCTTCACTTTCATCTTCCTGCACAAAGAAGCAGACAGCTCCATATATTACCATTCAAGCCAAAGCTCCTCTTTTCCTTCTCCCTGTACTTGTATGAGCTTTCTACCCAGCCCCAGCCCCAGCAGTCAGGGACAGAGACATCACAAACAAATGGCCAGGCCATGGCATCTCCTCACAGTAGCACACCGTGTCTCAGCATACCTCCACTACACAGCAGCACTTCCAGGCATCACAGCTTCTGCTGCCTTCACAAAAGTGCAATCTGCTTAGATCCACGGGAGGGTTTAGCACCCGTTGCACTGGGTGTTGCAATGTCTCCTTTTTGCCTCAAAGAAATCTACAGAAAAATTCATCGTGGTGAGTGAGAAACCACCTGTACCTCTGTAGGGCACATTAAGATTTCTACCAGGAAATACTGAAGACAGCGATACCTGGAAATTTGCTGCTACCATATTCAAAATACATAACTGCAAGAATTGTCAATGAGATGAACTCAGACATCCATTTAAACTAAGCTAATCTGTTTAATTTGGGAAGAAGCAAATAAGGAAAAAGGAACCTCTGCTTTTGGGAACTGACACTATCCACAGTCTAATTCTTCTTCCTGACCTGTAATAAGACATATCTATTCTTCTTCTTACTGCCCTGTCTAGGCCGACATAATACAATGTTTCCCATGGAGACGAAACTCCATTTTTCATGCACTGGAAAAGATAATGGTAAAATGAAAGTACAAACTGCGAAAACACAGACAGACAACTTGATCTGGACACTTAAAAATATTTTATCTGAACCCTTTTTGATGATCTGTCAGCTGATCTTGCTTCTTTGATTCTGCAGTCAGAAAATAATGTCCTTGTTCTGAAATAACTTCCTGTCACAGCTCATCCTTTTCAGATTCATTTGACTGAGAAAGTTATCAATCCTGTGGTGTAATCAATATACACTACTCCTTGCAGCTGTCAGTGCTACCTGAAGTGAGTCTCATGCATATTAATGCTGAAATTTTATTAAAGCTTTTGTACAGATAATATGATACCTGGTGGGACACTAAGGAATAGAATACGAGACATCAGGACTTCTAAGTGAGAGCGGTGCAAATGAGAAAATGATGGTGAAAGTCCTTTATTCATTGTTCAATTTCTGTTTCTTGATGGAGAAAAAACAATACCAAAAAAACCCCCTAACCCTAAACCGCAAGCATGTGAATAATTCCAGCTACTCTTCAATAAATGATAACCAGTTTGCTATTTCCCACTTTAACTGCTGATGAATCACATAAAGTATTAATTACTGCTCTTGCATATTAGGCAGGACAGCTGGGAGCCCGTTACAAACATACTGCTGCAAGATTTGATACTGCCATATGATTCGGGTCATTTTGAAAAGGGGTCTCTGGGGGTGAGCAGGACTTGTTCTGAACTACTGGTAAATTGGAGAAGACAGTAGAAATTAAAGTGATTTCATTGGTTAGGTCAGCAGAGAGAGGTGGCTTGCAGGCTGCACGCTAATGTCTATGCTGCCTTCAGGTCTGTCAGCTAAAATTAATGACTCACTGCAAACTAGAAAGGACTGTTTTCTGTGAGCTGCTGGGGGATAAAACAGCTTTGCAAGGTCACATTCTGTGCACACTGTTCCTCATTAACCTCCGCCTGGCCTAATCACCAGTGAAAAACCAAATCCTCATGTAGACATATGATAAAAGGCAGTAATATCTGATTATATTTGGGAGACCAACAGGAGGTAGGAGAGCTTATTCTATGAACAACGTATTTAGCTAGATAAGACCTGGCAGAGCAAACCTGGGTTTTAGTGGAATTAATGGAAACAAAACATGAATATATTTCATATCTAAGAACAGAGTATGGTCCTACAATATTCACTTTATAATGTGCATTTCTTTTTTTAAAAATATGTATTTCATATGCATTTCAACTTGCTTTCTTAATTTTCCACTGTTCATCAATATTAGCTACAAAAAAATATTTTCTGTATCTGGAGTGATAGATATCTGAATTATCTAAATTATTAAAACAACCACTGGTTATTTTTGGGTTTTTTTTGTTCCATTGAGATTGCTACAAGAGAGTTTGTAATAGGAGAGAAGAGAGGAAAAGACTCTGGCAGAGACTTTCAATTCTTTGCCAGAAAAGAGTATATTTTGACCTTTAGCCAGGATACTAATCCGAAAGCAAATCAAAAGCTGTATTCAAAAAAAAGCACCACATTGTGTCTTCATTTTTTTCCAGAAATTGAGACTTGGTGTTAAAGATCTTCAGATAGGAAAGGAATTGTATGTCCCTCAAGGAACTGAGAAGAAAGCACATAAAGCAAACTTTAAAAAAATATCCATAAATATTTTAGAACTAGGGATGTTGCAGACTAAAAAAAAGCCCAAGTAAAGCTGAAACAATCAAGATTTATTTCAAATAATAACACATGCTTAGTCAATGCAGAAGAAAATATATCCCGTTCATACGATATAGATGGACATAATGATATTTCAAATATCACATTCTTAGCCAATGAACTAGAAAATGTGCATAGCTCACATGATATACATTGGGATAACGATGTTGCCCAGTTGTCAGTGAATTAAGCCAGGCACTGTACACACAGTGACAGCCCATTTTCCAGTGAACTCAGACAGCAAAGCAGCCACGTTTTGGCAGCCCCTTGGAGCTGCTATCTTTCTCAGAAAGAAAGACACTCCTGAGAGCTCCTCAGGAACTTCCAGCTTTCTCAGTTTACAGCCTCCCTAGTGGGATGCTCTGGGCTCTAAATACATTTGAGTATGCTGATGGGAGTTTTTGATTTGACCTATTGTACCTTATAAAATAGATATTCTCTCTGGAAAAGTAATGAGAATCTGGTATTTAATATGTTGTGTAAGAGCAGTGCTTTCCTTTTGCTTTTCCCCTGCTTTTTAAGATTTCCACAAAGCATTATTTAAGATAAATAGTGATTTACAAGAGCTCCATGATATCTTTTTAATACAGGTGTGAGTTAGAGAAAGAATTTGCCGCTCTTTCAATCACGTTGGAAAGGATCAAACATACTCAGTGAACTTCATTGTTGTTCCTAAACTGAGATATAGGGAGCCATTTTATTGCCATGTATCATAACAAGTGAAAGCATACTAAGCAGTGATTTTTCTGCATATATTATATGTTACATATTTCCGCTTTTATAGAATTATTGTGCTTGCCTAATGCTTCATTAATTCCATTCTGGAAGGTCATGTCTTTTGTACTGGCACAGCACGTTATGAGCCAACATGGTTGACAACAGTGAGTTATAATGTTGCAATAACACAGTAGTGTTATTCACAGTGATTCTGATAGGATCTGACAGGAAGAGTGTGTGAAGGCTGCGCAGAAGGTGATAATCTAAAAACTGCTACTCCCCAGAACATTTGCAAGGATGTTTGCACAGATCTGCTACTCTCAGAGAGTTTCTTTTGAATAAAATCTGTGGTGCTGGAAAATAGTTGTGGAAACAAGTAGAGCCTTGCCAGCAAAAGACATCTACACCTTTTACAACTGATATAAATCGATGTTTCAAGCATTGCATCCTTGTCCTTTCTCGTTGTAAAAAGACAGCAGAGGTGGGCCAGATTCATCCTGGTGCTATCTTCCAGCTTTTTACCGTGATGCCGAACTAGGGGGAGTCCTTTAGCTCGGGCTGCTACACAAACAGAGGGCAGCTTTATGGCTACCTTAACTGGGTGTTGCTACTGGACGCATCTCTCTCTGTATCTTCATGAAATCCAGATGGAGTAGGATAGATAGATGTCTAAGCTGGGAGGCTGAGTGAAGTGCCCAGTGTCAGGAAAGAAAACATGAGGTCTGAGAATCCACTGCTGCTGTTTTTCTTCCCTACCCTCACTTCTCAGTAACATTGCTGTCTCTGGTGTCACACTTCCCTATCATCTGTTAGTTGTCAGAAGCAGCACTACCTCTGTAGTTTAAAACAAAACAAAATAATTACTTAACTTAAGTTTAGAAACTTAAGTAACTTAATTCTTTGAACAGAAAGCAGTCCTATATCTTGTGATGTATGTGTTGCCAAATGCTGGCAGAAAGAAAACTAATAAGATGGGTGCGGGAATGTAGGAACATTACCTAATTCTCAGATAGCAAACAGTAACATCCCTTAAAAGCATCAGAAATGAGAATGATAGGCACACTTGCAGTGTGAGTACCATTTTGTCTTTGTGTCAGGACACCCAGCTGTGTGCCTCAGGTTGGTGGCTGCAGTCGCAGTGCTCAGGGCATCCCTGTGCTCAGGGCGTCCCTGTGCTCAGGGCATTCCTGTGCTCGGGACATCCCCGTGCTCAGGGCATCCTGGTGCTCAGGGTATCCTTGTGCTCAGGGCATTCCTGTGCTCGGGACATCCCCGTGCTCAGGACACCCCTGTGCTCAGGGTATCCCCGTGCTCAGGGCATCCCGGTGCTCAGGACACACCTGTGCTCAGGGCATCCCTGTGCTCAGGGCGTCCCTGTGCTCAGGGCATTCCTGTGCTCGGGACATCCCCGTGCTCAGGACATCCCTGTGCTCAGGGTATCCCCGTGCTCAGGGCATCCCGGTGCTCAGGACATCCCTGTGCTCAGGGTATCCCAGTGAGGTCGCTGCTCTCGGGTCGCGGGGCTCTCAGCACTGCGGGGCCCTGCAGACCGACAGCAGCTCAGTCCAATCCTGCAAACAGTGGTGACAAAGGGACACCTTCTGGCCAAAGGGAAGATTTGCACAGTGCTCAAACGCTCCTGTAGCTCGGATGGTGCAGGCGTGGTGAGTGACCAATTACTGTCACTCCTGCAGTCTCTGTTTGCTTTTGAAATATTGATAGCTAATTGCTTTCTACCGATACCACTGAACCGCCTGATGATGGCAATCATAATATTCAGCTGTTGGTATTGGTCACTGATGTTTTCGAATTGGCCTGAACTAAATAAATCAATGCCAACCACTTTTTAATCCCTTATGAATATTCATTTAAAACCAATGAATATTTATTATCTGAGGAACTGGAGACAGTAAAGATCTGTAGAGATGTGTGGTAATGGTATCATTGTTACCTTGTCCTAATGTTATGTGGAGGGCACAGAAGTGCTCCATGTGACACACACTGGACTCTAGCAGTGTGGGGTTCCACAGATTGTGACACAGGTGCCAAACACCAGCACCCAATTTCTTTCACAGTCTGAAAATGGATGAATAGTAAGGCTGAAGAATGCCTGAATCATTCCAGGATTATCTAGTTAGTACAAACTTTATATTATTCTATCTATGTACTGAATTTTCTAGAAGTCTTTAAAAAGTCTATCCTTGATTGAAATGTTGCCTATCAGCACGGGCATTGATGAATAGAACTGGTGGGGAGGGCAGGGGTAATAAAGCAAGACGGGGTTTTGGTTGGTTGACTCAGCTGTGTCAGTTCTGTACCTTTACACCAAGTGAGAGCTTATGAACTGCTGTAATGGAAAAATACTATTCTTTTAAACATGACCTGGAACTTAACAACTCAGTGAAACGGCTTTGACTTAATGTAATAACAGAAAGGAGGGAAATGAAATAGACTAGAACCTTATTTTCTCCTAAGTTGTGTGGCTGGGCACGTCAGTGGTTAAAAATATCCCCCAAAAGAAAAAGTAAAGCAATCAATCAATGTTAGTAGTATATTGATAACCAAATAACAGACCATGATCTTGCTTCTAGTTCAACATGTTGGTGCTTTGCCACTGCTCTTAATTTTAGCTGGGTGTACCTTATAGATGTTTTCCCTTGGGGATCTCCAATTTTTCACCAAACCTGTGTATGGAAATCTCATTTCCACTTACAGGATTTTTTTCAAATGCTGTGCAAATATGGCCTGCTTCCAGAAATCTCTTCTCCTATATTCTTTTCAGCAACAATCTCTGTCTGCTGTCTTTCAGTAAAACCACAGCACCATGTCTCATCCTAGGCCGCATTTTTGTCTTTTAACCGTGTTTCTGCGTTCCCTTCCATTCAATGATGATAATGAGTAACTCTTCATAATTGAGTGATACTGGATGATTTCAGTAAGAAATTGAGTGACAGCATGTGCTATCAGCTATTTCTTCATTGTCATTAGTGCTACAGTACTGACAAGGAAGCAGTATTTTTACTTCAGTTACCAAGTTTTGATAAACAGGATGTAGGATTCTTTCATTGGTGCTTTTTGTTTAATTGCCCAGTAGTTTAAACAAATAATTTCCTGAGAAATTCACATCATGTGTCATTTTTTGTTTCCTGACTGGCTTCCCCTTGTTAAAATAAATTCCCACCTTCCTCACTTGCTCCCTGCATTCTGGAGCAGAGTTTACCATCTACCTTTTTGTAGCTTTCAGCATTGTGGTACAGGAATTTCCTTTTCAGAGGCTGAGAGACACCTGTTACTCAAGTTCATGGTGCATAGGGGCAAGGAATTTTTGTGACCGTTCTACTGTTGCAGAAATAGATCTTCCATTTCTCCATAAAAGCAACATCAAGATTTTTTTCGGGGTAAATTAATTTAAATGTAGGCTACATTGGTCAGTGAAATCATTGGACTGACAAATGAGTCAACAGAGCTACACCACCAGATCCAAGCCTGAATCTGTTTTTTGATGTCCAAGTCCTAGTAAGCAATGACCAGACATGTTGCACCAGTGCCTTAGATGCCTTTACTCCAATCTAAATCTAAGCAGATAGGGTATAAATATAGTCCTACTTACAAGGTACATCTTCAAAGCACTGTGTAACATAAGGTAATTTTCTTTTATGAACAGATTTATTAAAGGAAATTTTAATCTTGAAATCCTATTTGTGAAGTACAAAGTTATGAGAAGTTTATGTTGTTTGATTCCCTCCCACATACATAGATAACAATTTACCTCTTTTTTGTGCAGACTGATTAACACAGAGCTAATTATGAACTTTTACACTATATGATGGACCTAGGATCAAGCTCCCAGATGGATCTTAAAGTAGAAGATTAGATTTCATCTTTTGCTAAGATTTTTGGAAGAGAGATGAAAAAGCAAATAACAGCCTTAAATTTGACTATATGGCTGCTTCATCTTGCATGAAAAGTCTTTACTTCCAGAAACACCCCAAGTCTTGAAAATTACCAGTGGCAAATATGGAGTATTTGAAAAACTGTAAAATCCCAGAAGAAGTATATTTGCCTTACTTATTGCCAACTTTTGAATGACACACGCTTTAAAGAATGATACGTTTTACATTCAGTGTTTCCAGTGGAAGAGGGAGGAATATAGTACTGCTTAAATGATTGTTCTCATTACTTCGGCGTCCGGCTTTTTGACTCCTGCTAGAAATTTACTGTCAACTCACTCAGTGGGCAAGAAGCTTGGTAAGTTTATGACAGCTGTATAGGAAAAAAAGAGATTTTGTGGTTTGTTTCCAGGACAGTGTTGGAAAGGAGGCTCAGCCTTGTAAAATGTTGGTGTACTGCATCTGTCTGGGATGAATCAACATCTTTCACTGCAGCCCATGCAGTGTTTGCTTTAAAATTGTGGCTAAAGCAGTGTTGATATTACAGCAGTGTTTGGGCCACAGCTGAACAAAACTTGCACAGTGTCACGGGTTTCTCTTTCCTGCTCTGACTCCCCAGAAAGTAAACTCGGGGTGGGCAGGGCATTAGAAAGCCACCTAGCCAGGACAACTCTCTAACTGACCAAAGGAATATTCCACCCCATACAGCATCCTTCTCTACAATAAAGGCTCAGAGAAAGGATATGAGATATGACAGAGGACATGACATTTGCCTTCTCAAGCAGCTGTTACACATGCTGAGGCCCTGGTTCGCAGGAAGCATTTGGATATCTGCCCACCAATGGCAGGTAGTGAATGCATTCCTGGCTTTTGCTTTGCTTGCATGCACAGCCTTTGCTTCCCCTGTTAAAGTGTCACTGATGCCAGAGTGGTTTTACCTGCCTTCCATTTCCTCCATGTCTCACAGGGAAGCAGAGGGAGAGAGCAGCTGTGTGGGTTTTGGCTGTTGGCCAGGGTCAAACCACTCCCACAGCCAGCTACCCAGCAACAGGAAAAGCATAGACTTTTGGGGCATGTACCCCTAATACAGCTCTTCTAACATAACAAATATAATTGAGGAAAAGAAAATCAATAGCCTTTTAATTGTGTCTTCTAAAATATTTAGTACTCCTCCTCATATGAAAAACCCCAAAATACAAAGCGATATCAGTGAAGAATCATACTTACACTAGTAAAAACATTGGTACATTATTAAGGTAAACACATGGTTTCCAGATAGTACTTTTCACTGGGAAAAATTTAAAAATGGGCAAACTGTACCTTAGTTTTTCTTGATCTAAAGAGTCTTCTAGTTCTAAGTGGTGACTAACACAATCATGAAAAAAAGAGATCTGCATTATGCAGTTTTTCTATAATTACTGCAGCATTAACCCTGAAGTAAGGGAACAAACAAAAATTCAGCATTTTTCTGCTGCCCCTAGCATTTCACCAGGAAGGGTATGAGACTATGGCAGGCACACAGTGATATGCTTCAGGGATATCTGCCATGATATGACCCATCCTTGGATTACACTGTCCTTGAGACAAAGGCTCTAATCAGTACTTCTCATTTGTGAATTTACATAATTACATTTTAAGCTTGTTTAAGCTTTGATATTCACAATATGCTGCACCAGTTAGTCCTCAGTTTAATGACATCTCGTGGGAAAACGACAACCTAACAATGTTACAATAGCTAGCACATAAACTAGCTATTGTTTTGCTTCTTTCAACTTCTGTTATCTGCTGCTTAATCTTGCTTAAAATGTTTTTCTTCTACAACTCTGAGAACTCATTTTCAGATTCATAGTTCACTATCAGTGGTCTATGAGCACACTGAGCACCCTTCTTGCTTTTATTACTATGTTGAACATCGTGGATCTTGGCGTTGATCCCTGCACATTATTCATGCTCTTCTGTTTCTTGTTAAACCAACTGTTATTCTGTAATAGGTCTGCTGCTTTTTCCCCTACTCTTTTCAGACACTGCTAGTATGGGACCTTGTAAAAATTTTTTTGGAAATCCAATACACCATTTCACTTCAAATAACTCCTATACTGACTCTTCGTCAGTATACCATCTATACTCATGTCTGCTGATTTTACTTTTTCCTGATGTATTGATGAATCTAAGCATGAAGACCTATCACCTGAAAGATTTCTTTCCACATGTTTTCCAAAATTAATTAATAATGAAGAGGGCAGGCTCTGATGTGAAGGAAAGGTTTTTCCAGATGTCTTACCTTTCTTGCATTTCTGTGCTTCTTTAGTAACAGGAAGATGCTTCTCTAAAACAACTGTTCTGAAGTGTGCTTGAATTCACCACCAGCGTTAGCTTTCGCTGTTCATCTCCCTTGAAATCTACCAAACACTTCCCATTTCTTAGGCACACATCTTTGCCCTTGCCTGTTCTCACTGGCTGTCCTTTTTGAAATCCTGTCATTTCTGCCTCTTTGCTCACTTATGATGTTCTAAGGGTGACATTAATTTTCCTCTCTTTTCCTCCAGGTTATGCTCTCTTGCTTGCCCCACCTAGCTGCTGAAACAATGGCCAGACACATGGCTCATTTGTAGTCTGGTTTGTCCATGTGTGGTTTGTCCATGCTGTGATGGAACAGCATCACAGAGTATTTTAACTTACACAACTTTTTTTGGGAGAGGTCACTAGGAGGACAAGATCGAAGGCATATCATCCAGCTTTTGTAAAGGGTATCTGTGACCTTGCAAAAGCATACATAAAAACTCTCTAAATTCAAAGGAAAAGTAAAATGATACACAGTTGCTCTGTTTGGTTTTCTGTCACTCAATGTACCTATTATGACCACGATCTTAGAACAGGCCATTATGTTGTGCAAAGATAGTTTTTCTTCATGTACTCTTGTAACTGTCAGCTAATGTATATTGTTACTGTATATGTAAGATGTGGCAGAAAAAATATTTGTCCTGTTGTTAAAATTTGGTATGTTTTATCCAGCAGTAAACCATCAAGTCTTCTGCATTAAATTTTGCACAGGAGTGACTACTGCACAGCACTTGAGAGCAAATTCTCCCTTCTCTATAAAGCCACAATTCTTCCCCTTATTCCACCATTTACCAGGACCTTTTCCTAAAGTAGTTCACAGGTAACTTGATGACACCTATGCTCCTGTTGAGCAAAGTGAGCATGTCATCCTTAGGATCCTAGATCTGATGTGCTCTGTTATCATTACAAGCTGAAATAAGTAGCTGCTATCACTCTTTCCAAAATGTGAGTTAGGACAAAGCCTGCTCTTCCCTTCTTTGCACATTTTTCTTACTAGCAATGCCAGAAAGCCAGAAGCAATGTAAAACTTTTCCAAAGGTAGGGAACCCTAAAGGGCTACAGGAAACAATATTGAGAATATTTATTAGTTCATTTGTCTGCACTGTCAAAAACTGAGGCATGGCAGAAGTTAAAATCACCTGAATTGCTTTTAAGTATTGCATCTCCTCATGATGTATCTCTTTTTAAGTACTGTATTTCCTCATGATGACACCTCAGAACCTACAGAGACGTGCAGATCCTTCTGTCTAGCCTGATGCAACAAACTGATCAGGCAGCTCATTTTCCCAAGTTAACTGATCTGACAGAAATGCTTTTATTTACTTCTCCAAAAGCAGGCTGTGCTTTTGCATTGTGTTTTCTAGGTAGTTTCTATACATACCTGGATGGAAAAAGCCCAGTAAGAACTTTTACATACACTAAATGCATGAGTTAAAAGGGTTAAAACCAGAAGACTTTGTGCGGAAGAAGGAATAGTTTTGCTCAAAGTGACCTTGAGGCTGGGAATGCTGAAATGGCCAGGGTGGAAAAACTCCCATTTCCTATGCCTACTGCTGCTGCTCATCCACTGAGAAACAGAAATCACATGGAGAAAGACACCCACAGACGTGCAAACCCTGCTGTTATATGGGGGAAAGCAGAGAGGTCCCCACTGTCCACTAGGATAGGCTGAGCCTGATGGAGCCTGTGTCCCTGCGTGTCTCTGCTGCCCAGCCTTGTTAGCAAGGTAATGAAACATATCTACTCTCTGCTTTTCATCTGTGGTTTAATGGTCGTCCTTCAGTATTTTTACATGTTGATTCACACATTCGACTTTTCTGAATTGGTGGTTTGATTTCCTGGGATTTGGATTTCTTTCTTATCACTTCTTTCCTTCATTTCTGTGTCATAGAAGTTAGAGGTTGCAGAGATCTGCGTGAACTCTCTGAGCAGAGCCACTGCACCGGAACCTACCAAGGCTGTTCCTGACACAACAACTGCATGCAATGGCTGAGCTATGTGGCAAACTGGGATAAGCTCACCAACAGAAACACATCAGTATAAAAAAGACCCTAATTCCCAAGTTTCAAAAGGTAACTGCGTGACCTTATTTGTCTGACAGTCTTAGAGGAAGCTGTAAGTAATGTAGAGGTTAATTTATTTAAAATGTCAGACATGATAACCAGCTCTTTATCCACAGAAACAGAATTAAAGCAAGTAAACAACAGTTGTTACACAATATGGAAAGGCTATTGCTATTTTACTTGCACTGTGGAGATGTTTTCTTTCCAATCCACGGTATGTGTTTGAGCTGTCAAGTTGTTTGGGGTTTTTAAACAATACTGCTCTACATGTTTTCCTTTATGGTTCTTGGAAGTATTCATGCATTCAGAAGACTTGTGACCCTTAACAGCAAAGGATATAAATCCTCTTATTCCTCTCTTTTGGAAGAACTCCAAACTTTGTCTCCCTCTGCTATTATTCTCTATTTTCTACATACTGTCTTTTAAAGGGTAGATTTTTTAAAAGGACAATAGAAAAGTACTTGGTATTACAAACACATGGATTCACTTTTATACTATTGCAGCAACTTCTCCACCAAGTGGTCTTGGCTGCACATCCTACATCTGCTTAGGATGGGACCATTTATTGGTAGCAGTTAGCTTTAGTCTTTCCAGTTTTTGTCCAGACTCCTCCTTCTGCACAACAAACTCCAAGTGGCAGAAATACAGGTAATGGTATTCTATCCTCTTCCAAAGGTCTGCCTGCCAGGTAACTGTCTTCTGCTAGGGGGAAACAAGCTCACAAAAATTCAGAACTGCCAAAAGAGAGACCAAATATACACTTGCAGCTGTGCAGTTTATTTAATTTATCTAATTTAAGCTCTTCTGGCAGAGAAAGCAATTAGCAAGGATACGTTACTTACACACACAGTATACATACTAACAAGATGTCCTATTATGCCTTCATGATCATAGAAGGTGGCAACCTAATAAAATACCCTTAGGCATTCCTTCAACTGACAATTACAAGGGGAAAAAAAAAAAAAACAGTGTATACTTCAATTTCTAAGGCAAGTGCAGAGATTTGTCTTCACGGGTAGACAAACACCATGTAAATGTGTTTTGGTATCTTGTGCCTTATAAAAAAAATTAACACTGATAACAAGCTGATATTTACCCTGCTTAATCCAGATTCTATTCCAGCTGCTATTTTCTGCTGGAAGATAAACTTTAGCACCACACCTCCTGTTAATGGTGAAACACTGGATGCAAATTTCTAACTTATATGTCCAAGTTACAAAGGATGACTCTACACTGAATGCAGTATGTCCATTTAAAAAGGAATTACTCAGATTTTACTTTATCTTTGGGAATTTCCATCTAGAAGGTTAGAGATCTAAGTAAAGACAGTTTGGTAATCAAGCAAATGAGCAGTCTGGGTCTAAAGATCTGAGAGTATGGAAAAAAAAAATAAAGGCATTTGCTTCTGTAAGACACCAGGCGTAAGAACACAATCACTTTATGGTTAAATTTATTGAAAATATTTCTAAGTACACATATCAATTCACACTACTCATAACTACTATCCTAATTATCTGATATACATCAAACAAACGCAGGGTATTTCCATTTGCTTAAGCAATACACTGAAACAGCTGAGTGAGCACAGAATGTAAAATCAGAATGTAAAATAAGGCAAGCATGAACAAAGCATTAGGCTTAGTAGTCTTTCACTAGAAAAACAGATTTTGCTGTCAAGTTTCAGAGGAAAACTTTTAACAAACATATTGCAAAAGAGAAAAACAAAATTAACTATGGTAAACAAATTTCTTCCTTCAAGGCACTGTTAACTTTTAATGTCAACCTGAAAATAATTCAGCAAGTCAGCTGATAGAAATATTACCAGAAATAATAAAAAAAACACCAAAATCTCTTTGGTTAAATATAAAGCTGAATGAAAAACAAAGAAGATAAAGTTTCTGTAAGAAGTAATTTTGGATATGACAGAACAAACATTATGCAACTACAAAAATGAACCCAACTGCCAACAGTAAATTTTGACAAAGACTTTCAGTTAGAAGTTGTAAAGTTTGGAACCTGGTTTATTTTTTCACAAAGAATTATGCACGCACATTCTAGCATAATGAAGCAACAAGACTAAAACTGTTAAACTAGCAGAGAAGTACTTTGTAAGAATTTAACTTCTAGCTCTTTTATAAGACATCTCATTTCGCCTTGTGCTTTCGTCTGTCCAAGTGTTCAGCACTGGCAGATTGTTTTCAGCTGCTGTACAGAACTTCCTATACCTTCTTAGTAGTACAACTGAAAACATGTTTTCTCCTACAGATTTGCACTCAGTCTTCCCTGTACATATCTAACTGTAAGTCATCTCAGCTTCTGCTGTCTGTCGCTCAGGACCCCTACAGAATACCAATATGCAGCTCCTTCCCACGTCCCTACACTGTTCTCAACTGGTTGCTTCCTCACTATTTGCACCTCCCTATTTTGGGGGAGCTTCCAGCTAGAACTGAATCACCACACAGCTTACTGCGGTTAGACAACATGTGCTGGGTAGCTCAACACTTAGGGGACCACTTGTCCCAAAAACCTCCCCTACACTTAAGGTATCAATCAGTTCCTTTTCAATTTTCATTGCTCAGCAGTCACCATTCAAAAGTTCTGAGTCACAATTTAAAGGCAGAATGTAAACCTCACTTTCTCTGGCTGAAAAAAAGAGTTAGAGGCACTTGGATGCTGATTCTAGTAGCAATATCTGACTCATCTAGTAGCAACAGTACTGAAGAGTCTTCCCTCACTTCCCCAGGATTACATGTGTAGAAGGACCTACAGCTAATCAATTTCATTGAACGACTGCACAGTAATGCATACTCCATACTAAATAAATTTTAATACAGTTCTATCTGAACCCCCAGTTTGGAAGCTCTTCTAATATTTGACCATCTTCAGTAGGAATCCGGTCTCACAGCTGCTTGTGTCTACTTTGGACCTAAGGGCAGGAAGAATTTGCAGTGAAGCAGCTTGAAGCATTAAGAAACAGCCCTTCAGGATTCTTTTGCAGATTTCAACCTTTTCCTCTAAGAAACTGGTAAGGCTTTTTCTGGTCTAAAACCCAGTAAAAATATCCCCTCTTGCAAGAAAGTTTTAATCTTGGAAGACGAGATTTGCCAAACAGTTGTAGTTGTTAAGACTCAGCCTACCCATGTAAGTCAGTTATTACAGATTAATGTTTTGTTATTAAAAGTAGTTTTGTGGATCCTTACACTTAGCTCCAACTGCTGTTTGAAGGAAATTTCAGAATTGTTTTGGATCTTATTTGGTATCTACTGGCTTGGATCAAGTAAAAAAAACCCCAAACAACACATTCACTGCCTAGAATTTTGGAGGTTTTTTTAAAGTTATGAAGTTTTTGTTCCACTCAATGCTAAGATCATAAAGCAACTGCAATTGTTTTGAACATACACAACACATACTTCTCATAACATAAAATTCAAGATTTCCAGAGCTCCTTGTGGTACTTGGACCAAGAAAAGTAAGGCTTATGCCTTTGAAGTTGACCATTAATTATGCCAATTACTTGGTATTTACCATTTAATATTGTTTGTTATGCCCCTCTGTAGGGCAGCCCAAAAGGGTTTGAACCTCAGACAACAAGTATAGAATAAAACCACTTACAACTATGAAGAACTACTCACCAACATAAAAATAAACACCAACCCCCCCAGACAAAGCAAGCAGAACATGCCAGAGGCACGTCAAGGCAAAGCTACAGTTTCAGCAGCCGATCTACTCAAGCTAATAGAGTTCTGACAGATCTAAGATGTATTGCTTCTCAAATCCATGCTTAATCCAGGTTTTCCCTGCTAATGCCACAAAACCATCTATTTGTATGACTTGCCTAAGTTACCCAAAACTTTTTAGCCCAACTGCATGATAGGGAAGGAATGCTAAGTGAAGGCAGAAAGATGTTACCATTTCTGATTAAGTGGTGGGCTTCTTTTCCACGCAGTATCTAACCTCATTGCCATTGCAAAATATATTAATGCTGCTTTATTCAGAATATAATTCTTAGATGTCTAAGTAAGACTACCTTTTTTTACTATTTAACTGCCTACAGGAAACAAACTATTATAAACTCTAACATGTGCCAAACAATATACAGAAGCAAAGCTTTTAAAACTGCCCACATTTACTTGTTACAATAAAAATACTGTTATATCAATGAAAAATTAATATTGAAAACTGTAGATGCATTCTGGTTTTAATAGTGCATAGAACCTCCAAGGCAAAATACAATAAACACAGTATCTAAGCAAGGGGAATCTTTATCAGTATTCACTCCTTACAGTCAATAACCTAATGCTTATATACTTCTCATTGTGTCTTATTTGGACCTTAACTTGTAGTTCTTCAAACTGGAAAATGAATTATGAAAAACAAAAAAGCACACATCAGACTGCATTTTTTCTCCCATCTCTGACAAAACAGCCCATGCAAGGATTTCTGGTATTTTTCAAACCCAGTAAGAAACAGTAAAATAGAAAAAATAAAGAAAGGGAATTACATCTGTTTTATCTGTTTGGTGTTTTCTACAATCCTTTATGTTCAAAGAAAAATGACCAACACAAAGAAGTTCTGTTTAGATGGTTTTTTCCTTTCACTTTCTTATGGAGCCTGCAAACACTACCTTTTTCCTTACATTTTTATGAAAAGAAATTTTTCTGAAGTTTTTACTTCTTCCTCTCAAAACTGAAGTTTTAATAACTTCAAACACAGGCACAGGATGCAACCAACTGTTTTCTTATTAGCTGAACGTTTTCCAACTTCTGAATGCATAATGTAATGCCATAAATGGTATTATGGCAACTCACTCTTCTAACGCAGTACCTTAAGTCAGTAACAACAGTGTTACAATTTTTGTGTAAGAGAAGTGGTGTTATTAATGTTGCTTTATCCTATTATCCTGAAAAATTTTGCTGCTCAAGACCCATTCTGTTCTTTGCAAGGAGCTTAAGAAACAACAGTTTGCTGAAAGAAGTAGAAGTACCAACTAGACAGTATGTATGATCAGAAGCATATATAGGTATATTCCCAAAAATTCAGCATTCTGTATAAATTATAATAACCAAACTGGTTTTGCCAGCCCCAGAGAGTGCAGTAATTTGTTCAAGCACAAGGAATTATTGCAGTTATAGTCTGAGAAGGTACTGTATAGCCCCATTACTTCTTTCATCTACTCCGAAATATCTGAGCTGTACGGTATTTAAGTGTTTAGCCTACTAAGGACTACAATATAGTAGAACTCAGAATAAAGCCAAGAAAAGTTAGAATGAAGACATTTTACTATTCAGAGTAAATTGCAACTCTTAATGTTTCATTTAAGTCCTGATAAAGATTCCCCTTTCACCATTTCTTTGGTAAAAATGGCTGCATTGCATTTGCTTCATCAGCTAGTAAAAGGCATTTTCTTTGGTGGAAACAGTTTTTTGATCTTACATGTCCAGTTTTGTAACACTCAGACAATATGCCCACTCCATATTAACCACTTATTCACTGAATACGACACTAACTCCAGTTTAGGAGATAAAAATCAAACAGACCAATCATAAACCAACAGCAAAGCTTATCATGTAAAAAACCACCTACTATTAATAAAACAAACAAACAATCATAAAGATAAAGGTCTAAATGCAGTATTATCATATTATCATCTGTATAAAATGAGTAGTTTCAGAGTTATTTTAAAAGCATCTTATGTCTCAAATGTAGAGGACTTTACTTCAAAACATAGTCAATGTTTAAAATACATAGCTGCACACATCTTCTGTAGCTTTGTGATGACTTCCACTTCTGTTGGCTTAAATCTCCTGCAATAAAAAAGAATAAATACATATCATTATAATATGAATTCTGTTACTTTACTGCTTAGTATTTTCCTGTATTTGTTTGAAAATAAACTTCATTCTACTCAATCATTTCTTCTTGAATGGTCCAATTTGCAAATCATATCACAGAATTATTTAGATTAGAAAAGACCTCCTAACGCCATCAAGTCCAACCATTAACTCAGCACCACCACATTCTACAGTAAACCACAACCCTAAGTGCCACTTCCACACACCTTCTGAGCATGCCCAGGGTTGATGATTCCATCACTTCCCTGTGCAGTCTGCTCTGATGCCTGACCACCGCATCAGTGAAGCAAGTTTTCGTAATATCCAATCTAAACCTCTCCTGACACAACTTGAGGCCATTTCCTCCTGTTCTATCACTTGTTACTTGGAAGAAGAGACCAATCACCACCTTGCTACAACCTATTTTCAGGGAGTTATAGAGAGCAACTGGCATTTATCGTGTTAAGACATTAAAACTTTTGACATTGTATATGAAGACAAAGCAGGTGGCTCTTGGAGAAGAACCCTTATTTATTGACTGAGTGCTATGAGTCAAAAGAACTTTATAAGAATGGAACCTCAGATCTAACACAAGATAAATCCTTGTGTGCTGGTTTTGACTGGAATAAAGTTAATTTTTTTCACAGCAGCTGGTACAGGGCTAGGTTTGGATTTGTGTTAGAAGCAGTGTTGATAGCACAGGAATGTTTTAGGTATTGCTCATCAGTGCTTACACAGTCACAAGGCCTTGTCCTCTCCTCACCAGCAAGGAGGCTGGGGGAATACAAGGAGTTTGGAGGTGACAGCCAGAGCACCTACCCCCAGCTGATCACAGGGATACTCCATCCCATAGGGCATCATGCTCAGCATGTAAAGCTGGGGGAAGAAGCAGAAATGGGGAGGGAACACACATTCAGAGTCATAGCATTTGTTTTTCTGATTAAACCAAGCAGCTATTACACATGTTTGAGCATGATGAAGCCCTTCTTTCTCAGGGACAGCTGAACACCTGCCTCCCCATTAGAAACAGTGAAGGAATCCTTTCTTTTGCTTCTGTGTTCAGCTTTTGCTTTCTTCTGTTAAGCTGTCTGTATTTCAAGCCCCTGAGCTCACCCATTTTTACTCATCTGATTCTCTTCCCCATCCCACCAGAGAGAGCAAAAGCAAGTGGCTGCATGGCGCTGAGTTGCCAGCTGGGGTTAAACCTAAGAGAAACAGAGACAATATAATCCTGGAAAGTACTTGTTCTGGATCATTTTCTGAGTTGTTACCCTCTTTATGTGAACTCTACATCACACATCTCCTTCTGTTCTTTAAAATAAAGGGTATGGCAACAGTTTTCACTTGGGTAGATGGCCTGTGGTGAGGATGAACCAGCAGTGACATGAATGCAAAGTCATTCACACCTCTCATCTACAGACCAGAAGTTGAGGTGCCAGATGCAGAAGAGAAACAAGTTGTGTGTAGGATTGGTCCTCAACTGACAGACCATCATCTGACAAGCATTTCCAGATGGTGTAAGTAGAAACGGCCTGTAATCAGACTGTAAAGAGGCTAGAGAATCAGGAAGTTCATTATATAGACCTCAGGGAGCTACACACCCTCTGTTTCCTTATTCTACAACTAGTCCTTTCAATCACCATCTATTAAGCCCCGTCTTCTGCCCCAGAGTCCTCTAATCCCTTGCTTCATCTCTGCAGCACTGTCATATTCCTCACTTGCTACTACAGAGGATCCTTCCTCCATAAACTCACCTGACACACAAATATAGCTGGAGAGAGTGGGAACTTGAACACAGCAGCGTTTCTTATGCATCTCAGCACCTACCCTGGCATTCACTGGATTCTTACATGATCAGGAGTCAAGCAGGTTAATCTGGGTCTCATTTTAAAGAGTGCATGGGTTAACAGAACTAGTAAACCACAATGACAATAGAATTGAATTAAAACAATCTGGACTTGATTTCTTGTTTGACTGTATTTTACTTTACCTAAACAATTATTTAATTACTATGGTGCTCCCCCGTTAAAAAAAAAAAGACTGGGATGGTACAGTGGACTTCTTTGTCCCAGTATTAGGCTGCTCAAGAGAAAAAACAAACTCTGGTCTCCCTCTGATCTCTTACTTACCTTTCAAGGAGCCAGATTAACTTCTTCTCTGCCTAGAACTACTTTTGTTCCCCAGCAATGTAGTCCTCCGATTTACTGTAAGGAAAAAAGGTTACATTCCACTACTCAACTTCAAGTGTAAGATAGCACAATTATTTCCAGTCTCCTTCTGGAGTAACTGCAAGTAGCTATTATGCTGTGGATCACAATAAAGACTTGAATTAAAAGTTCTCTTGCTAAAAAAAAGTTTGTGATTCACTATGCTCCCACCTAAATACATGGCTCGATGTGACTTTTAATCAGAGCCTCATCAGCCAAATACAGCTGTATTGGTCATCCCTTGACATAATACACCAGACGTGTTCCTTTGGAGCCACTCTCCGGTACACAAATCCATCTTCTAAACAGCCAATAGTTGAAATAACTTTCACTTCTTCAATCGGGGAAGTACATAGTTAAATAAATTTTCCTCATATGTGTTTATCTAAAAATTCCACAATAAAGATTAAGGAGCTGTACAGAACCACATCTCACCGAGTACAAAAACATTACTTTAGTGCACTAGTCTGTGTTACCATCCTGGTATTTTCAGCATGTTCATGAGAAGCAGGGCTGTGCAATAAAGACAATTATTCAATTTTCAACCCAAGACATATCCCCAAACAGTCAGCAGTATAATAGCATACTATATTCCTAAGACATACTCCCACTTTATGCTATAATTGAATTAGAGCTTTAAGTCTGCTCAAGTAAGTGGAAAAGCATCAAAATGTATTTTCAGCTAGCGGTGAAAAATGGAATGAGAAAGTGAATACAACACAAGGAAACAAAGAAGGTCACTGCAGCAAAAAAAATTCAAGGAGGGAAAGACAGCTACTCAGAAGAAAAAGGGAGACAAACACAGGAGGAAAGAAGGGATCAAGGGGACAAAAACTAGAGTAGACTGGACCCATCTAAAATGAGGAACTGCTAGGCAACTTCCCTCTTGTTTTAAGAGGTAAACAGGCTAGATAAGGGAATTAGCCTTCAGAGGACAGGCAGAGAGAGAAGTATAGTGTATTCTAGCAAACAAGCCTAAAGAAATACATGATCCTAAGGACAGGGGAGTCAGCATGGGAGCACAGACACTCAAACAGCACAATAGCAGTAGGAGTGCCTACACTTGCTCCTTTGGTTCCAGCAGTGCAGCCCAGGAAGCCCAAGCTACCAGCACAGTGTGAAACCTCCTGAGAGGCGGGAGTTATCCCCCGAAACAGCCAACAATGCCAGCTTTCAAGACCCCAGCAACTACAGGCTTAGCTACGAGAGTTAGGGCTTTCACCACATGCAAGGGAGAGAAATGTATTTTAATATGGACAAACGTACTTTGAAAAAAAATCAGAGCCACTTCTAATACGCTTTGACCTGGAAATCACTTCCTTGCAGTTATACTCTTCTAGAATGAGCTTATAATGAGGACAGATGGTGCTCTCACAAAAAAAACCCCAAACAAACAAACAAAATAGAACCAAAAAAAACCCAAACAAAAAAAAAAACCCAGAAAGCCCCACAACCAACACAAAACAAACAAAAAAACAACACACAAAAAAAATTTAATCTCAAAATCAAGTGCCAGGTAGAAAATAGTGTTCTGCTCACTTTGGAATTAAGAAGTCTTAAGGAAAAGAATAAACCATTCTTTCACGTTCACCATCATCTCCCTTTCCAAAGGGATCAACAACAAGGTACAATTTTGTACAACACCAATACACATAAGAACAAATACTGAACTACAGTATAGAAATTTTTTGCTTACAGTTGCTCAATTTGGTCAAATTCTCTTTCACCTTCTGCAGAACAAAAGAAGTATTATGTGTAAGTATCCATTTAATAAACAATAGAAAATTTCTTGTTTAGTACATTTACTCATGTTTAATCAGAACAAAATGTTATTTTTTCATTTTATTAGTTTTCTTAAATTTGTATTTCAATTTACCTTATCTATTCAAAGGAATTACCTACAAATTGGGTGAAAAAGTTTGTTTTGATGAAGTTTTATTAATCTGATTCTAATACAAATTGTATTATATATAGATTTATAAATTTCTGTGTTTTAAAATACAGGTAACATGCATTTATGTATGTATTAGACACATGCATTTTTCCTTCTTACTAAATTTAGTTAAAGAAATTTCTTCCATCTAGGCTACCAAGAACTGCTTCCATTCCTAAGCATTCCCCCAAAAATTATAGCATCTAAATTCCCTTTTGTATCGTAAGGGGAAAAAAAAAAAAATCAACAGGACTATATCAAACCTGTTATGGGTAGGTATTGCTTAGTGAAAGCTCTCTGCATTGCAGTGTTTTAGAAGAAAGAATTTTATCGGAAATACAGATGTGAAAATGACACATCTTCATATATGATGCGCTATGGGTCATACCTTTCTACCTTTGGCTGTAATTTCAACAGAAAGCTAGAAATTAATTAAAAAAACCCCAAACTGACCAACCAAAATAAAAACCCCACCAAAACTTACCTTCTCCTTTCCTTTTCGAATACACTTCGTAGAGGGCAATAGTAGTTACGAGAATAGCAACTTCAGCCACAACTGCTATAAAGGGTTTGAGAGGTGCCGTGATGGACAGAACCTTAACTTCAAACCTCCTTTTACTGCTCCCTAATCTGAAATCAGCTTCACACCAATATTCACCACTGTCTTCCTTGGTGAGCTTGAGTATCTCCAGACGGTTTACACTGGCAGATTCTGCCTTAATTCGAAACTTGTTTGTATCAGAAGATGGATTGATGGGAACCTGAAAAAAATACATTGCAAGTCTTATTAATGTAATGAGAAGGTGTTTAATCAAAGAGCATCAACATACAGCTCTGTATAGATAAGAACAATGAGTTAGGAACAAAAGGCATTTGTGAAGCATGATTAGCCCACCTTAAAGGGAAGGATTTATTTTAGCTGGACACCCTGGTTCCCTCTAGACTCAGTGGAGGAAAATATGAACTTTCAGTGGGCAAATTGTCTGATCTGTTTTAGTTTATTTAAGACCAGATAAAAGGTACCTTTGGCCCTCTTGACTGTCCAGTGGGAAAGGCATCCTTGGCTGCCAGATCTAAGGTGCAGGTTTCACCACAGCACAAAACATGCACTTTCAAGAAGTGGAAGAGGGAACTCTACTTCACTGGGAAATATGCTGATACTCTTACAAGTCACTGCTAATTTCCAGCAGTACAAAGTACCTCCTCCTACCAGTTGACAGTGCTGCCCTCAGAAGCGGGCTAAACCAATGCTTCCTAGATAGGTCACAAGGCTAGGAAATAGAATTACTTGTACTGGGAGGAAGTAAAGGGTCCTATGACATTTTATAGGTGAAAGCACATCCCACTGTAAAATTAGTTTTGTATCCAGTGGCAAGATTTGAGTAGTACAATAAGTATAAATACAGTAAAAACAAGTCTCTCAAGACTCAACTGATTTGTTTATGTGGGAGTATGGTAGGGCCTTTTTGAAAAAGAAACATCATACAAACCAAAACAAAAACTACATCCCTGTAACAATGAATACTTGTAAATATTACAGATTTTTTTTCCATTTCCATACAGAGATTTCCATTAAAATTAATGGAAATGCAATTTGTAGAGCTTGCAGTAAAGAGTCATAATTCACAAAGTATCTGTACCTATTTTTTGTCACACTATTTTGCTTGGCCAACTGATGGAGACCTTACCGGCTCAGTTCCATTGGTCATATACCAGATCCAATTCAGGGGAGCATTCTCAGTTTTACAAACCATCACAGCTAGATCTCCTTCATAAGTGACTATGGGTCTTTCTTTTCCTTCAATCTGTGGTACTAAGAACAAGGGAAAAAAAATCATTGAATGAGAGATACAGGTTTCGATTAGTGTTACAAAAGAATATATTTAGGTATTCATTTATAGTACTTCATTCACTTTCTCCACTTAAAACCCTCGTGATTCTATCATTCATGACATATTGTAAATGAGGAGTCATTTCAGATACATAATCTGTGCAGAAGACAAGCGGAATTCTGTTTTCAGTTGCTGTGTGATCTTGAAAGTTGCCAACTAATACCAAATATCAAGTGAAAAAATCAGACTGATTTCTACCCATTTCACCCATTTCCTCTTTCCTTTCATTGGCAGCTGCAAGCTACATGCTTCAGTTCTAGTTCACTACAAACAAACATGTAATTTTTCTGCAAAATCACTCAATCTACAGAAACTATTAGAAGTCTATTCCAGCCACGATGTGACTACATAATGGTATCTGACAAGTTGTACGTACAGAGAACTTTTCTGTAACTAAGAAAAAACTGCAGACTGATAGAGATTTGTAGTTACAAACATTTTCTGAGGTGAAGCAGTGGCTTTCAGGTGCATGCCAATAAAAAGGACTTTTGGTCCAATCTTGGTGAGGACAGAATACAGCCGACAAGAAACAAGACATCAGTTTAACTTAAAAGCTACTTGCCCCAGTCATTGTAACTGCAGGTGCCCCACAAGCTTCCAAAAGCATGTGCCGAGAAAGGCTATAGAATGTATTGAGACTATCCCACAGATATTGTTAGAGCTTAGCAAATGCATTATACTGACGCGGATATTTCCCTTTCCCCCTCCTCTCCCTCTTTATCAGGATGTTTACCAACACGTTTTCCTCAGATCCATTCATTTTAAATTTTACTTCAAGTTTCATTGCTCTACTTTGTAAGTACAGATCCAGTACATACTTCAGATTGTGTTGATCACACTAGACTAAATAGGCCAAGTATTTGCTTTCAGCAGTTATGATGAACAATTTGATACAAGCTAAGACTGTTCTTGTCCTCTGCCCTTCTTGACTGGCTGAGCACAAATTATTTTTTCCCCAAAAATATCCACTTCTCATGTTCATTCAAACTTAAGTTTTCTGTCCAGAAATATATATGAAATCAATTTGTTAATAAGACCACTGTTTTGTTCTTACTCAGAATTTGCTGCACCACACATCAAGACACTTTACTAGTGAAGTTCTCTCACTCCATGTGTTTTAATCATTAAACATTATCCTTTTAAAGACTACTGGCAGAGTATCTTCTCTGGTGTCATTAAAAGGGATGACCTCACTAATTACTGCTGCAAGCTCCCTAGCAATTTAGAGAAGAAGAAATACAAGCAGGTTGGGATAAAAAACTCAATATACCCAGCATAACAAGCTTATGCAGCAGAGATTTAGCCGCACTGATTAGTGGCAAAGCTTAGCTATAGGCATGCCAGCAATACATGTGACCACACTAGCCACGATTAAGGACATGAATATCCATTACAAGTTCTGGGATCTGGCTCTATAACAGTTGTTAATCCTTGAATGCATGCAAGGATTGTCACAGGTATTTCTGCAAGTAGATCACACCAAATTTGGTGACAAAATACCTCTGCTGCACAAAGCCAGCTTTTGAAGAGACAGATAGACAGGTGTCAGCACCAGCATGTACACCAGTCAGATGTCCACACTGTTTTAAAAACCAGAGCAATTTCATGGTGCACATACCTCAACAGCTGCTTAAGGATCCCTGAACAAAGGGCAAAGAAATGAATCTATTCTACCCTTTCAGAAGCTAGCAGTACTTCACAACATTTTATAATACCCATGCAACATCCTCTGTTCACGTTCTGTGTTTTTTAACTTGAACTTCCTGTAAGTATTTCATAGTTTTCTGCAAACCTGAGTAAAAACAAAACTCAAAATCTGAGGCCAGGAACCAGGGAGCAAGGAGAGGTAACACACCCAAATAATCCCAAACTGCCTAGTGGAAAAGCTATTGCAGTTAGAGCAGTGATGATTTTACCCACTGAATCTATACCACATTACTCATCTTTCAGTTTGAGAATCGTTCTCCCTGCATTATTGACTGGAAGATTCAAGGACTTCTCTTTCCCATTTCCTTCACTCTTGCATTAATCTTAAAAAGCATCAAGCCAGTACTTTTTATGGCATCAGAAGTAGCAGCATTCAACCATCATGAAGCAATTCTCCCATCTTCTTATAATAAATCAATGAGTCCTATGCACTGTTCTGGAAAAGATGACTTTCCTATTGAGTCATTGCTGCCCTTACTGTAATATTATCGTGTACTTACAAAAAAAAAAAAAGGTCTCCTTGGACTTCTTTCCATCCACACAGTTAGCTATTCAACTAAACCTTACCCACATGCTGACAAGAAAAATACGTAATTATTTTTCAGAGATTAAAAGGCCTGAATAAACTACAACTTTGTATTTATTCAGTACTGCAGGCTAGTCTCTCCTGGCTGAAGGTCTGAAAGCAGGTATCAACATCTGATATTTGAACCCACGCAAGTTTCCTCAAGTTCTATTACCGGATATCACACTGAACAAAGGCAGCTTGCAGCTGCTGAATTAGGGAGCCCCACTGGTTAGTTTAGCTGAGGTTAGGGTAATGTTTTGAAGAGTTAAGAGTTTCAGGGAGAGTATTCAGGGAGAATCTCTCATGCATCAGCCTTCACACATGAAATGCTTGCCTTGTTCTTGCAAAATCTGGATGGGGGGAATAAAGAAGGGAGTAACTCCCACTAGTTATCCATCAGATCAGCAGCTTGCATTAGTTTCATTTCCACACCTCTTCTATGCAACTGGATTTCACCTACTACTTTCCAGGGTAACGTTTTGGAGAAGAGAACACGAAACAGAAGAAAGGACACTCAACTGCCCGAGGAAGCGAACTAATTGTTCATCTGAGCACTATTCTTATAGTATTACAGAGTAAAAGACGCACTAAAGCAATAATGTAGTGTTTCAGAAATACAAATGAAATTCTTAAAACCCTGCCTCCATTTTACCAATCATTATTTCACTTTTAACACCAAAGCTCAGACCAAACTTCCAAATTATTGGCTCTACTTTTTGAAGAAATTTATCTGTGACACCATCCTTTATTCTCCATGCCCCAGAAAGTGAAGAATATTCACTAATGCTGTAGAGATGGAAAGGGAAGGGGAAATCAGTTAGTCAATAAGGGTAAAAAAGGACTTGTATGCTCTTTTGGTTATTAGAATTTTTTTTTAAAAAGGCTTTTAGTTTTTGGTTCAAAATTCTTCCATCTATGCTACAAAAATTACTTTGACACTTAGTTATTCTCACTTAGCCTGACTATATTAGCCACTACTTATCAAATTAGGTTGCAACTTCCATACTATCCAAAAAGAATACTAATACAGCTTTGCAGTGGTCAGCTGAAACAAAAACTTAAAATAAATACAAATTAATTAAATTACCTTGCAAATGAAATGTAGCACTGACTTCTACTTCACCTTTCAGAATACAGTTGTAACTTCCCAGGTGACTGCTCTCCGAGATTGTCACTCTTTAAAAAAAAAAAAAAAATCACCGATTTGGTTTTTTATGTGTATTTTCTTTTTGTACCACAAGTGAGTGCTAATTAGCATTCTAAAGAAAACAGTAAGGATTAGTAATAGAGCAGAGAACATAACATCACTGAAACACTAGGATTCAGGTTTAGTGCAATGCAGAAATGGCATAACATTTTTAAGAAAACAGAAGAGCACCAGCACACCTTGGAACATAAACATCATTTTCACCCTTCATGCTGACAGGAGACCACCTCTAAGCAGCATTATCTACAGGTTACTGAATTAAACATGGGTTCACCATGTGAACTATGAAGCATATCCTATGCAGGGCCCTAGGAACAACAAACCATTTAAGTAATCGCTTCAATACAAAAAATTGTATTAAAGAGCATCCATCTAATGAAGTCCAGCATCTTCTCCACTGGAAAACTATACATTTTACTGGCACTTTGTAAAAGATTTACATGGCTGTGTATATGGAGTATCAGAAAAGCGACAGTTACATTCTCATCATATACTCTACAACAGAAATTTTACGTAAGTATTACTGCTGTTAAAGCTATACAGAAATCAACTGGAAATCAACTGGACACCAATCATTTAAAATGTGCAAATGGCCTAATTCTAAAGAACAACAATAAATTGTATCAACTGTAGAAAGGCTTCTACAACATTTGTTGAATTTCTGTAGAGGTCTGAAAGACTTAAGAAAACCTTCAAAATATCTTTACTGTAAATCTCACTTCTACCTTTGTTAACTAGGAAAGAAAGAAAATTACCATTGATGACTTCCAGAATTCTGCAAAACGTCAATGAGGTGGGAAAGAGCATGTGGAAAATGAGGGAGTGGGAAGAGAAACTGCTAAAATATTTTAATCTCAGACTGATTATTATTTCTCTTCTGAACAGAATTATTTCTCTTCAAGGAACTGTTTCCTTATTCTATGTTCTTCTGAAAAAAACCCTTTATTTTTCAAGCACTAGAGGAAAAACAGGAGCTCCTCCTCCAGGCTTGAGGTACCTGCAACCTTTTGCCTTTCCTGAAGCTTCAGTATGTTGATTAATCTTTGCATTTGGCCTTTTTACAATATACACATTACTAGTATTGGGCAGCGTAAATAACATGATAACTCATTATAATCTGAAAATCACAGTGTAAAGAATGCTACTTACTGGATGGTCCAGCTGTTCTGAGTTTTACTGGTGTGACTGATTGTTTCACTTCCCCTTTTCCAAGTAACCTGAGGATTTTTCAAATTGGAATTCTCTTCTAATTTGCATGTAAGTTCAACTTTAGTTGGACTGCCCACAGAGACATTTTTTTGCAGTGCAGTACCAGACACACCTATAATAAGTTTAAAAACATTTAATGAAAAAACATATTTCCTCATTCTGGGCAAAAAAACTTCCAAGATTGTGTTTACATATACAGGATTACAGGTGGATACAGGGACCATTTACACGCTCCAGGGCAAAATAACCCCTACAAAATCCGAGTTTCAGAGTAATTTTCTTAAGTCATAACTGAGTTAAAATACATATCCTTTACAAAAATAACCACTCCACACTCCAAAAATAACACACTTCTGCAGGTAAACTTCCTAGAGGGCTCTAGTATAGAAGCACAGATACTCATTTCACTGAAAGCAAGGTAGACTTAAGAGACAGACTTAAGTTTTTACATTATTTAATCCAAATGAAAAATACTAAGTACTTAATATGCATATACAAAGTTATATTATTAATGTCAAGAAGAGTTAAGACAAATACCGATAACCACCTGGATTTTAGCCAGCTGCACATTTTTATGATACTGTGAGAAAATAGGTATATCCTACTGCTAGGGAAGCTGTTGGTAAAATGCACAACCTTAACATTGCTGGGTCAGGCCTTTCAT
The DNA here is from genome assembly GCA_013398055.1 of Ifrita kowaldi. NCBI lineage: Eukaryota > Metazoa > Chordata > Aves > Passeriformes > Cinclosomatidae > Ifrita > Ifrita kowaldi. Next base: position 156,964 of record VZRS01012047.1, on the reverse strand, counting down.
GCTGCAGTTACTCAAGCTGACATCAAATAATCTTCAAACCCGTTTAGTGCTGCCTTTGCCTTCCCGGCAAGTCAGAAGAATTACAATGGGATTCCAATACAGTAGAAAAAACTGTCGGGTTTTTGCTTTTCACGAGCGTAAAATAAGCATACCCAAAAAGTCGGTATCAACAGCAAGTATATTTTCTGATCCAAAAAGACAGTCTCCTATAAGAAAACACCTTAGACACTGTACCTGTTAGCACTGACATTCTATTTCACAAATGCACTTTGCTTTCATGCCTTCTAAGTGTGGTTAGGCATCTAAATACTCCAAGAAAATTTATCTATGCCTCACTTCAATCCTAGACCTACCCTGTACTATTTGGTTGTCACAAACGTGTAGTTGTATTGCACAGCTCACATTCTTTCCAAGAGAAAATGAAGTTTTAAGGTACAGCTCACTGACTCAGTAATGCAAGTCATACCTAAGCAGCTGTGAAGTCTCACTAAAGTGACAGCCCCAGACACAGAGTAGGTGAACTTTACCGGGTCTGGCAGAGACATTTACAACCTGAAGAACAACACATCCACAACTGCAAGACCCAGCCAAAAGACTTAACACCTGCTGAACTGGAGATAAACTTAGAAGTGCAACACCTCAGTCTTCCATTGCAGAGCAAAGTCAGTTACTGAAACTCATTTATTAGCACAATTAGGCTCAATAAATGAGCCAAGCACAACTCAGCTTGTTGAGGTTGTTTATGATCAAAGTAATTTTACAAATGGAATTGGTTTTACAGCAGCAAAAGTTTTACAGTCAGACTAACTACCCCAGCTGAAAATAGTATCTGTCTCTTTCAAAATTATTGTAAAATTAAATCCATACTCTGAATAAATGGTACATAAAACCTGATGATGTTGGATTAACTGAGAGCATGACTGATGTCTAGTGCATCCCTGTACTAAGAGTGCACATACCAGAAAAGGAAACAGAAAGTACCTTAAGTTTCCTGCTAGAAGAAAATGCACCATAAATGCTGCAAAATTACATCCTTAGAATATCACGCCAGTACTTTGAAAATCTTCCAGAGGTACTTCAGTTAGATCAGTTTCTCCAGCTATCCAAGAAATTAATTCTAGAATATTATTTGGCAACTGGGAACATCACAAGTACTTTAGGAACAGGTTTATTTTTCCTGCTCTCCATGCTTTAACGCCTCCAATGTCGCCAAGCTAACACCTGCTGCTCAGCAAGTACCCTAGCTTACATGGTCTCTCGAAGTGGATTCACTGGTGCAAAAAACCTATCATTTCAATTGATTTGGAGGAAGAGAGAGTTATGAATTGGTTTTACTTGTAGTTTTAATAAAAGTAGAAATCTAATTCTCCACTGCAAAATAGTTATTATTAGAACACAAAAGTTAGTAACAGCATAAATGTACTTACCTTTCACTGAGCTCATCACATGCTCACTGTAAATATCTTCACTTTATCACGAACCTGCCATTCTAGATACTTCTACAACTCATGCAGAAGTTTGTGTGTACGCACATTCAATATAAAATAATTGGAAGACAAAAAATAACACCCTCACCAGGTAGGACTATCTCATACTCCAAGACATCATACGAGACCTCCTTGCCTGCTGGCTTGAGCTCTTCTGTGGCAACATCTGGACCTAACAAGGTTTGGGGGGAAACAAAGTTATGTCATCCTATATAAATAATCACACAGTCGTGTCAATATGGTATTGCAATTATTAATTCTAACAATCTTAGAGGGAGAAAATGGACCTTGCCAAATGCTGAGTACTGTGGAGACCCTTTTATAGACCTGTGCTAGCAGCCATAATCTTAAAGCAGCAGTGTTGTGGGGTTGCTGTTATAGCAATTATGCTGTACATTAGATAACGGTTTCTAGCTTTATTGTAATGTTGCAATTGTGAATGTCAGTAGTCTAAAAATGTCATAGCTATTTTACAGCCTGACTCAAAAAGTCACCTATAGCTTACATACAGGACTACATCAATGTTTAAATCGTTCCTGAAAAAGTAATAAGCTTTAGAAAATTTAAAAAAAACCCAACCAGCAAAAAAAAAAACACCCAACAAAAAACCCCAGAACAACAAAATGCTGCCATTCCCAAAGCTACTACAGACAGGAAGTCAGAGGTAGACTAACTCATCTAGGTGCTGCTTTAATGAATGCAGGGGCAAGAACACCTTGTGGTCCACTACAAAATGGTCAAAGACCCTCACTGCTCCTCAGAACTCCTGATACACAGCAGCCAATGCCCTTCTACAAAGAAACAATAACAATATTAACCATCATATGCCTGACCTAAAAATATCATTATCCTTCTGTGAGGAAAACTTATATTTACAAGGTGTATGGTCACCAAAATTCATTTTTGGTAGGGCTGTGGATTACATATTCTTCAGAGAGTATGAGATCTTTTATAAAGCTCTACAAAGCTTGATACAGCAACTCCAAGCACAGTTTGTTCCCATCACTTGTTCTCATGCATTTCAAGAACAGAGAAATAAAGCAAATTAATAAGCTGCAGCTCTAACAGATGTAGCCCAGCTACAATAATCTTCTTTTAATTAAGTGATGAAATGAAAGAAATAGATTTTACCACCACCAACCTGACAGATACACTAAATGTTTTAATCCACATGTGCTTTTACATTTTTGGAAAGTAATTTTAGTGTCAAATATTTCATAATGCATTGCAGAAATATATGAACAGTAATTAGAGACTGATTCTACCTAGTCACATAGCTTTATAACAGAAAATTATTCTGGTTTTTGTAGAAGGAAAGGGGCTTGATAACCTCTCCTTTTCATGGATTGTAAAGATTCCCAATCACAACTGAAAAGGTAGAGAAACTGCGCTACAGCTTTAGCCTTTCCACTGAGAGATGCATTGGGCGGCCGAATTGATCACTGCACAGTAGAAACAGCACCTCTGAAAGCCTACATCTCATCAGAATTATTCCTTCTCTTCCCTTGCATAGAATACTGAACTCTCAGGTAAAGCTCTTAAACACCTCTGAGCTACAGCTGAGAGGATCTGGCTGCACTGAAGGAGATCCCTGTTAGTGGTTTGCATCTAAAGGCATAAGCAGAGGTATCACAGGCATTTCAAGTTGTTGGCCAGCTTCAGAAAACATTCTGTGAAGCTCACAGCACAAGGAATTCTGTGCCACAGGCAATCAACTTTCTGCCTAGCTTGCTCCATCTGCATTTTCAGACTTTCCCTCAAGCTTCAACCAGTTTAAGTACAAATAAACCTGTATATTAACGTGGTTGGTATGGAAGAACAGAGCTTCAGGCTATTTCATTTGGTGTTGTTGACAGTAGATTGCTGTCAATCTCAACTGGTAATACAAAAGGGCTTTTTAAGCAGAGAAATCAAAGCTGCCTCTAGCAGCAGACGATAGTCCTGTTGCTCTAGACAAGAACACAACAAGCCTTGATCTCTGCCCCACGGAGAAGCAAACTAGTCCAAGTGTTTACCCAAGAAATAATATGTCAAGGCTGGAAAGTGCTGGCAGATCTTAGCCTGCCTGTGTGCGCAAACACTCAGCACACCAGGGTTGTCATGGATCACCTGACTTTATGTCAGTCTAGAACATGCATGACCCACATCCTGAAATACCCTAAAATCCCTCAGAATGTTACATTCAGTAGGCACCAGTGCTAGCTCATATGGTAGATCTAGCCACAAAATCCAGCAACCTTTAAATTGTCTTGCACACAAACAGGATTTTCATACTGACTTTCTTCCTAAATTCACATATCAAATGAAAATATTCAGGTGAGGTCATATATGAAACACTACGTTTCATATACGTCTGTGTGTGCTTATGTATGTAGAGAGTTATTGAACCAATTAGCTGTTGCACTCCTAGTTCTCACACTGTGCTAAAAAGCTCTGAAGATGATAAATACCATTATCTCAAAAAACCACCCAACTTGGAGGTGAAACAACTTGCCAGAACTTCATTGAGGTCACATATAAATATAACTTAGCTCACGTTTGACTTGCACTAATCAACATGAGTTTTGGGACAGTGCTGAAACTCTGATTTTCTGGTCTCTGGGGAGAAAGGAGAACTAGAATCAACAATCATTTCCTGTTTCCTACCTGGAACTTATTCTTGGCTTCCTGTTAAAACCACAGTTAAGGTATAAGGGACAACAGACAGTTTTGACATAGCCATAATTACAAAAGATGAAGCTAGCAGGCACAGTGATGCAAGGGAGTTATTATACCTTTCACTAACACACAGGCATATGGAGCTCTCATATTAAAAATTATCATGTCTAAAGGCTAGAGCAACCTCCCTGCAGGGGCACTCGTTTGGGTGCTGCCTGACTTCCGTGGTCATTGCCTGCCTGCATGGCACATATCCCTAAGGGCAACAGAACGTGAAACTGGCAGTTGCGTAGCTTTTTCCAGTCCTGAAGATACTTACAACACACAAGCTCTCGCAGTCACTTTAAAAGCTCTAGATGCTATACCTACTTCTGTTTCTTCCAAAAAGTCACAATCTTATTTCGAGAGACTTAAGTGTGAAAACATAAACTCTATATGACAAACAAATATCAACAGGAAAAAGGACTATAGTTTTAGGTATACTAAAATAAAACAATTACCAGATGATTCATTAAGTCCTGCTTTCATCTGAGTCACGAAATTCGCCTGAGTCTGACTGGAATCTTGTGTTGTCATAGCTGGATCTAAAAAAAAAAAAAAAAAAAGCATCAACCAAACAAACAGAAAAAGTTTAAAGAAACTTTGAGTTACAAAGAGCTAATTCATGAAAGTAATTCCAGCAGAACGTCCTCACCTCAGCCTTTCTTCTCCGTTTTTCTTCATGTTCTGAGCATACACATTAAGAGATGCACAAGAACTGTTTCTCATTAGTTCTTTAGCTCACTTTAGGCAAGCAAAGATGAAGGAATGGAGGCAAAATTTATTTGATCTCTAATTTCCGTATAGAGTTCTTTTTTTTGCAGTTAGCTTACAGCCAGGCAAAGCCATTCTTCAGAATGTACCAGCACTTTATAAAGTGTACTCACACCCTGTCTTGTTCATGGGCTTAAAACACCACTTATGCCACTGACACTGGTAAATTATTTTTAACACAGATTAGCAAACTTTCCAAGAGAATAGTAACTTCATTACAAGTCTAGCATGATGAAAAAGCAACGAACAAGCCTCCTTTGCTTCCACTAGCACCTTGGTAAGCAAAAGAAAAGACATCTGTATCAAACATTAACTTCAACATCTAATGCTAACAATTATTTCCATTTTCCTTAATGCCACTGCAAATCTGATCTTCCTCCCGTAATACAGCTTTTAAAAGAACCAGATGAGACTCTGATTTCCTTTATGTTCTTGACTGGAAAAAGAACAGCAAAGGAAGAGGCAGAGAGGACCTGCTTAGTAGTTCTGCCACACTTTTAGGAACTCAAGATACCTAGACATTCTAGAAGAATGGAAATGTCTCCTCATTCCTTTATTTCCACATCTGGACGACAGAACAAGTGTTTATTTTGTACTAACTATCTTCACTGACAAAGGTATTCCAGGACATATTCCACTGCCATAGCACTCAGAGAAAGTTATTCAGCCATTGGTCACACAAGGGAAAAAGGACATGTATTTTGCATTTGTAATTAAAGTCTTGTGCCAGGGAGAAATTGGGATCATGAACTCTTCTGGACATCCAAGACAGCAACAAACACACACAGACCACAGAACATTCTGAATTGGAAGGGACCCACAAGGATCCAGCCCAACTCTTCAGTGAACAGTGAAAAGCTACATCGTATTTTAAGTGCATTCAGACTTGAGAACCACACGCCTTCAGCAGGAGGCAAAGTCAGCACTCTGCCATTTCCTAAAAATGAACACTACTAACACTCCCATGCCATTTCACCACCTAAAGGCACACACAACCTATTGATTCTCCCACTGGCACCTCCAGCACACAGTTACTCCATCACAGCTTGCACCATCTGCTGTCTCAATCTGGCCATCATACTTCAACCAGTTTGGATCAAGAGTAAAACAAGGCAATCAAAATACATGATTTAAAAAAAAAAAAAAAGCATTAGTGGTTCTTAGCAGCAGCCTTTTTATCTTTCCATACTTTTTCCTATCAGTCCACTGATTCCACAGCCAGCTGTTCCCTCCCAGCCCTTCACCTAAGAAAGGAATTTAGAAAATCTGATCTGAGGATGTGCAAGAAGACTGAGTCTTATTCTTTGCCTGACAGAGGTACTGAGCAAGGAGAGCTATTATTTTTCTGATATTCATAGTACAACTGAAGAAAGGTCCATGAATTTTTATAACTGCAGCATCTTGAGGCATTCTAAGCATGTCATGGATCACCTGCACATTAATTAAAATCCTCAAAGATGATAAATTTAGAAGGTGCCAGTGCCAAGCTGTAAAGCAGCTCTGTTATCTCTCTGCAATGAAGGCAGATAACCTGCAATGTGGTTTGCATACTAACAGGTTTATCATCTTGGCTTTCTTCCTTGATTCATGCATCAAGTGAAAGCAGTCAAGTACGGTTATTTTTTGTCACTACTGCTTCCAGATCTTTAATCTTTATCTGTCCACATGTCAAACTACATAGAACAGAGATAACATTGCACCACTCTCTTCCTCTCATATATACTTGCTGAATAGCACTGGAGATCAAGACGAGCCAGCACTGCGTCATTAGTGTCACTGAGCCAGGCAATGATGTAAGCAAGTCAAGTGGAATAGCTTCTCAAACTATTGAGTCATGGCGGCATGCCTTAGCCTATAATTGTTTTCCATTAGATTTAATCAATATTGTGGTAACTTGTCGAGTTCTCATTTCCTTGATTTCCATGCGGGAAGGAATAAGCAAGAGTGCAATGTCATTAATTTAGTTTTTTACCTTACCTCTACTTCAAATGGCAGCCAGTATTTTGGGGAAAAAAAGTATGGACGTACCACGCTTACTATTAGCAGAGCAATTTCAGGTTTAAAAATCTATTTTCTCTCTTTCAGTTAGAAAGGCAGCTAAGAAAAGGTTGAAATAAAGTTTGGTTTAACATCTTTGTTTTACTATTTAATTTCATATCAACCATACACTTTTTAAGTTCACAAGCATTCAGCAGCATCCAACACCACCCACTAGAATCTTCTAATGCACCAAAGACATCAGAGGATCAACATTAAGGCCTTCCAAACACCCTGATAAAAGCCACTCCCTCAGGTCAAATCAGAAAAACCCAATCCGGAAGCAAAGTCTGTAAGGAATCAAGTGTGTTTTACATTCATAGCTCCTTGATTTCTTCAGGAGCAGAAGCTGTGAGATGACACGAGGTGGGATTGCTTTTCCTAAACCAATCTGTGAGCACTTGCTGCAATTACGTTAGACAACCACAAAGGTAAACAAACGAAGCAGCAAGCTCTGAACAATGTTGTGACACCTCGTTAGAAATTACCCTCAACTCAATACAAAATAAAAACAGTAGTTTAGATTTTTCCAAAACAATTAACTAAGCAGTTACATGACTAAGATAAGAATAACAAAATAAGTATTTCTTTAAGATACTATCTCAAAATAAAAATCTAATAGGGCTTCTGGGGCATCTGCCTCACCAGCTGCAGACTATGTAACCCACCTTTCTGCAACTCAATCCTTGTGTAGTAAGTGCTCCCTCTGCTTACTTTTACTGCAGATTTATATATTTCTTTTTGCAGATTTTTTAGATTTCTTTTGGTTGAAGAACCCTCACATCTCCAAAACACACACTGTTTCTGGACTTCACTAGAGAACAGTTTTTAGTTCTTCTCCCTTCAGGTGATATGAACTTCTCTTTGCTGCAGCTGTGCAGATAGTCCCTGTGCTCAACTAGCTTTACACCCATTTAGTTAATAACCAATGCAAGAGTAAAGAGTAAAGGTTTTTTTCATTTAAATCATCATGGAAGTCACAGTATGATGCCTCCCTATATAGTTCATACAGCTATAAAAACATTTAGGAGAAGGCTGGAAAACAACAGCTTGACTCTATACAGATGAAAATTACTAAAGCTAGTGGCTTATTTCTGGTATTGGCTCAAAACCACACATGATATGCACCACTTTAGAAAGATGGTAGATTTGTGCAAGTTTTGAAAATGCAAACAGAGTTTTGCTATTTGATTCACTTGTTTGTTTTGGTTTTTTCTCGAGAATGGCTATCATTTCACCAATGGCTTTACATGAACTTAAAATTGCTTCAGCCATCATCAGATATGGTTTTTGGCAGCAACAGCTATCAAAAATAAATACCTTACGGCAATTAGCCACATGCTGACTCACACATTCCTACAAATAACAGATCATTTACATTCAAAAAACTTCTCAATTAAGTAAATTGTTAGAAAGGACTTCAAGTTATGTGTGTACATAAATACTTCTGTATTTTAAAAAAGACTTAAGAACTACAAAGTAGATTTTTCTCTGTGGGCACACATAAATATGCATTGCAAACAAGACAAGAGACGTATGTTTCCTTTCGCATTATGTGATACTAGAAATTTTACAGAAGGTACCATCACCTAGGGAGCAGTACTGCTCCTCTTGGTACTAAGAAGTGCAACTGAGGCAGAAGAAAACATAACTACTTATATTTCACACACTGAAAATACAGCTAAACCACAGTGAATTCAAGTCCCAGCACTGATGTTCACCTACAAGTATGCACACACAGACAGACGAGAACTCTTGGCCTTGACAAGACCTACCCTAAGAATCTCATCCTTCACAGCAAACGTCAGCAATCTGATAATTCCTTCTATAACTATTCTCTAGTACTCTGCAATGTCTCAGAAAAAAGAAAAAACTAACAGAAATCCACTAGTTTTAGAAATAAGAACGCATTTCCTGAGAAGCAGCTGACCTGCTCCTGAACTACTGAAAGCTACTAGAGGAGGAATGGGGCCCAGAAGGCTCAAGTCCCTCTTTCTTTGCGGATTTTAAATGCTACGTTTAAAAACGCAACATAAAATCCCAAGGAGCATCCCTCACAGCCCACTAGGCACACCGGTATCTCAGTAATGTAATCTATTAATCTGGGGGTTGGGTGGGGTTTTCCAGCATTTAAACGCTTTACTCAGTAAGGATAAGACAGCAGTCAGACACACCTCACCTTCCTACTCCTGCACCTGTCCGTCACCTACCCTCCGGTAGGTGAAGGAGAAGCTGCTGAGGCTACGGGACGGCTGATCGCCGATGCGGCTCAGCTCATCTGCTACCGCCCACCACCGCGGTGCCGGGGGACAGCGAGAGCGGATCCCCGCTGTCCCACGAGAACCCCGAACGCTGAGGGAGACGGGAGCGCCAGGGAGGGTCGGGGCCGCTGAGATAAAGCGCCTCAGCTGTTCCCACAGGCAAGGCCGAAATGCAGCCGCCCTGCCGGGGCAGCGCTACGTCCCCCAGAGAGCCGGGGGGATGCTGCGGAGCAAGGAGGACCTTTAATACATGATTTTGCTCCGGTCCACCTCGCTCCGGTCCGCCCGACACGGAGGGCGAAGGGGGCCCGGCCCGGGGAGAGCTTACACTTACCTGCAGGGCTCCCGCCCGAGAGGCTGATGCAGAGTAGCAGCGGCAGCAAGCGCCCCAGGAACCGGCTGTAGAAGGCGGCAGGCATGGTGCCCCCGCCGCGCTCACCTGGCTCGGCCAGGATCCGCACCCTGCGGGCTGCACCGCCTGAGGAAGCCTCAAGCGGGACGAAGCGGCTCTGCGGAAGGGCCGGCTACTCCAGCAACGGCAGGGGCCAAAACCAAAGCAAAGCGGCCTCGAATTCACTGGGAGGAAAAAAACAAGAGGCCCAAAGAACCGCCGAGAAAGCGGCGGGGGCGCAACCGTCCCCCTCTGCGGGAGGATCTGCTCAGCGGCGGGCCCGCCGCGCTTTAAGTGGCGGGGGAAGGGCGGGGGCGCGCACCTGTGGCTAATTGGACCGAGGCCCTGTCGGCTGAGCCGGCCGGGAGACCCCCGGGGCAGCGGGAGGCTGGCGGGGCAGGTAGGGGCCCGCCGTCGGGAGTTGGTTTTGGCCCAAAGGGGCAGTGGCTGCAGGACCACCTGTGCAGGAGCAACTCTCGGCGGCAAACGGCTCTGGCAGGGCTTGTCCGGAGAAGATTGCCTGGGACAGAGCTAGTCTGTCTGTCCCTGCCCTTGGGCTGGTGATCTTCTGGAGAGCCCAGCTTCGAGGGTCACTGGCTCCAGGGCAGCTGGGTTATACTGTATGGGAGCTGTGGCTCTTTTGCATCCCTTTTTCTAAATCTCTCAGCTTGTACAGTGGTGCTCAAGGAGCACCATTTCTAGCAAAAACTTCTCAGGTTTTTGATTATGGCTAAGTGAAATTGTTTACACTCCTTTTTTCCCTCTATTTATGTGTACTTACCTAGTAAATCCACTCATATGTGTATATCTATATGTGCATTATATGCATTTCTGTTTGCTACTTGGTAAATAACTGAATTTTGATAGTGCAAAATGGAATCTGGCAAGGTGGCATTCTCTGAAAGAATAACTTTTTGATGGGGTACTTATTGCTTTTTCCTTCTTGTCAGCTTCAGCTAATGCAGAAGTTGAGTTGTGTAAAAGATTTGTATCAATGATGCAAAAAGGGTCACTGCAAATAAGACTTTACATCATCTTAGCTCTCCATGCTGACAGAGCTGTAGGCGTTTGTGCAGAGTAAATGCCCTCTGTGTTGATTTTCCAGCACTAGACATGATCATGCTTCCATCCATATTTTCCAATACCAGTACAGTGTCCTTCAGAAAAAAATTTTCATTTCTAAAAACTCCCAGTAAGTCCAACTAATGGCGAAAGACAGGGAACAGGACTGTTTCATTAGGCCCTTTGCTGTGTGTTCCAGGAGTACTCACAATGCAATGTGCTATAAGGAGAGATTGAACCCCCCCCGTTTGTTCATCTGCCAGCCTTCTACAACTGCACAGTGATGGGATTCAGAGAGAGAATCCAATTCAGATAAAGCTGTTTAGGAATGGTAGATGATCTTCAGCTTTTAATAGGAAAAAAATTGGCTGGCACTTGAAAGCTGTTTTATCTGAACCAGTTAGGCCTGAAGAGACTTATCTCTTGGTGGTGGGGGAGGGTGAGGGAAAAGAGAGGAGAGAGAAGGGGAGGAGGAGAAGGAGAGGCAGAGGAGGGAGGAGTATGAACAGCCTAAAGATATGAAAGGAGTGGTTCATAGTTCCAGTTATCTCTCCCTGGAATGGGTGAAAAGAAAACTTTATATTCACTTTATTTAGCAGCTGGGTATGCAGCATCTTTTTGTAAAATGTATTTTATCCACCTGGAATCCACATTTCTATGTATGACTAAACACTGGCAGCTGGCACAAATGGATCTGCTAGGGCAGTCCCACCTAGGACCTAGCTGTAGCTTTGTCAGCTCCTGCACAGTGGAAACTGCAGAGGTTCTGATGGAGACAATTGGTTTTGAGTGACTTGGTGTTTAGTCCTGTATAGGACTGGCTTCTGTATATGCCGCCAAGTTAACTTTGGTGAGCAGTCAGAAGACATGATGAATACCTTTGCAGGATTCCATCTCAGCTCTTCTTTCAGGCCTTGTCATCTGCTAATAGTACATCCCACACTTACTTAATGCTGAATTGAAAGAAAATAATTATTAGACTGCTATTGAAGGAGCTGTTTTTCCTATACTCATTGTATGAGATTCAGAAACCACAAATGGAACAGTATGAGAATGGAACAGTAAAGAGAAAGGCAGGAGGAAGGATGGCAGAAGGAACGCAAAAAAGATGCAGAATTTAGAGGAACTGGTCAAGCAAACCAAGCAGCCCTTTAAGGGTTTTCACACTTCAGAGTTTGCCTTACCATTATAATATGCTAGATTAGATTACTCCCTAACAACTAGAGCTGGATTTGGTAGATCATTGAAAGTGTAAGAGTGAGAGGTTTCAGAAATTATAAGGTTAGCAATAACAATGATAAAGTAGAATATTTAGGACGTTTTAAAAAATCAACTATTATATTAGCTTGCATTTGGAAACATTGTCTGATGAGTAATTAGAAATTTTAGGAAAAGTATTTAAATTTTACATACCAAGTCTAATCTACTACGCTTATTCATATCTAGCATATTTTCCTCTTCCCTCACTTCCATAGAGAAACGTTGACTTATTATCACATGGTAATTACTTGGCAAATGTGACAATTGTTTTGGAACAAGAATTCATGTGTTGAACCATACTCTGGCTTATAGAAAACCTTATATTTAATAAAACCTCTGATACAGGGAAATTGCTGGTTTATTCAGCTGATTCAGGAATATCTTTGCTGAAATTTTTCATGGCAAAAGGAAAGTAAATGAAACTCTGAAAACTGATATGTGTAGATTTTTGGCTGAATGCAAATGTGGATTGTAATTTGTACTTTTACAGCTCCTTTTCACTAACAACCAAGTCCTGTGTTCTCAAAGCCCAGTCTTTGGCATTCATTTATTTCTGTTAATAACTAAACCAGTAAAATAACCAATGGGCATATGTGATCCAGCAGTTTTCTTGGCTGGAGGTTTGCTTTTTATAAAATCCACTGAGATTGTGAAAAGGTAACTAATGTGTATGTGAGAAGAGCTGTGAAAAAGAAGGAAACAGTCAAAATGGACTGAAAACCACTTGAGGTGGATGTTTATTTCAGAGATGGTGCTTAGCAGCTTTCAATACCTGAAACTAAATCTTATTAGACTCTAGCTAGACTTGACTTTTTTTATGGGTATGAAATTTTTAATTGTAAAAGCATGAAAGTAAACAGTGGTAAATAGAAGACACAATGTAGAATTACTTCGGAAATAAGTCTTGCAAGCTGTCCAGGATATAATTTTGCAAGGCCAGGAGGTAATGTGTTACTAATCTGTGGACCACTATCAAAAGGATGTGCTGAAAGAGATGTTATGCAACACCTGCATTGGGGAATGAGTTCCCCATTCTGTGGTAACAGTCAGGTTATAATAAAATTTTTAAAAAACAATGCAAAATGTGCATGTTTCTGAGAGCCAAAGTAGTATACTGAGTGCTAGTACAAGACTACAAAATGGAATTTTATTGTTTCCTCCAAACATTTATCTTTTGCTTGCTCTCTTTTAAGGATTTGACTAAACAGAAGTCTTGTCTGTATTTAAAATTACAGGCCAGATTATGCAATCTGCGTGTTCTGCAATTGCCTGCTCTGTGCTGTCTGCATCCTGCTGAGAGGCTGTGAATCCAAATATCTCCTGCTACCTCCTCGAAGGCAATTTTCAAGATTAAGCATATAATCTCTGTTGAGAATTCTGCCATTTATCAAATATTTAATGTTGTGTTCTAAGGTCAGAGCTGTGTATGAAACAAAAATTCGGGTTATAGTGCTTTAGGATCATATTTTTGGAAAATCTTAGGTTGCTGCCAGTACCAGTTACTGAAATTGTCAGTACTGATCATATAAAATTGTCAGTTGTTACTCTGCAGTGTTGCAGATTATGCAGTAAAGGCTTTGTTCATATGGCAAACAGAACATCATAAGGAACCGGCATCCAAAAATTTAAACAACATTTTTGGCAAAGAATTCTTTCTGCCCACCAGTCCCCTGCTTTCTGATATCTGAACAAAAATTAATTTTTAAAATGGAAAATATAATGAAAAACCCCCAGTATTTTGTTGAAAATACAGTTTAAATTGCAGCCTTATGTACAGACAAGGAAAGACATGTCTACAATCTGTTAGGTTAATGTAGAAGTAAAGTTCACTGTGATACAAATGCATGCCACCTCATCACAGGGTTTGCTTTGCAAGCTGTGCTTCAAAATTTGCAGAAGGTATTATAAACGTCTCCAATAGGACCAGACGTCAAGGGAGGCAGTATCCTTCATTACCGTAATATACCTGTAAAAGTGAGGCAGCCTCTGGTCTGAATACAATTTGAGAACAATTACTCTAAATCTGAATACGAATTGAGAACAACTACTCTAATTGTAATTATGCTGAAGGCACAGAGGTGAATCTCACCTACTGCTTTAATGGCAGCATGAAGATCACCTTTGATAAGTCTTTCTTTTTCACAAATTCTCCATTTTCCAACCTTTCAGACTTTTAAAAACAGCCTCTCTTTTGTGGCAGCAATAAAAAATCATGAGAATTTTATATATAATATAAATTACATATGAAGGTGTCCTCCATTCCACTGCAGTACTTGCTCAATTATCACCAATAAGCAGGAGCACTGAATTTGGGCTATTTGGGGCACCTGCCCAGGGATAATCAATGTGTGAAAACTTTCTGCTTCTTGTGGGTATGGTGGCAGACTGTAGGCTTTCTCTCATCCAAATTATGTGTTTTATTGTTTTCCTGGGGTGGGGGGTTGTAGTTTGTTTGGGGGTTTTTTCGGCTAGTTGACAGAAACTTAGTTTCACAGCTTTTTTTCTTTTTTTTTTTTTTTTAGTTTGGAAATATGTTTGTAATTCTGAAGATAAAACCTGAAGATAAGGCAGCATAAAATAAGTAACAAGTTAAGGGGCATAAGCCTTCCCTGGTGGAGGGAAGTAATCAAGTTAAACACCAACTCCATTCATTTATGAGCATACTTCAGTGAACTTTAGAAACTCTGACAGCATCCTTTTACTTTGAACATTTTTTTTCCTTTAGTCTTTATGTATTAATTTAGAAGGAGAGAAGAGGACTGCAGTGAAAAAAAAGTGGAGAAAGCTATGTAACTAAAAGTGTTACTTGTAATTCCAAAATCCTGAGACTTTAAACAGTTTTTATTAGTCTTTTGCCATTTAATTCTTTAGTCTCTTAAATGAAAGCTAAGGATTTTTTTTCCTCTAATGACAGGACTTCTACTCCCAGTGAGGGTGCAGAAATGAGAAAGATGAAAAAGGTTGCAAAAGCCATAATACAATCTTCAGCACTTTTACTGACTACAGAGCCATCATAGCCAAAAACAAAGAACTGAAGTGGAAGGAACTATGCTGCCATTTGATCACATTAAAACTTTGCAGAAGGGAGGTAAGATATGCTCCGTCCTCATCAGCACAGAGGCAGAGAACTCAGTCTGTGTGCATGGGACATACCTAACAGTAGAGAATCTGAACAAATGTGCATATTCACTCTCCTAAATTTTAGTAATCCATACACATGTTGGTACAACAACACCATCCAAGACAGCACAAGCAAATTTCCACACTACAGGAATATATCCATGCTTATTGTACTATACTCTTGTTGTTAAAGAGAAGATTCAGTGTCAAGAGTGACAATTCAGCTAGTTTTTAATTTACCCAAATTCAACATTTATGTAGCCGATACAGAAATATTTAAATACTCGCTGAAAGGATGCATACTTAGAACTGAATAGCTTAGTACTTTAATTTTAAAAAAAGTGTGTTGGTTCAGAGAGAGGTGGTCCTGGATAATTGTCTTTGTGTGCAAAGGAAAGCGCTATTTTAACACAAAACAGTCTGCAAACATTTCTAGTTCTTTGCATAGGGAAGGGACATCTTCCAGTCTGCAAATATTTTGTTTGGAGAAGTGGAAAAATGTCAGGCAGCAAACAGAGTTCAGACAAAAGAAGGAAAGCCATCCAAGCCTCAATATTGAGCAAATTACTTGCCTGCTGCCATAACAGTGATTATCAGGTCTCTGGGTTTGCATGCCAAGAATTTATGGAATACTTATTTTTCCCATGTTTGTTTTTTCTGGCTGAATATGCATCATAATCCTAGTGTTTTTTTGATGCTTAGAGTGATACTCTCTCTTTACTTCTGCATGGGAACAATTTTCATCCAGTGCTGTAAATCCCTTCATTAGAAGTGTCCAGTGGGATCAATGAGAGGAGCTCCTGAGCTATGAGTCATTTCATGTATCTTTCTAGCCCTGTAAGTACATAAATTTTATTTGACACTAGTAATAATAGAGTTAAAATGGCTTTTTCAGCTGAGATTATGTCACACCAGAGGAGTTCAAAGATGAACTTCTGAGTGTGACTTTTTAACAGCAGATTTGTTCTGCAAGGCATTTTCATGAAGGATTTATCAGGGTTATATTACAACTTGGATAATGTTTTCAGAGACAAAACACATACATATATATATTTAGCAGTGAAAGTAGCCTAAAATATATTGGTGTATAGAATGTGAATTTAAAAGTGAAAAGGAATAATCATAAGTAGTTTTTAACTTTAGGTATGATTCAGCAGTTGTTAGTATATTTCCAAATACGTCGGTTCTCAGTAAGCTGTGGGAGGATTATACAAAGATAACTTATTCTAACTGAGTTTTACCTTTCAATATAAAAATTAATTTTAAAATTATTAATGGAGAGAAGAATGTGCACAGTGTATCATTAGTGAAAAATCTACAGAGCTAATGTAAAATTCCTTCAACAATAACTGATACCAAATTATCCTGGCTGATCTATGAATTTTACTTCACGTTTTGTAAACCTCAGAAATGCCAGGGAAAAAAAAGGCATCTCTTCATTTTTCATTGTTCCAGCTTCCTCTATAGTGTGTTTTGCCTTCTTTTGGTTGTGAGAGTTACTGGAAACAATAGTTACACTAGATATTGAAATGCTACAATACAGTTAAGAATTCATTTACTGAAATTATTGGATTTTGATTGCTTTAGGCACAAATTAGAGTTAGTACTACTAAGACAGCTTCTTATAAGAAAAAAATAATTTTATTTGGTTTTTAAAAAACTCATATAAGAACAGTAAATTGTATCTCACAGCTGTAGGGCTTTAGAAAACATACTGCTAAGGGATGCATAGTTATTTACCGGAAAACTATGTTTCACATAAAAGTCTACTTTGAGGATACGAGGTCATTCCAACTATTAAGTTTACTTATGTTCCTCAGTTTGACTCACAGGTTTTGAAACAAGTCTGTCAGAAGGAAATGTGATCTCTCCATGTGGACCCTATTCCATGCTTGACAACATTTAATGTGTTTGTCCTTACATCAGCCTCGTGGGTAGTGTTAAGTCCAGTGAAACACAAAGTGGCTCACCCGAGATAACCCAGGAAAAGGGTTACATTTGACTATTCTTTTCTAGTTTTTTCTGCCCCGTGCCAGGTTCTTTTTGATTCCAAGGATAAAGCTGAGTAGATAGAAAAGGCTACTTAAGGTGTGCTGAAAAGGTCAGAGGCATTCCCTGCTGACCTTTATTGCTCTTCTTTCTTTTAGGAGAGAGCAAATCATGCCCTTTGTACAGACAGCATGTTTGGACTTGGCTTGGGAAGAATGTGAGTTGTAGTCTCTAGCACACAGTGCAGATTGCAGGTGAGCATCTGAGGCAGCAGACAGCTCTGTGAACACAGTCATTTTGATGAGAACAAGTGTTTGAGCACTTTTATACATTGGCATTGTTGGAAATTAGATTATAATTGAAAATTCATTATAAATGAAAAACTGCTGTTCAAGTGTTATTATCCTCTAGGACCTCTGCAAAGGATTTGATTGTTTGTAGATCTGATGGTTACAGATCTCCTTGATTTGCAGCCGGTGTATCAACTATGAATACTACTTTTTTTGTTAATTAACAGCTTCTTACAGAGGTGTCTTTTCTAGGTTTACGAAAAATACTGTTCAGCTTTACTGTAAAAGTGGTGTGATCAGTTCTACATTTGAACTGTCCTGGGATTTTCAAAGTGGAAATAAAATTTCAGTTATAGTTTCATATTGATACACAGTTCCTTTAAACGTGCTTGAAAGTTTCATAAAATTATTTCAAGCTTCTCATAAAGTTGTAAAGACAAAGCTTATTAATTCTAAATTACATTGAGTCTTTTTCTTCTCTCAGTTATAAACTCTTGAGGATGGTGGTGCTTCACCAGTATAATGCATCAAGCCAGGGGCAGTGCAGGTGTTAATTACATTTTTAAAAGTAATAATTAAATAGTTTTTACTTCACACAGAGACCATGAACTCCATGCAGCAAGTTAATTGAATTTAGTAGTAGGAAAATAAGACAATAAATCTGGATTGCAGAAGGCACTGCCAGAAATCTGTGACTAGAGTGATTGGAAAATAAATGATACTCTTTTCACACACCTTTCTTAGTCACCGTTTCATTTAATCTTGATAAGGGAGGTTGGACTAGATGTCCTTTTAAAGTTCTCTTCCAACCCAACCCATTCTATGAAGCTTCTATATGGGCATGGACAAGCCTCCTGCATCATCTAGTACATATCAGTTTTATCAGTGCAGTATAATTCTATAATTCTATTTCTACAGCTCCTCTGCAGCCTCATCTTTGAACAGTGAAAGAGAAAACAGTTCTTAGGCAGTTCTCATGACAGTACAGTAATTTTTCCAGCTGTTGTGTACTGCAAACGTTGCTCTGCCCACTGAAACTCTGAAATCATATATTTCCGTCCTAGTAGGAAAAAAAATTGCCCATGCATTACCCGTGAAAACCTTTGCACTATTTAACAGACCCTGCACACATGTTCTGTGATGTCTTAGGTAGAAGCAGTACAGATGTACTACTGGAGAAATAGAGAACCTTGCAAGGAAAGGACATCTCTATATCAGACTGTAACAAGGAATATAATGTGGTCCATAAAACAATTTTATCTCATTGTCAGACTGAGTGACGAATGTGCTGGTTTTGACTGGGGTAAATTTGAATTTTTTCACAGTAGTTGGTATGGGACTGTGTTTCAGATTTGCTGAAAACAGTACTCGTAATACACAGATATTTTAGTTACTGCTGAGTAGTGCTTATTCAGTATCAAGGCCTTTTCTGCACCTCACCCCATCCCACCAGCCATCCTAGGGATGGCTGAACATCTGCCTGCCAATGGAAGTGGTGACTAAATCCTTGTTTTGCTCTGCTTGTATGTGTGGCTTTTGCTTTCCCTATTAAACTGCTTTTATCTTGAGCCATGAGT
The DNA here is from genome assembly GCA_013398055.1 of Ifrita kowaldi. Classification (NCBI taxonomy): domain Eukaryota; kingdom Metazoa; phylum Chordata; class Aves; order Passeriformes; family Cinclosomatidae; genus Ifrita; species Ifrita kowaldi. The sequence continues at coordinate 138,019 of VZRS01012047.1, read as the reverse complement.
TTTCTCACTTGTGTTCCTCTGATTCACTCCCCCATTCTGCTGTGGGGGGAGGAGTGAGTGAGTGGCTGTGGAGCTGAGTTGCCAGCTGGGGTTAAACCATGACATAACCTTTCAGCTACCTTATTTCANCTGTGCAACATTGTGAACGCTCAAAAAATCTACACTTGGAGATTTTTAGAACAGAAACTTTTCAAAAGAGACATGATCTTGTAATGGCAACCTGAAGTCAGCTGAAGCCAGAAGCATCCTTTTCCAATTCTTTATCTGCCAAGTATGCAGCTTATCTGACTCACAGTATAACTGTCCATGTTTAGTCCTAAACAGAAATCCTCTGTAGTTCAAAAAAAATTAAAATTCTGGGCTTTTAAAAAAGGAAGCAAAATACAAAAGGGAGGTCTCTCACAAAAGGACTGAGTTTCTCTGGGAACTGAGCAAGCATTTCTATGGAAGATTTCTACTGAGAACAGCAGGGCTATCAAGTAGCACTTTTATGTCTCTTATTCAGCTAAGGCCTTTGTGCAGTGTTTGCTGCATTTTCTGTCTTACAGCACAAGCTAGAGTACGTTTCTAAACTGCACATTTGTTTCTTTTTCTCTTAATAGATCTGCAATAGCTTTTGCCATTTTGTATATGTGTGCATGTGAGTATTATCTGAATGAACAAGTGCAGTCAGGAGTAGTAGTTCTTACTGGAAAAGATGAGATAGGAAATGTGAATATCATATCATCCCTAATGCTAAGTTTACACTGTGTTTTTCTTTTTCTTTTTTATCACTCTTCTTCTTTCATAGATGTGGAGGGGAAATGCTGTCTGTAGAATACATTTAGAATGTGAACTACAGGCACAAAAAACTGCCTTGTTGGAATCGTGCACTGTTTTTCACAGTTTGAGGTAGCAGTTTCACTGTCTGTAGGCACTGATTAGAGAGCAGGCAGGAATGTGCTTGGGGTCATACTGAACAGTGATCTGTGATTTGCTGTCCTATTAGCAATGACTGAATCTTGCCCGAAGTCCATGTACTTCTGGCATGGATGAACTTTGACTTGAGTGCAGGTTTGGGTCTGCATCTGGAAAACAGTGGAGACATACCTAAACTAGTCATGTTCATGTAAATGTAAAACCCAGCTAACAACGACTATGCAAATAAGGCTTATATTGAAATAAAAATCCTTTCCCCAATGCAAGATTAAGTTTTTGAATGATAATGACAAGTCATCAGTTTTCTTTCACAGATACCAGTAACTGCCCTGGGGCACAATTCTTCAGGAAAGAAAACCTCCTTTTTTACAGGTCCTGCCTCATTATCCCTAGGTAACTTCACTGCTGATAGGGATGTACTGACATGCAAGCATGCAGGATTCAGTGACAGCAGAGAGTAGATGAGTGGTGGCAGTTATTTTATTTTGGGAAGGAAGGTGATCTCTACTCAGCTGGAAGATAAATTGACTTTTATCACAGTCTGTCTTCCAGTAAACATATTTTTAAATCAGTCTCTATTTTTCAATTCAGTAAGCTCTGTTAAGCTAACAAGAAGTGCACATATCTGTAGTGAATCAGTGGTGGGTTAAATTTATGTATAACAGAAATCACTGATACATACTAAGAAAAAGCTTTCTCTCTTAAAGACAGCCAAGAATAACATATATCTTAAAATCATACCGAATCTGCCCATCTCTGAGTTCTCATCTTGTAAATCTTGTTGTAAATGTTTATCATTAGAAAATAATAAATTGGAAAATAAAATTGGATTTGTTTTGACTTTTTTTTCCCACTTTGTGTTGCGCTTAATGTAGGGCACAGTTATGCTTTCTGGCTAAGCAAGTGCATTTCTGAACCTCAGCTCTGTCTAATGAGGTAGCAGAATATCCAATTCATAGAATAACAGAATCCTTTAGGTTGGAAAATACCTCTGATACCATCGAGTCCAATCCTTGACTGTTCACCACACTGTCAACCAGGCTATGACACTTCCAGTCATTTGCTGAACACCTCCAGGGATGACCACTCCACCACCTCCCCGAGCAGTCCATTCCAATGTTTAACAACCCTCTCCATGAAGAAATTTATTCAGATTTCTCAGTTCCTTTTGANCCTTTAGGCTCCTTATTTCTCTTTTTCTTCTTTTTTTTTTTTTTTTTTTTTAATTGAATCTCTTTTCATGTACTTTTTGGTGCTGCTAAGTTGATACCAGAAGAAAAGGGGACGTTTTCCTAAATTTTCCTAAAACACATACTGTGCAACATTGTGAACGCTCAAAAAATCTACACTTGGAGATTTTTAGAACAGAAACTTTTCAAAAGAGACATGATCTTGTAATGGCAACCTGAAGTCAGCTGAAGCCAGAAGCATCCTTTTCCAATTCTTTATCTGCCAAGTATGCAGCTTATCTGACTCACAGTATAACTGTCCATGTTTAGTCCTAAACAGAAATCCTCTGTAGTTCAAAAAAAATTAAAATTCTGGGCTTTTAAAAAAGGAAGCAAAATACAAAAGGGAGGTCTCTCACAAAAGGACTGAGTTTCTCTGGGAACTGAGCAAGCATTTCTATGGAAGATTTCTACTGAGAACAGCAGGGCTATCAAGTAGCACTTTTATGTCTCTTATTCAGCTAAGGCCTTTGTGCAGTGTTTGCTGCATTTTCTGTCTTACAGCACAAGCTAGAGTACGTTTCTAAACTGCACATTTGTTTCTTTTTCTCTTAATAGATCTGCAATAGCTTTTGCCATTTTGTATATGTGTGCATGTGAGTATTATCTGAATGAACAAGTGCAGTCAGGAGTAGTAGTTCTTACTGGAAAAGATGAGATAGGAAATGTGAATATCATATCATCCCTAATGCTAAGTTTACACTGTGTTTTTCTTTTTCTTTTTTATCACTCTTCTTCTTTCATAGATGTGGAGGGGAAATGCTGTCTGTAGAATACATTTAGAATGTGAACTACAGGCACAAAAAACTGCCTTGTTGGAATCGTGCACTGTTTTTCACAGTTTGAGGTAGCAGTTTCACTGTCTGTAGGCACTGATTAGAGAGCAGGCAGGAATGTGCTTGGGGTCATACTGAACAGTGATCTGTGATTTGCTGTCCTATTAGCAATGACTGAATCTTGCCCGAAGTCCATGTACTTCTGGCATGGATGAACTTTGACTTGAGTGCAGGTTTGGGTCTGCATCTGGAAAACAGTGGAGACATACCTAAACTAGTCATGTTCATGTAAATGTAAAACCCAGCTAACAACGACTATGCAAATAAGGCTTATATTGAAATAAAAATCCTTTCCCCAATGCAAGATTAAGTTTTTGAATGATAATGACAAGTCATCAGTTTTCTTTCACAGATACCAGTAACTGCCCTGGGGCACAATTCTTCAGGAAAGAAAACCTCCTTTTTTACAGGTCCTGCCTCATTATCCCTAGGTAACTTCACTGCTGATAGGGATGTACTGACATGCAAGCATGCAGGATTCAGTGACAGCAGAGAGTAGATGAGTGGTGGCAGTTATTTTATTTTGGGAAGGAAGGTGATCTCTACTCAGCTGGAAGATAAATTGACTTTTATCACAGTCTGTCTTCCAGTAAACATATTTTTAAATCAGTCTCTATTTTTCAATTCAGTAAGCTCTGTTAAGCTAACAAGAAGTGCACATATCTGTAGTGAATCAGTGGTGGGTTAAATTTATGTATAACAGAAATCACTGATACATACTAAGAAAAAGCTTTCTCTCTTAAAGACAGCCAAGAATAACATATATCTTAAAATCATACCGAATCTGCCCATCTCTGAGTTCTCATCTTGTAAATCTTGTTGTAAATGTTTATCATTAGAAAATAATAAATTGGAAAATAAAATTGGATTTGTTTTGACTTTTTTTTCCCACTTTGTGTTGCGCTTAATGTAGGGCACAGTTATGCTTTCTGGCTAAGCAAGTGCATTTCTGAACCTCAGCTCTGTCTAATGAGGTAGCAGAATATCCAATTCATAGAATAACAGAATCCTTTAGGTTGGAAAATACCTCTGATACCATCGAGTCCAATCCTTGACTGTTCACCACACTGTCAACCAGGCTATGACACTTCCAGTCATTTGCTGAACACCTCCAGGGATGACCACTCCACCACCTCCCCGAGCAGTCCATTCCAATGTTTAACAACCCTCTCCATGAAGAAATTTCTTCTGATTTCTCAGTTCCTTTTGATGTCCAAAACTGGCACACCGTCTTGTTTCCTCTATTTATGACACAAATCCTTATTGGAAAGGTGTCAGCCCTGTTGGGATAACTTGATCTCCTCCTGATACTCATTGTAAATTGTGTATCTCCTGAATTCCAGCTCCAAACAGCAGCACAGTGCCTGGCTGCAAACATACCTACAGCCAGGCTGTGTTTGCATACCATATACCAGCAGGTTAGAATCCAAGGCACTCAGAGATGGTTGGTCCATGCTTAGTAAGCACTGGGAAGACACTTTTGAACTGTAGTTTCCTTGTTTGTGTTTGTCTTTGAAACTGCAGAGAAACTCCTGGCACTACAATGTATGGTAGTATTTTAAACAGATGAGAATCTGATGGCACTACAATAAATAATATACCTTTTTTGTGAGTAGTTTTCAACCAGGTTTAGAATCCTAGTGTGTTTTGTTATTACATGGGACACTCACATTTACTCACTGCATCCTTTCATTTTAAAGCTATCTTCCTTCAAAAACAAATTTTAAATGCATCTTCCTTCAAAAACAGATCAGCAGCCCATGCTAGCTATATATTTTCTGAGCTTACTATTTCTTCTTTTAGGTGAGACATGTCTAAAAGTAAGTATTCCAGTTGTTTTTAAAAGTGCTAAAATTATCCCTACATACTGCAATGGGCTTGCAGTCCCTATAGTACAATAAAGTTTTGGTATAAAAAACTCAGAATGCAACAAGAATTTATAGTGCACTGTATAAAGTACTGAATACTTTAATGAAGGTAGCAGCATTCACTCATTGCTTCGACAAGCTCATTTTGACTGCTGACCTGTAAGACAAAAGGAGAGGTCCTCATTCTCTCGAGACACCTAAAGAATTGTGTAGTTTCAAATGTAAAAAATTGTTCTTGGTCCTTGCTTGAAGATACTGTATGTTTGGGGTTTTTTTTAAGATTTGTTTTTTTGAGTGGAGGATTCACCACTGGTTGAGGTAAATCATACATTTAGTAAAAGTCATAGTCATAACATCAGTGTTCCTAGTAACTGGATTTTACTCACAATATTTAATCTCAGAATGGTTTGGGTTGCTTCCAAACCTGCCATGGGCAGGGACATCTTGCTCTAGACCAAAGCCCTATCCAACCTGGCCTTGAACACTTCAAGAGATAGGGAGTCCACAACTTCTCTGGACAACCTTTTCCGGTGCCTCCTCACCCTCACAGTAAAAAAATTCTTCCTAATATCCGATTTTCCTGCTCTGTTTCAGTTTGAAGCCATTCCCCTTGTTCTGTCACTGCACACCCTTGTCAAAAGTCCCTCACCAGCTCTCTTTGAAGCCCCTTTCAAGTACGATAAGGTCTCCCCAGAACCTTTCCTTCTCCAGGCTGAACAACCCCAACTGATCTATCAGCCCACTGATAACCTCGGTGGCTCTCCTCTACTCTCGCTCTAGCAGGTTGTGCTGGTTTGGACAAATTTGGAGGAAAATATCCTCTGATAGAAGACAGGTTACAACCACCCCTCTCCCACCAGGTTCGGGAAAAAAAAAATTTTTCCTTGGAGGAAAGTGAAAGAGATAAAAACTATTTATTTAACAAACACACAGGAGAAGAATAATAATGCTGAATTAGAAAACCTCTCACTGTGGAGAGAAACCTGGGAAGATTTCAGAGTCCTTCTGTAGGTGTGGTCTCTCTCCTCCTCCTCGGAGCTGGGTTGGTGTGGGCCCACCTCCGGGGCCTCGGTGGAAAATTCTCCTGATGTGTTCTGATGTTGTTGAAACAGTCCAGAAGAGAAGAAGGGAAAAACCGAAGTTCCAGGAAAACGAAGTTCAACTTTCCGTCTCCCTCCGGAGAAAAGGAGCCCAAAGCTGGCTGAAAAGCAAGAAGGTGCTTCCTCCGCTCTTGCTGCTGCAGCCGGCTGCAGAGGAGTGTGTCTGTGTCCTTGAACAGCTGCTTTGAAAAGTTCACTCGGTTTTTTCTCTCTCCCCTCGGGCTCAGTTTAAAGGCACAGAAAGGCACAGGATTGATTTTCTGGGCATAGAGCGGCGATAGGGGATACACATCATAAAGGCACCCCAAGACACAGGTCTACATCCTTCCTGTGCTGCGGACCCCAGAGTGGATGCAGTGCTCCGGGTGAGCTCATGCAAGGGCAGAGCTGAGGGGCAGAATCCCCTCTCAACCTGCTGGCCCCACTGCTTTTGATGCAGCCCAAGTCAGTTTTCTGGGCTATGAATGCACATTTCCTCTTGATGGCAAGATTCAAGACGATGAACAACAGTCGTATAACTAGATAGAGAAGTGGGAATGTTTCAACATGGTCTGTGTGATTTTTTGCTGTTATTTCTGATCATGGTTACATCAACTCATCTTTTGAAACCATTATTCATCTCTCATGCCTATTGTAACAGTAGGTTAGATGGTGACAGGTGAATTTAAAACACTTATAAATCTGGGAGGATGCTGAATACTGAATGTGGCAAAGAGTTCTTTTTGTTGCTATCTCTACAAAATGAGATGGCCTTAGAATCAATGCCTTGTTTCTTTCTTGTAAAGATTAAAGTGCTTTATTTTAAACACTTGAATGCTACAGTTAATCCTAGCATGACTACCTAAATGCTACTGAGGACATTCCTGTAATCTGGTAATTACTAAAGCAAAGCCTTAGTTATCTAATTGCAGGTGATAATTCCAGAGTTCTAGTGATGGTGATAGATACATTGTGAAAAAATGCAGTACAGGAGCTTTTGAGAGCTTTCGTTTCTTCTAAGGAGGAAAAAAATGCAGAAGTCTGAGTCAGATGTTTAACGTTTGCTGGGCACAGCATCTTGAAGTGCTAGATGCTTCATGTTGTATACAGCATCTAACAAAAAGGATAAGTGGGAAAGGTAGGCGAAAAAAGTCGTTGTGTATCTCAATGTTTCTTGGTGTGCCTAATTATTTATCTTCTTTTTTCCCTCTCTTCTTGTGTCTGCCCAAACCCCCATGAATTAAATGCTTTCCACATTTCTCTTCATGGTGAGGAAAGTTGAGACTTGAGAAAGTTATTTCTTAGGATAAGACTCATGTCCTTTTTTCCTGTTTTTGCTTCAACTACATTCTTTGTCTGTTTACAGTCCAATTGTTGTTCTAGATTTTGTCTCAATTATTTATTTTGTAGAAGCAAGGATTTTATGTACTCCCGCACATAAACATCTGCTCATCTATCATTATGCTGGATTCAGTACTACAGTCAGCAGTTTGCATATGTTTTTATGCTTGTAGTCTCTCATAATCTATATCTTTTCAGGTCTCACATTCCCCCTCTCAATAAGGGATTGTCTTTATTCTTCCCTATCCCTGATGTTTGTCATGAGACTCTTCAGAGCTTTGTTCTTTTAATAGTACTTTCTGTCCTAGGTTCAACAATGCTTTTATTTTTGTACCTATTTGGCTTTGTGAAATTTTTTCACTGTTTTGGTAGCTATGCTTGTACAGACACTTCAGAATATATTGGTTTTCTTAAGGAAGAACATAAAACAAACCTGCCTTTGTCTCTTTCATATGGTACTTAAAATACATAACCAGATATTGCACGCTTGAGGTGAGAGTCATTGATACCAACATCACAACCAGATTGCACTTTCTACCTTTATAATTAGAGTAGATACAGAGATGTGTCCTAGGGATTGACCCTGACCTGAGTTGGTAGATGGGTGAGAAACTGTGAAATGACATCCTCTCAATGTGCAAAGTGGGATAAAATCCCAAAGTTGGATGGCTCTGAAATGGTACTGGTTCTTGCACCAGGTCAGGCTCAAGCTCCATCCCTGTCTCTCCACCCTGTCTGAAGTAGCTTTCACATTTGTTACAGCATAATTAAAGATTAAGTGGGTGAAAGAGGCAGACTGAAAAAGGGCATCGTGGCCACGTGGTCAGAGCACTCACTGGGGAGTGACTGGAAATAGTCTAAATCCCATTTATGTACTTTGTTCAGTAACTGTTCTTGAAACAGAATCAGGAATTGAATTTTTTATTTCATTTCATATTTCAAGTTTAACTCTTAGAGTGAAAGTGTTATCAGTAGGTATCAACTCATGTTTTTCCTGTGGTGGAAACCTTCTTCAGCCTTTTGATGGGAAGCAGAAAAAGCCCCATTAGCAGGGGAAGGTGCCGAGCCCATGCCCCAAGGTGTTCAAGGGACTCTGGGTAACTCAGGCATCTTTGAGTACTCCAGTCATTACATCAGCATTTCATCTAATGACAGTTTAATTAAAAACAGAGCTTGAAACACAGACCAGGAAAAGGGCCTTGTGAAGTTAAATGCCTTTCATGTTCCTGCCAGCCCCTCCATCTCAGCTGTTGAACAGGGGCTTGGCACGGTGCGAGGCCTCACCTGCAGGGTGAGATGGGGGCTCAGGACATTCCCCGGGGTGGGAGAACTTGGAGCAGGGTCTGTGCCTCAAAGTAGTGTCCTACCTGCTGATCCTTAACTCTGGCTCCTGGGACTTGCTGCAGGGCTGTCCCCCAGCTGTCCTGCACAGAGCTGGTGTTAGGAGACTGGCTGCCCTCGGGAAGGGAGCTGGTTCTTTGCAGTGCTAAAAACCCTGCCCTGGAAACCCAGAGGCACGTGCAGGAGGATTATAGTGCAGTCACCTCAGTCCCATCAAAACGAACATGTGATGCACAGAGCCCTTTTGAGTGACGCCTATCAAACGCACAGCGCGTGGCACTTGGTGGCATTTGACTGACTGTAAGGTAAGGTGCCAGCTAAATGCTGTTTTCAGGCTGAGTAGATAATTCCTCTCTGAACACTTACATGAAGGACCTCTCTCTTCCCTGGATCTGGCCCAGCTTTGTACTAGCTGTCGTTTGATGGTTACATACCTCCTGAGCGTTACATCTTCTCCTAAGGAGTCACACTAATTTATTCAGAAAATGTAATCTTCCATTGCCTCAATACAGGCAAACCCTTTTATTATTGTCCCTGTGAATCTCCTCAAAACTGAAGCACTTTTACGTAGTTCAGTCTTTAAATACCCGCTTTTATTCTCATTCAAGAAAGTCCGGTTTTGAAAACAGTCAAGGATTTTAGTTTTTCATTTCAGCTAAAACAAAAGGTCCAAGGAGAATATGGTAGTTTTTATCCCTTTAATTATGAGAGGTTTTTTCTGACAAAGAGCATTGAAATCTGGCTAACCACATATCATCGAAGTGAAATAATTTTATCTTTGATTTTACTGTTTTAGTGATTCTTGAAGTAAAAATACAACTCTGTATTTGCTTTTGCTCTCCCACCACTTTTAAGCCTCAGTAAGAGCTGCTCATGTTGTACAATAGTCAGCATTTTGCCTGTATTTTTATGCATGCAATTTGTCATCAGTTTATGCCTCTTTAAGGTTTGGCAGTGATTTCTTAAAAAGTCTCTTCTAGTTGCAGTGTTCCTTTCAAAAATTACTTTTTCTTCCTGAGGCTCCTTGGTAAAAGACAGAAGAAAGCATAGTGGCAGAAGTATTATAAACTGAAGCAGATGGCATTTTGGTTTTGCAGAATATAATGAAGCTTGCACACAAAGTTAATTGTGCCATAACCAAGTACATTTCTTGAACTATGATGAAAATCAACCAGATATTTCCAGGAGGAAGGATTTTCACATAATTTAAGAAAGTGCCAGTAAATAACATGCACATAAATAGAATCATTACAAGCTGGGAAGACTTGGAGAGGTCAACAAATAAGCTAAGGTAAGGAGTTTGGCTGGTGCTTTTGAAGATGTCTAGTCCTTTCTGATGGCTATGTTTAAAATTCTCATCTAAGTCAGAAACTGTAAATAATTTCAAGGACCGAAACATCAAGATTAAGAGAAGCATTGAAGGGGCTCATCCCCAGTCACTTCCTTTAGGAACTGCCAATAGCAGGATTAAATCAGATTTGACAGATACATCGTGGTCATTTGAGAACAGAGAAAACTGCTTATAGTTCACTTCGGAGAAAAAATAAAATGTGTGCTACGGCAACAGACTAAACAGTGGTGGTAAACTTATTACTTACCATAATCGGCTGTATTTTTAGGGATGAACAAAATGGTATTAGATCTGAGAACATCTGAACAGGCATCAGAGAATATTAATAAAACTACAGAGGCAAAATTAGTGTCTTCAGTGCAAGATCTCCCTTGCTTGTTTTTATGTTCTTACTAGTCTCTGAACTGTCTTATCTCTTGCAGTCTTTCCCATTGTTTTCTGTCAACACATTCTTGGATTATAACTCTTTGCCATGATATATATTTAAAACCTAATACCTTTTATTTCATTCTTTAAGATTGCGTTGCTAAATTGTATGCAACATATACCATGAACCTTATATAAAATACAGAAAGAGTTGCCAGCCAGAAGTTTTGCATGTGCAAGGGGACAGAGAGTTCATATCTGATTATGCTGCCCTTCATCTATATTAGTGGAACTCTTATTACAACCCAGTAGAGTACAGTCTGTATATACAGATGGCTGTTTATTAACCACAAAATAATAGTTTTACACAAACCCTCCTACTTGGTTTTGCTGAAACTACAAGTGGACATGTTTATGTTTTTTCAAATACCCAGGAGTGTTTCTTCTTTTTCTCAAAACAGAAAATAATAATGAGTAGTAATGATCTAATTCAGAAAGAGGAAATCTCTCCTGCATATGAGAAAGTAAAGTAGTATTTGGAAGATATGTGCATGATCAAGAACCTATATGGGGGGGAATAGGGGAATAACCACGGGTGCTTCCCTTAATTGAGATATGCAATCATACTGTTTTTTGACAGATAATATACTTTTACCAGGGAAATGCTATTGAACTGGAATATCAAGGTGAAACTGTGACACCAGCAGAAGAAAGACTCCATCTGGTCCTCTGGTGTCTATAGGAGGTTTTGCTTCCTTAATCTCAAAGCATAGACTTTGACTGTAGCCATACAGGGTATTTGTAGGTTCTTTCTGCAACAATTCATCCAGTGTATTTTCTACCAGCCTGGACATTGTGCAGTCACATTGGCTGTGCCCTTGTTGTACTGTATACTTCAGCTGTATGAACTTCATGCCTTTCAAAGGAAATCTCTCACTGCTTCTTGTTCCCCTCCCCCCATCCCTATTCCTAGTGTTGAAGGAAATCTCTGCAAGATGGAGTTCAAGTCTTCTGTATGACTGCTTGCAGCCTGGCAGACAGCAGCAGCAGTGAAGAATGTCCGAAACGGAAGGCGTGGCAGGCAGAAACAAACAGGTAGTCTGGGGACACCTCCAGCCCACAGCAGTGAAGGAAGCTCTGGTTACCTCATGGCATTTGCAACTAGTCAGAAAGGGGGGAATGGGTTTCAGAACACAGGCGTGCACTTTAGTAGGACAGGCAGCTTGCCTCCAGCTGTAGAGAGAGTAGCTTAGGCAGTCTACAGGAGCCTTATTCTCTACAGTTACCTACCCCCAGCTCTGAGTGTTGCAACAATTTTTGTCACATGGTATTACCCATAGCAGAGATCAGCATACCATTGCAGAGATGAGGTGGGTGTTTCTTGGAAGAAATGATCCAGAACTCAAGATTCTGCTATAAAAGCACAGTTGCTGAAGGAAAAATAATAAAATGTGAGGCAACTTTTAAATTAAAACTAAACCATCCACTTCTGCTGTCCACTTAGCTTATGTACCTATCACATTTCCTTTATTGTTCACCTGTTGTGTTGAACCCCACACACTTATTTCCCAAAGCCCTCAAGTCCCCCCATGTCTCAGAAGACTCCAAGAAAAATAAAATTGTACCAATCAACTTGATGAGAAGTTCTAGAACTGAAAGAATATGTACAGCCAAAAAGCAATTTTTAGCTTTCAAAAATAATGAATATAAAAGGCCTCAGATATCTAACTGAATAGTTCTGATTGCATACAATTAAAGGGCGTCTTACTCAGATGTCTGTTACTTGCTATGATCTCAGAGACAGATATCAAGGTGGGATTTAGCAAATCTTACCAAATTCTTTTTACATTTCAGTAGTGGTATGAAGTTGTGAAGCATAAACTTTTCTGCTGGTTATTTCTGGATGTAAATGAGAAAGTAAATACAGGAAATAATTAGAGAAAGCTGCAAACAGGCACGTAAAAATCTTTTTTCTTTGCACTCACAGTGTGAAGCTTGATGCGAATACACTGTCTTTACCATTAAAAAATACTTCAGGATAATGTAGATAAATTGACTAAAGTCTGCAGCTGAATACTGCAGCAGCCAAAGAATGAATACAAGTATACAGGTCTCCACACTCATTTATTCCTGAAGAATTAGGAGTGCTACATTACTTTCTTAAAATGTAATATGGCCATACAAAAATACATAATTTTAAAATGTGAAGAATTTAATGGGGCATTTGCTACTAAAGAAGCCAGTTTCTGAACTTGTGATCAAATGCTTGTACAGCAAGTAACTACGCCTCTTTTTTCCTGCAATATTTCTTCTGAAATATATTCTTCACAAATGGTGTTTAGAACAATTTATTTGATAGTATTGCCACTCCTCTCTAAGTAGGAGGACAGAAGTGAGGGACAGTCTTAACATAAGTTTGCTTCTATGGATCGTCCAGCAGGAAGCTCACATAATCAAAATTGCTGGTGCCTGTTTAGGTGAGACAGTGATGTTTGTTATTGCAGGCTGCAAGGAGGCTTGACTCGAGGCTCTGTGCCCTCATAAGCTGGAACACACAGATCTGTTCCCGGACTGTCTGAAAAATGGAGACTTATGTTTACACTATGAGGACCATTCCTTCCTGGGTAGTTTGTGTCCTTTCCCACTTGGCAGCCTACTCATCTCCAGATTCCAGCTATTCTGATCACCTGTGTGTTAAGGAAGTAACTGAGACAATTGCACCATGTTATGTGGCCTTCTGCTTTCTAAAACCCCAATTTGTGATGATTTACTTGGTCATCACATCAAATGTTTCAGCAGTACATCTCAGCCGGCGTTTTTTAGGACTCTTGATGTGAAGTGACATATTCTGTACTTCAGTAAAAGGCTTATGTTTTAGACCATGATGTTTATGTTCTTGCCTGTGCAAAGGGTGAGTAGACTGCTTGGCTCTAATCAGTGTATGCATGATGACGCTTGGACTTGGGAAACTTCTCAGGGTAGCTACAACCGACCAGTGCGCTTTGCTCTAGTCCTGTCCCCTCTCTTGAATCAGTGTACGGTTTTGCAAAAAGCCATTTCAAGAGCTGATCTTGTTGAAAATTGCTTTTTATTTACACCTGATTTTCGGTTTCATTCCCTGCATCAGCTCATTGTTCGCACAAGCTCAAATGGTACCCTGGCAAAGGGGCTTAAAACACACAGGCAAAGGTAGAACATAAGTTGACTATGGAAGCTTGAACTGAACTTGTGAAATTTCATCATCATTTTAGGGGAGGAAGTGGGGAGGGGAAGGAAGAAACTGCCTTTTATAGTATGTTGTAGTGGCTGTTGTTGACATTCACATAAAAATTCACATTCAAAGTTTAGTAGAGATTGTTTGTTTTTTTCTCTCTTTGTTCTTTTTTTGAGTTTGTTCTCCTGCTTGAGTGCATGCTTAAAAATCTTGTATTTTATAGCGATTTTTATGGATCATATTTTGATTCTCTCGATGTTCTAGTTCAAGGAACATGGCCTTGAAAACACTAATGATTATGTCAATTGACAAGTTTCTGAAAATTAGGGATTTCCAAACTCCAAAAGTGCTCAAATTATGCCTCATTTTCCTTGGACATTCTTCTTACTTATTCCTTCCTAGGACAGTGTCAGAGTATCAGAGTGGTATATGAACAATTGCTCTTTTTATCAAGTAACAGCAACGCCTTCTAAGGGAGATTTTGACTTTTTTATTCTGGTTAAATGCATGAATAGGTCATTTTTTTCCCAGCAGAAGATAATCTTCTCCTTCATTGAATAATGTGGCTTGTGCATTCACTCCAGAGATGGGAAAGTTGAACTGAGTTCCTTCCTCTTCAGGAGACAGATCTTACGCTCCTGAACAGAGTGCCATAAATACCCAGCTCTCAGATGAGTGCTCTTGCTCTGTGCTTGTAAAGTTGATTCTCTCTGTCTAAACCAAAACATTGAGCAAGGGCCTGGGATCCTCCCGAGGGATTTCAAACAACGGAGCTGAAAGTTCATTGCTTCTCTGTTCCAATCAAGGCAGAAAGAAAACCAAACCTGGCTTCTGCCAAGTATTCTAGCTAGGAGCTGATGGAGTTTTCTTGAGTGGGGGGCCTTTGTTGAAGCTATTTCACCTTCTATAAAATATTTCCATACATGTCAAAAGGCATTCCATAAATATGAGGCATTGACATGAGGTCTCCTCAGGCCTTGTAAGCCTGAATAAAAGGATGTTTCTTCATAGTGCAGTTTTATGAGCTCTTATTTTTCCTCAAATGAGTGTCCCAAAACAAAACTTTCTGTTTCAGGCTTAAAAGATCAGTTTTTTGTTACATGGACCAGAACTTCTCTATGTCCTATTTCAGTCTCAAGAAGAGTTGACAAAAATAAGTTTAGCCTGATAAAAACCAAATATGATTTTCCTTTTTTGTTGATTCAACAGCAAAAGTCTCAGATGAAAGGACCTCAGAACACCAAAAACCATTGCCCTGCCGTTTTGGTGAACATATGTATCACTTCTTCATATTTAAACACCTTTCTGTGGACATCTATTGAGTACTATATTGCTTGAAAATAGTTCACTCTAATGTTTTTAATCATTTATTTATGGTATATTTTGTGATCATATTACATAATACTGTCTCTTTATAGACCTTGTAAACTGAAAAAAAGAATTTTCAGGCTCAATGTAAATGCTAATACTGGTACCAGAATTATCATGTCTGCCTATTGATATCATCCAATACAACAATCCTGCTGAATATTTTCTAAGATAAGCAAGTATAAGGGATTATACTTGATTATAGTCAAGGGAGGGATTTGTAAATGTCTCCATGAAGATTTTTTCCTACTATTTACTCAGCTCTGCTCTTGTGACTGGGTTTAATGAAATGCATAAATCAGAGCTGAGTATTTTAGAAGTCTATCCATCTGTATTTCTCTTCCAGCATTCTCTTGTCAGTATGAAATACTCTGCCAAGAGCTACATCTGTGTGGTTTACAGAATTCAAATAATTATGTAGGAAGATGAACAACTAATTTAATAAGGAAACAAAAAAAAAGAGGTGATAGTATGGAAATGTCCATAGTGGCATAAAAAATCACAAAGACAAGAAAACTAAGGTAAATCTCCTTGTGTAACATTTTATCACTGTTTTGCACACCAGACCTCATACATCATATATATAAAACTGAAATAAACACAATGATGAGCATATTAGTAATTAATTCAGGGGGATGCAAATCTATAAAGAAAATTTGCTGGCACATTATCAACTGATTATTTTCACTCTTGAAATATTTTACAAATATATCTGTTTTCAAGATTTGAAAGGAAAAGAAAACATCAAACATAAAATGTTATATAAAAACATAAAACAACTAAAGTTTACACCTAGAAATCATTAATAATGACCTAGTATCAATTGTGGTTCCTTTTCTATACTACTCCCATATAGCAATGATAGTATAATTGAGTTAGTCTGTTTAGACAAGTATATACTTTATGTTGTGAATGTTAAAAGAAATTGATCTCATTCTACACAAGCTTTAGTATAAACACACTGTAAGCTTCTTCAAAAAACCTTATCAGTCACAAACAGCTCATCTACATTTTATAATTTATTTAATTATTGGTTACGGGTTTTAGATGGGACAAAGTAAAGACAAAGTTCAGTCAAAACAGATGGAGCTACAACAGGATTTGTAAAATGGGTTACTTCACTGCTGGCAGCCTAGATCTCATTTCAGAGAAAGAATCAAAGCAGAACTTAGAAAGAAAAGGAAAGCTGAAAAAGTCACATAGAAGATCTGAAAAACACACTTAATCCAGAAACTTTTTTTGCATGTTTTCCCTCAATACTATGACACCCCTCTGATCTGAGGTAGAGAAACTGCCTACAAGAGTGTATCTTTTAGGATATAACCTCAGTCTTACTGCATGTTTTGTGTATCAGGGAAGTAATAGAGAAGGTAGGGTGACTGCTGAACCCATACACTGCTATAGGCTTTGCTTCATTAATGGTCATACCATAGAATCACAGAATGGTTTGGGTTGGAAGAGACCTTAAAGTTCATCCAGTTCCAAACTCCCTGCCATGGGACATCTTTCACTAGACCAGGTAGCTCAGAGCCCCATGCAACCTGGCCTTGAACACTTCCAAGGATGGGGCATCCACAGCTTCTCTTGGCAACCTGTTCTAGTGCCTCACCACCCTCACAGGAAAGAATTTCTTCCTAATACCTGACATAAACCTACTCTCTTTGTCCTGTCACTACATGCTCTTGTAAGTAGTCTCTCTCCATCTTTCTTGCAGGCTCCCTTCAGGTACTGGAAGGACACAGTTAAGCCACCTTCTTGTCTTCAGGCTGAATGTTCCCAACTCTCAGCTCTTCCTCACTGGAGAGGAGCTCCATCCTTTCAACAATCTTGGTGTCCCTCTTCTGGACTGGCTCCAACAGGTCAATGTGTTCTTATGCTGGGTACCCCAGAGCTGGATGCAGGGCTCCAGGTGGGTCTCACCAGAGCAGAGCAGAGGGGCAGAATCCCCTCCCTCCCCTGCTGCCCACACTGCTCTGGATGCAGCCCAGGACACGTTTGGCTCTCTGGGCTGTGAGTGCCATGGCTGGGTCATGTCCAGCCTCTCACCCACAGCACCCCCAAGTCCTTCGTATCCCAACTTCCTTTCCAAAGATATTGATGAATCTTTACAACAAACACAGTGAATTATTTTGGAATCCTTTTCAAGAATATGCTTTATTTATGGAGGCTTGCTTTTAGTATTAATTTAATTGGATAGATAGATAGATCTATATCTAATATTACTGGAATAGGCAAAGTGTCACTAGATTTACAGAAAATGACACCTTTTTTAATATGCTTTTTTTTTAGAAAAACAAAGTATGGATATGGCACAAATAAGAATTGTGTTAAAAACGTAATTAATAATTTAATTTTAATTCATAACTTGTCTTGCTTGCATGAGTGGGACTACTCACGCTGAAAGCTTAGATGTGCATTGCAAAAGCAAGGTCTTCATTAATTGTTAATACCCATGGACATTATTTTTTTTAATGAGAAGCAAAAATACTGACTGATATGTCTTTTAAAAAAAAAGAAGGACCTAAATACTTCTTCTCTTCCAAGGAAAAGCCATCTCACTCATTTTCTTCCAGTTATTTTTAAATTTTTATTAATTTTGGTTTTTTCCTCCCCTTCTTCTCTTTCCCCTGCCCCACTGTACATTTGCTTGGGACAGATCTTTTTGTTTTAAATATTGCACACTTCCTTTTACATTTGATATATGTGTGCTGGAGAGCTCTCAGGTTTTCTTTTCATTGCCAGGTCTTCTCTTTCCCCCATTTGCTATCTTGTAGACAGCCAGCAGTCTTACCACTGGACATCTGAAGCGGGTCATCTACTGAAAAACCATCTGAAGTTAGCACATGGTTTTAAAAGGAAAGACATCTACTTGATATGTAGTAAGCATGATTTCATACAAAGTGCAGAAATATATGGAAGGGAATGGATTTCTTTCTCCAAATTTTTCAGTGGTTTTGATTTATAACTCCACGTACTTTTTGCCTAAGATTTTTTAAATAGTTCCAGTCTGTTTGGGATATAACAGAGACTGAACATTTTTACTAGTTTAGATTATGGTGTTATTTAGCTTAACAGTGACTTCAGCTTTGTGGGTGCTGTTGGCTCACACTGTACTTCAGAGTTAAGGTAAAAGGGAAATCAGGAAATGGGTTGACTTGTGGCAATCATGAACACAGCTTGCAAACAAATTGTCTGGATAACTACTAAAAGACATAGTCAATGCGATGAATACTTCATGTGTTTGGCTGTGTTTCCTGACAGCTACAGAAATAAGCAAAACCTCACACAATGCACTCCCTTCCATGATTTTAATGTTAAATACAATGTCTGAGGTATTATTTATAAAGGAGAAAAAGCTACTCTAGCTCCTGCCACATGACACAACTGTTCTACCAGATGAGAAACAAGCATAAAAGATGGCCTGTAAACGGTTAAAAAGATAAAACCCTTAGCTGTTGAGGCACTGGATGGATGACTGTGGGAAAGTGACCAAGGAAGACACCCTTATGGAGTCTGAAAGTTTGGCTGTTGTATACAAGCTTGGGATGCTTTTGGTAAGAGTTAGATGAGACAGTTGCATACGCTCATTAATTATTGTAAATGTCACTTTCTTTTATGTTTAGTTCCTTAAGATTAAAGAGTGCCTTGGTTTAAGAAGACTGACTGAACATTGCATTAACTCCCGGTTCCAATCTTCTGAAGGGAACAAATGCAGGGACCCAAATCTAATTATGTCTGTGAAGTTTAGCATGGCTGTGCAGCAGTAGTTGAGTAAACACTACATGACTTTGCTTGGGTACAGGAAAGAGTATAGCTGCAGCAGCACAAAACACTGCATGGCCTAATCTTCCCTCTTCTTCAGCGTCTCATTTAAAGTTTGGTCAGAGATCAGTACCCCACAGCCTGCTGTGTGAGACATGCTCTACTGATGGAATTAGTCCCCAGCTTCCAAGGGTTAATCTTGCAAGATGCTGAATGCTTCCCACCCTATCAATTCCATCTAAACAGGAAATACTTGACAATTCCTTTTGATTTGACCTTACAGATTCTTAGTTAAGACCAGGCACAGGTTGGCTGTAATGGAGGTTGTTCAGCAGGAAAGCATTGGTACCTGATAACAGATGGTGAATGGCATTTACTATGGCAGAAAACGGACTAAATGGATTATTTTTAGCAAGGTAAGTATTTTATAGTTTGAGTACTTTTTGGCATGACTCTTTGCTATTAAGAAATTGCAATCTGGATAAAGGGAACAAAATAGTTTTGTTTTAAGGCTTTTTAACCATGTGTTTGCTCAGAAATTGAGAAATTTACCATACACCAGTAGCAGCACAGATTTCAGGAACTGTGCACCCTTGAGCATTCACTAAACTTCTGGGACCAAGTGTCAACTGGGAGCAGTGTTTACATGTCTCAGGACCATAAATGCAGGTATTCTGTGAGCATAGCATAGCCATCCAGGTTCCCTGTGAAGTGCCTGGAGCAATAAAGCTCTTGGGAAGGTTATTTAGAATAGTTGTAAAGGGAGCATAGCCTATGGCCAAGTAAGGAAGGGAGCTGAAATTCCCCCTCTCCTCTGGGCTTAGGTGCTTATCTGCACCCCAGGAGACAGGTGAGGGGAAGGCTTTGTTATGCTCAGGCAGGAGGGTGGACTTTCAGTGCTGATCACTGCTTGACCTTAGGCTGTAACTGATGAGGCACAGTAAGCTTAACTTAATGTCAGTCTATTATACACTCACAGCTCTCAAATTTTAGAGAAATATGCTACCTACGTGGCTGCAGAGTAATCGAGATTGAGGCCCCATCACTTGCCTTAGAGAACATTGCCATTGTGCAGCCAG
The DNA here is from genome assembly GCA_013398055.1 of Ifrita kowaldi. Classification (NCBI taxonomy): domain Eukaryota; kingdom Metazoa; phylum Chordata; class Aves; order Passeriformes; family Cinclosomatidae; genus Ifrita; species Ifrita kowaldi. The sequence continues at coordinate 118,267 of VZRS01012047.1, read as the reverse complement.
GAATGCCCACAACTTGGGGAAATTGCAAGGATACTGGAAAGAGGCAACTCAATTCAGGAGCTGGCAGGTACTTTAGGGTTCCCCTTTGGACTTGTTTGTGACTGGCATCAGAAAGTTGAGCATATAAGGTTTAGAAATATTCCTGCTTACCTTTCTTTTAAAACTCCAGTTTCTGTAAAGAAAGCTCAATTTCAGCCCTTCTAACTTGAGCTGCTTATGAGATGAGACACCAAGAGTGATGTGCAAGAAGGGTACTGAATGAATGGGACACACAGAAGTTCAGAGTTGAAAAGAGGGAATAATGAGATGCACTAGGAAAAAAATGTCCTAATGGTGTAAGAGTTAGTAAGGAAAAGAAACATAAATAGAAGTGAGGCAAACAAGCAGAGACTGCAAGCTGAGCTGATACTAGTGAAGGAGGAAAAACAAGAACAAGTTAAAACCATCATTAGGAACTATAATGCTAAGAGTTACAATGAACTGTGGTGTCATTTGGGACTCTAATTGCATGCTTTAGTGAACATTGCTAGGAGCATTTATCATGCCAGCAGCCATAGGTTTAGCTACTGTGGGCCTCAGTGCCATCTGGAAGGATAAGCACTCAGTCTTTAATGGAAAGCTGGGCTTCATTGTCATAGCAATTCATAGCAATCCACACTGCATCTGTGTGTAGCACCTGTACATGCTTATGTTTTATTTGAGGTGACTATTGGTGCTGTTTAATACATACACTTTTTTAATTAAAAAAAAAATACAGTTGATTTGGAAATTTCAACACTGAATTGAAAAAAATAAGGCTTGATCTATCACTTCAATGCTTCTTCCCTCTCTATTATTATTAAAATAAAAGAAAAGTAATTTGATTGTTTTTACACTCTCTAGGCTACGAGACAGCTTAAAATAATTCCTAAAAACTTACTGAGGGTTGGACAGCTGATATGTTAAGCTATTGTTTCATATTGTTATTGAAGACATTACTTTTTAAAATCAAAAATATTTGAAGTTTGAAGTTTTTATGAAGAATTAAACAGTATTTTAAGCCATGTTATTAACTCCATTTTAACTTTTTTTTTTTTGAAAGCAAAGGACCAGTGCTAGCTCACTAGAGAAATCAGTAAAGATGCTTTACGTACAGTGAAATCCAGTCTGAAATCATGGTAAGTTCACCATGTTAGTGTATTTTAAGCCAAGTAATCACAGACTTACACTGAAGACCCAAAAAAGTCAATATATTTATAGCTTCACCAGGAAAACATCACTAAGGATTGTGTATACATAGAGTGCCATTGACTATTTGGATGGACAGCTGAAATGGTACAGAGCACAGCTGACTTTGTATCTTTCTTAAAACTCTTACAGGCTTAAAGAAAATTACATAAACTCTGAGTATCTACTTGACTATTACATCAAAATATTAGAATTTAATTGGTAATAATGGATGCCTAGTGAAAATTATACTACAGATGTTTTTATGCCATGTGTCACTTCTCTGTTAGCGTGAACAGGTGAGTAGTGCTCATACATCTCTCACCCCCTAGTGCTTATGTTTTCAGGCTAATCACAGAATCACAGAATAGGTCAGGCTGGAAGGACCCATCATAGGTCATCTCATCCTCCCTGTCTAAGCCAGGCCATCCCAGAGCACATGGCACAGGATTGCATCCAGATGGTTCCTGAGTATCTCCAGTGAGGAAGACTCCGCAACCTCTCTGGGCAATCAGAAAGAAGTTCTTTCTTATGTTCAGGTGGAACTTCTGTGCATTGGTTTCTGCCCGTGGTCTCTTGTCCTATTGCTCAGCACCTCTGGGCAGAGCCTGGTCCCTCCTCTGGCCCCTCCCTGCAGACACTGACAGCCATGGATGAAGTCCCCTCTCAGTCGTCTCTTATTGAGGCTGAAGAGGCCCAACTCCCTCAGCCTGTCCTCAAAAGTTACCCCTTGATAACTTTGTAGCCCTGAGCTGGATGTGCTGCAAGGGCTCCACGTCTCTCGTGTCCTGAGGAGCCCGGAACTGGGCACAGCTCTCCAGATGCGCCTCGCCAGGGCCGAGCAGAGGGGCAGAATCACCTCCCTCGATCTGCTGGCAGTGTTCTTCCTAATGCAGCCCAGGATATCATTGGCCTTTTTGGCCACAAGGGCACACTGCTGGCTCATGGACAGCTTGCTTTGGAAATGACTGTGTCATTTTAAAGAAGCTTACTGGAAGGGTGGCATTGTGTTTTATGCCTTAAGAGTGGAACGGTTATTGATCCTTTAAATGTTCCACCTCCCAGAGGTCACTGTCTACAGACACCGCTGAGTTTCACTTTTCTGGTGACTGGCTGATAGTCCTGGACCTTGGAGAAAAAGTAGAGGTTTGGTTTGGTTTGTACTAGAGATGTATTTGGAGCATGTAATAGTGGAGAAAGATTTCTGTGCTCTTTTGGAGTGTTGATGGCCATTTTGTGGTTTTGGATTATTTTCCTAACCTCTGCCCTTTTGAATGCTGTTCTACACTAGAGATATTAGATAGATGCCATATACCATTGCCCTAAGTTCTATATATTCCCTGCAATGGCAAGCTTTCAAGGTTTTTTTTTAGTTTTTCATAAGACTTCTAATGTGTGCTTATATGTCACATGAACACGTTTAGAAAAATATATAAAGAAGAGAGTTTGGGAGAGACCAGGGTGTCCTGATGCTTACTGAAATACTTCTATGAACTTTACTAATAGGTGGGAAGGGGGGTTATTTCTGGCATAAAATGAAAAAAATCTGCTTAAGTCTAAAAGAGGCAGAACCCATTTAAGAGCAGAAATTGTCTGACCTGTGCATTTCCTCTCAGTCACTGTTCATACATTACTGAAACACATTCACTGCGTTGTTTCTCTTTCATTTTCCTCCCTTACGTTTTGGGCCAGTCTTCTTTTCTAATCATGTACCTCCATTAATTTAATTTCTTTTGACCTCATTTACACGTTTGTAAATATTTTCAGGTTTTTAGGAGCACAAACATAAATGTTATTTATGTTTCGTTTTTACTTAATTGGGGTAATCAGTTCAGTACAATGTAACTGAGCTGAGCTGAACTTAGGACAAAACTAGAAATGACATGAACCACTTTTCAAGACTGAAAAGCAACCGGAAAGACATATACTGAATTCCCTTGAGCCATGACCATTGCTTTCAAGACCAACTGTCCTATTGCTCATGAAATAACTTGTAAAGCTCTCCAGGAAGTTTCTTCTTGGCTGTGTGTCTCTACCCCAGCCAAAACCAGCACAGGGGGTACATCCCCTGTACAGGGATTACAGCATGCATGTAGATACCTTTGCAATTACACTTAGAGTACCTGGATGCCAACATCTTGTCAATCTTTACAAATTTAGGGATCAATTCCATGGATTCACCTTGACTTTCTAACCCATTATTTTCAGTATTTTGACAAATAGAATGACCTCAAGCTATCAGGCTTTTCCTCACTGAAATCAGCAATTCCTGCCACAACTGTACTGAAGTCATCAGGTAAATCAACGGCCAAATTGACTAAGAAACTAGGAATTTAAGAGCCACTTACAATAAATAAAAATTAATAGAATAAATAACCAACCGTATTTGCAGACTTCTTGTTCAATTCAGTTGATGCTGTGAAGCCAACCATATTACCTTTCTTGCACATGGTGTTTTTTCTTTGTGGATGACTTTTCAATTCACTGTTACCAAGCCTATGAAAACAGTCAGAGGCTTAAAAAGGCAGTCAAGAATTGTGCTAATTGACATGACACTGAGAAGAACCCTGTGGTCAGAATAAGCTGTAAGCAGAATTGCCAGCGTAAGTATCCTGCAACTGGCTAATAACCTCCCCCTTTCCTGATCCTCCTGGGAGGGATAACAGAGACCTTTCACTACAAAGTTCAGGACCAAAACCCCACCAGAATAAATCAAGTTCTGATTAAATCTTCTAACTGTGATTAAGGGGAAGGCAGCAAACATGGCTGCTGATATTCTAGCTGGAATAGCTAGGAAAACACCTCAAGAAAAGCATCACTTCTTGCATCACTTGACAGAATGACGGTGTCCTTACCATATTATACTGCATTTCGGACTACAGTGACAATTTCTGTATGCCTTGGAAAATGTTGCTGAGTAAAATCATAGAACCATAGAATGGTTTGGTTTAGAAGGGACCTTGAAGATCATCTAGTTCCAAACCTCCTGCCATGGGTTCCAGTACAACTTTCTCATATAAATCTCCTGCTGAAAAGCATTAGCCAGGTGCTTCCTGTTATCAAAGCAGAAGGGAAATTTACTTTTATAGTAATTGTATGTAACTTGCATCCTAATTGTATGCAAGTTTTATCCAAGGACAGACTAGCATGAAAAGCAATCTTGTACTGTTTCCACATTGAAAATTCATCTGGAAGTCTCCCTTCAAGATGAATTATTTTCTTAAGAGGCAGAAAGTCATATCACGTGATGGATTTTAAGTTCCAGTCCGTTCCCTCCTACAGATAGAAAAAATTACAGGAGTTCTTTAATTTTTCATAAAAATACTGTTTGTCTTCCATGTTTGAAATCAATAATACATGATTAATACAGACTTCCTAAATGAAAAAAAAAAAACCCCACCCACTAGAATGACTGAGCTCAAGAATGAATAATCCATAGGAGCTGTTTAGAGCTGGGTGAAAACCTAAAAACTGAATTTTGAATATTCTTTCAGTGTTATAATCAAATCTGTTTCTATTACTTTCAGACCTGGTTTTATTCATTACAAGCATTGCACTTGGATGAAAAAATACTTGTTTTTGCAGACTTGATGATTCCTTCCAAGTTATATTATGGTCATTACTTGTTCTGGACTAGAGCCCCAAGCCTGTAACTTGGATGAGCACCCACTGCTAGGCACTGGACTGGCCAAGCCCTCTCCCAAACCCCTTAGGTCTGAGACAGTTTTGCTGGATAATGAGGGGAGAGGAGCGCAATTAACATCACGGTGGTCGCAGAGAGGCTCTAAATCCTCCCTTTACTGTTTCCATAGGCACGCACACCCGTCGACAGGTCGGAGGCGGAGGCTGGCAGGAGACGGCAGTCGGCCAAGGGTGGGCTGCCGGGCTGTCCTGCCCGGGAAGGGCCGGGCACAGCCCTGCCCGCGGTGCCGGCCAGGAGCGCAGCCGCCGCGGAAGAGCCGCAGCCCCGGCAGCTCCCGGGAAGGGAGGGCGGTACGGCTCGGCATTCTCGCCGGGGGCACCGAGGGGAACGGGCCCCGCNTTTCTCTCGCCTCCAAAAAAAGACCAAACCAGCCAACCAACCCCAAAAAACCCAGAGGGCGTGGGGGGTGGGGGGATCCCGTGTCGCCGCCGCCACCCTCCGCTGGATTCATTGTGAGGAAATTGCCATTCGCCGGCAGCGGCGGCACATCTGGGCGGGCGCATCTGGGCAAACAACATCGGCTCCCGCCGCCTGCCTCCAACGTCCTCCAACCGGCCGAACGGATCTCTCCGGGCCGCTGGGGAGGCTCCTGCTCGTCAGCCCCGGGGTCCTTCTTTCGGGCTGAATCTTAAAAAAAACCTGG